>CM060687.1:82964733-83564733 GCA_030686995.1 Artemisia argyi
CTATAAGCATATTTGGAAGTGTGTCCTATTGAGATTTATGGATGATCTCATGGCTCTAGACTCAATAGTGCGTTTTGATCCGCTCCTGGAGACTGGGGAGGCGTGTCCTGTTTTAGGTGTCAACATAGCTCGCAATGAGCGGTCGATACATTGCACAGGGTTCCTCGTGAGAATGAAACAAGCTCTTTTAAGAGAACTTGAGTGGTTGGGAAGTTTAGTGTAGTGCGTCACTGGGTCCATGACGTCTTGTCTTCAATACTGGTGTTACCTTAGTAACCGCCAGTAAATTATGAATTGAACCCGGTTTGTGCCCTAAAGTTGAATATATGGAGGGCTATTTCTTTTCACCCTTTCTCATTACATTTCTTTTTCATTCTTCAACCCCTTCAGTGCTTACCGAGACTTCACCACTAGAACCTTGTTGGGTTTGTTCCAGTCCTAGCTCTATCTCAGTCCGCACTCTTCCCTTTCTCACTTTACTCCTTTTTTTCAATCATTCCTAAGGACTTCTAATATATCTAGAGGATTGTCCCTGGGAAGATCCTTCCAGTTCTGGTGGATCATGGGAACTCATACCTAACCTTAACCAACCTTATAACTCCATGCATAAAGATAAATGGTCGGTCTTTGGTAAAACTTCCACAAACGCCTTTTGCTCCCCCTCAATATGTGCATCGACATTCGAAAGAGTTTAGCACATATGTGGGAGCACATTTATTGAGTCTAAAAGATCACATTTGATTATCAAATTTCATATTTAAATCACATTCTCTCCCCCGATCAAAAATTTCAAATCTTTCGAGATTTTTGATCTCAATTGATCTAAATAATTTAGGGAACGTTTTGGAGAGAGAAATGCGGTTAGTTTTAATATTTTCTGATAAGAGGAACCTTTTTCTTGCTCCCCCTCAATCTGTGAAGGAGGTTGTTATGTGTCAGATTTGAAGAGTTTACAAACGATTTAAAGTTTTAACGAAAACTCTTTGAAAATGTTCTCATTCTGACACATAACCATCACAAATCGTTTTGTTGCAAGGTTTTGTACAAAGTGTGGGGAGGTTTTGATGATACATAAAATCTTGAGAAATCACTCTCCCCCTCAATCAATGACGGATGTTAAAACATAAATGTTGGGATCATACTTTTGTATTTAGTCAAGTCTCGGTCATTACAATTTGTAATAGGTTGCTTTAGTATTTATTTCATTTAGCTTATGTTACAAGGCTTATGTGTTAAAGCCCTATGGGCCTTGAAAGCCCACGAATTTAGAGATAAGGAAGGAAGGGAGTGTTGCCCTAACTCCTTCCTTATAAATAGAGAGCTTATGTAAACATTTCATTTTGTTGGTTATTTGATTATCTTAAAGAAACTCTTGCACTTTCACCTTTCATATTGTCTCATAATCAACCAATCTCTTTTCTCATCTTATTTCTTTCTAAATCATACTTGTGTTTACAAAATGGTGACCTAACAAGTGGTATCATTCGCCAAATAGAGCTTGAAGTGTGTTTCTTTGAATTAACGTGGGGTTTAGGTGCTTATTTTTCATCTTTTTGCATTGTTCTTTGTTTCTTTCACTCAAATCTTGAAGCTTGGACAAGTTTCAAGGTTGATATAGTGATTTGAAGCTTAGTTTTTGCATAAAGTTGTGATTTTTAAGGTTTTTTTTTTAGGTTTTATAGCTTCTTTGATATTGGAAAACTAGTTTTGGGTAGCAAAATCTTCAATAGTTAGTGTTTTCTAAGTATTGGTGAAGTTATTTGATCAAAAGTACCTTATTTTTAAGCATTTTTTCTTCAAAAATTTGAGATTTTTCAAGTTTCTGACCAGTTTACGCGTAACTTTGGTGCATAGTACGATTCTATAGCTGTCTACAGTACTTTCTGTCCTTTTTACGCATAACTTTTGGCCTTAAACCTTTTTCTTACGCGTAACTAAGGTCAAAACCCTTTTCTTACGCATAACTCTGGTCAAAACCCTGTTTTTACGCGTTACTTGGAAGTCTACGCCTTAAATCCTACGAGTAAAGTCACTTTCTACGTGTAAGTGTGAATTCCTACGCACAAGTCAGATCCTACGCATTAAATTTACGCATAAGTCTATCTTACGCGTAAGTTTCAGATTCTACGCTTAATCGTCAACAAAGATCTTCTCCTTGTGTTCCGATGACTCAGTACTTCCCTAGCTTGGACAAGTTAGTGGATTACTTCGACTTCGAATATCTTTCAAGCTTGGATAAGTTTGGAAGATTTGTTTGGTTATATAACCTTACGCATAAGTCTAAACTTACGCATAAGCCAAAGCATACGCGTAAAGAGTAAACTTACGCCTAAACTTATTGTTTACGCATAACTAACTCTTTACGCATAACCTAACAGTTTACGCGTAAGATTAAAAGTTACGCGTAAGATTCTACTTACCCCAAGGAATTTTGACTTAATCAAAGGAACGTGCATTTCAATCTTCTACAAAGATCCATTTCTACACAAGTGTTCTAAGATGTCTCAACCACCTAATCACTACTTCCCTCATACTCAGCAACATCAACATCAGCAGTATCAGCAACATCAACATCAGCAGTATCAGCAACAACAATACCTTCCACACCAAATGTATCAACAACCTTCTCAAAAACAAACATACAATCCACTACATCATTACCTAATGATGCAACAACATCAGATCATTCCTCAACAACAACCATATCAAGTGCCACAACAAAACACTCAGTTTTCCTCCAAACAACCTCACTGGTTTGACAGAATGTGTGAAGTTATTACAACTCAACAATCCCGACATGAGGCAGGATCACTTGAAACACCTCCAATGCTAACACCTGGGAACTATGTTCAATGGTCAAGTCGATTCTTACGATTCCTTGAATTAAAGAAACCTCATGGGAAATTTTTGAAGCAAGTGATACTTGAAGGACCATTTGAGTGGCCAACAAGATTTGAAGCTGGTGATCCAACTGCTGATCCTCCACGTCCTCCTGGTGATCGACCTCTTCCAGAATCTCAACTCACAGAAGAACAGAAATTACATCGTGAAGCTGATGAGTATGCAATGGCTTATATACTTCAAGGAATACCAAATCCAATTTATCGAAGTGTCGATGCTCAGAAAACAGCCAAAGCTATGTGGGAACATGTTCATCTCCTCATGGAAGGCACTCAATTGAACAAAGATGATATGGAATCCAAACTCTACATGGAATACACTGACATCACAATTGAACCAGGAGAGTCCCTTGAATCCTATTATCATCGTTTCACTAATGTGGTGAATGATCTGGAACGTCACAAAATCACAGTACCAAGGATCGCGGTGAACTCCAAATTTGTTGGTAGTCTTGGCCCTGATTGGCATAAATATGTGACATTTGTTCGTCAAACGAAGAATCTTCATGATGCTCCATATGGTTTGTTGTATGATTTTCTGAAACACCATGAACCTGAAGTGGAAAAAGATAGAGCTTTACGAGGAGGATACACACCAACACCAACACCAACACCAAATTCTTTGGCTCTCGTAGCTCAATCTCCATATGCTCCACCACCAATGTCAAATCATGCATACGTACAAGAGCAAAACTACTTCAGTTATCCACAATCTTCCACCTTGAACCAAATGGTCCTTTATGATTCATCTCCACAAGATTCTTCTACTCAACTTGTTCCGTCAAACAACAATGATGCTGTGTACTACTCCAACTCCAATGATGATGACGATGATGACTTTAATACGTTGAATCAGGGACTTGCTCTTATTGCTCGTGCTTTCAGCAAATTCTCCAACAAAACAAACAACCGTCAACGTTCATCTTCTAACACAAGGAATCAAGCTGTTGTCAATGATGGAAGAGTGGAAATTCAGAATCGTAACTATGGTCGATCTGGTTCAGGAAGTTCTTTAGGAAATTATGGGAATGGTCAGAGGTTTAGTAACAATGGAGGGTTCAGGAACAACTCAGGATCTTCTCAGCAAAGGTCTGAACCAGTTGCAACTAGAAACTCCAACTCAGGGAATGCAGTGTGGTGCTATAACTGTAATGAACAAGGTCATATAGCTACAGCATGTCCCAAACCGAGAACTCGGGGTAGTAAGTTTCACAAGCAGGCATTACTCATGGCTCTTCAAGATGAAAAGGATGGACATTTCCCTAAACAGGACAACAACTTCATGGCAAATGTGAACAACGATGATGACATGGAAGATCTGGAAGCCAATGCTGCTGTGATGCTTATGGCCAACATGCAGGAACTTCAGCTTAATGATTCAGGTCCAGTGTATGACACTGACGGCTTGTCTCAGGTACATGACCATAAAGCATGCCTTATACATGAAATAGTTTCACCTTCTGCTTCTGAATCAGATATGGCGCAAGTTGTTCCATCTAAATCATCTTCATCTTCTCAAACAGATGAACAAATAAGCACAGTTATCATATTTGATGATTACACAGTTGTTTCATTTGATGATCCTATTAAGAATGATAAAGATGATCATTTAGAACAACATGAACCATCATTTGATCCAGACCCTGACCTAATATTGTTATCTAAACAATTGGATGCTCAACAATTGCAAATCATAAAATGCAACGAGAAAAATAAAGCTTTAAAAGAACAAAATGCGTCATTTGCAAGAGATATTGAGTGTTATAAAATTCAGCTTTCAAATCAGGACGAAAAGATTAAACATGCTAAAAGTTTTGAAAAAGCTTTTCACGATTCTTACAACAAAGAACAAGATCTTCAACGCAAAATGCAAGATTTAATTGAGTCAAACGGAAAGTTGATTTCGAAACTTGAAAATGAGAAGTGTGAATTGAAAATGCAAGTTGAACGTCTTCAAAAAGACCTTTCAAAAACAGTAACAGAATTGTCAAATTGCAAAAAGGAGTTTTGTGAACATAAAACACGAAAAAGGAAGTATATAGATGACTTACTTGATGATATTGTTGATCTTGAAAAACAACTCAAAGAATTTCGTCACATTGTTTACAAACACGGGAACTCTGTCACAACAATTCAAAAATTTGCTTTAAAACCGAGACCCGATAAGGGATTTGCACTTTGCGATTTCAAATCAATGTTTCTTCACACAGCATTTAAAGAAAATCCCAAGATTTACAGTATTGATCATATGTTTGATAATACAATTGTGCGTGCTGTTGTTTTTGATACTGAGGACGAAGAAGAACTTGAAGACGAGAGTCGATCAAAAATGAGTTATGTTCAATATTGGACACCATATGACTACTCAAAAGCCCCACCTCTTTCTAAATCTTTTGTTACTCAAAAGGACTTACCTGAGAAATCATGGTTTGTCGAAGAGTCATATGTTTCATCTCATAATGAGGCCCCTGTCCAAACTGTAGCACAAATAAATGGTCCTTTACCATCATCCGGTGAACTTACACCTTTACCGAAAACGTGTCGTGTCTTAAATTATTTCAAAACTTTTATGGAAGACATCGAAATTTTGGAGGAAACAATTGAACGTAATTCTGAAATTAAAATTGAAACTTTTCAATCCGCTTACGAGCGAGAAAAGAGAGATATTTTTCAAAAACAAATGAAGCCAATTGTTCAACACCTCCGTCTATGTGCTACACGTTGGGATCAGGAGCTTCAAAAGGAGGTCAAAAATATGATAAACGTTTTCAACGCAACTCAAAATGACATTTTGGTTCAAAAGCAAAGAAATAGAGTTTTAAAAAATGATGCTGATCGACTCTTGGAACAAGTTCTCAATGCTGATATTTTGTCTGTTATCATGAATGATCTCTATAAATCTGGTACTTCTATGCTTATGGATGATCTTTGTGTTGATAATAACTTGTTGAATGAGGAAATTGAGACACTGAAAAATGAGAATGAAAAGCTGAGAAGTAAGAATGATGATGTGACAAAACAATTTTCAAAAGAAATTTGTCAACTCAAACAAAGGCTTGAATGGTGTCAAGCTCAAAGTCTTGAAAAGGAATTGAAACTTCAAAATAAAAATGTTTCAAACTTGTGTTAGCTTTGCAAAACCAATGAGTCTTTAAAAAGTCTCTGTCTCAAATATGAGAAAGAAATTGCGGATTTAAAAATTGAAAATGTCGAATGGCAACAAAACCATGATGACATTAATTATTGCAATGTGAAACTTGAGTCTCAAATTCAGGATAAAAATCACATCATCATTGATTTGAAAGAGAAAATTAAGCTACTTCAAAAAGGAAAGATGGTTGACACCACGGTGATAGCACCAGGAATGTATCAATTAGACAAATCTTCTAAAGGAAATGTTGTTCAAAATACTAATGTTGGTACCTCCACTTCTACAGGACTAGTCTCCACTAATAGCGTTAGCAGACCCAAGCGAAAAAGTACTAAGAAGAATAGGCTCTGGCAACGTAAAAGAGGATCACTAGAAGCTCAAGGAGTAGAAGACCAACTTAGGAACTTGAATAAAACTCATGTTGCATCTGATTTAGATTCTAATCTGGCAAATTGTAATCAAAATCTAAATGTAACGAATGATGAACCTTTGAATGTTTTGAATATTAATGCATCTTGTGTGTTTTGTCGTAAAAGCGTATCATCTGGTGATCATACAAAATGTATAGCTAATTCTCTTCTTAATCGTCATAAGAAACGTAGGACACGCATTCCTTCTAGGCCCACTACTGCCTCTAAGGCTAACTTAGGAAAGCCGTCTTCTACGGTTTCTAATGAAGTTGAAGTTACCCCCATAGGTGCCGAGAACAAATCTAGGAATCAGCCACCTACTAGTGCATATAACATTAAGAAAGCAAGAACTAGTTGGAATTGGCAACGTTGGTTACAACACAAACCAAACTTTAAATGGATTCCTAAATTATTGAATACTTGTGTTTCTAACCAACAGGAACCCGCAGTTTCTTTGGGTTCCACCCTTACTTCTGTTCCATCCGTATCTTCTTCTTGTGATGCAGGTGGTACAGATCGTTCTCTAGATTGTTGATTGCGGATGCACCCGACATATGATAGGCAATCTTAAACTGTTACACAACTTTGTTTCAAAGTTCATTGGTACTGTCAGATTCGGGAATGATCATTACGCTTTAATCATGGGATATGGTGACTATGTCAGTGGGAACATTGAAATAAGTCGTGTTTATTATGTGGAAGGCCTTGGACACAACCTTTTCTCAGTCGGTCAATTTTGTGATGGAGATCTAGAAGTGGCATTTCGTGAGAAAACCTGTTTCGTTCGTGACTTACAAGGAAACGATCTTATGACTGGCTCACGTGGTTCTAATCTTTATACAATATCAATGTCAGATATGATTGCTACATCTCCGATATGTCTTCTCTCCAAAGCAGAATCGACTAAATCTTGGTTATGGCACAAACGTCTTTCGCACTTGAATTTCAAAACAATGACTGACCTTGCTCGTCACAAACTTGTTGATGGATTTCCAAGATTCCGCTTTACCAAAGATCACTTATGCCCAGCCTCTGAACAAGGTAAAAGTACTCGAGCTCATTTTCCTTCAAAACCTGAGCAAAGTACGAATCATGTTTTACAACTGCTTCATATGGATTTGTGTGGACCGATGCGTGTTCAAAGTATCAACGGTAAACGCTACATACTAGTAATTGTTGATGACTTCTCCAGATGGACTTGGGTTTATTTCTTACGAAGTAAAGATCAGGCTCCTTCGATGATCATCACCTTTCTCACTAAAATTCAAGTTCAGTTACGCAATACGGTACGAATAGTCAGAACTGACAATGGTACTGAATTTAAGAATCAGACACTTCGATCATATTTTGAGAAAGTGGGAATTGAACATCAAACATCTATTCCTAGAAGCCCAGAACAGAATGGAGTTGTTGAAAGACGCAACAGAACATTAGTGGAAGCTGCTAGAACTATGTTGATTAATGCTCAATTACCAGATTACTTATGGGCGGAAGCTGTTTCAACCGCATGTTATACCCAAAACCGTTCCATGATAACAAGACGCCATCGCAAAACACCTTATCAAATTGTTCACAAAAGAAAACCGAATATCGATTACTTTCATGTATTTGGAGCACTTTGTTATCCGAAAAATGATCGTGATGATTTAGGTAAACTTAAAGCAAAGGCTGACATAGGAGTGTTCGTTGGATACTGTGAAAATTCTAAAGGTTTTCGAATCTGGAATCGTCGAACAAGAGAAATTCAAGAAACCATTCACGCTAATTTTGATGAACTCACACAAATGGCTTCTGAGCAACACAGCTTAGGACCCGAATTCAACCGTCTTAACTCTCCGGAATCTTCAGCTGAACCATTGCCACTCAACCGCAAAGAATTGGAAACCTTGTTTGCTCCACTATTTGATGATTCAATTGTATACCGTTCTACTGAGGTCTCACCTAGTTCCGCTGCTCAACCTGACAATATTCCAGTACCAGACTCACCTCAACAAACTACTACAAGTGTTGAGAGAAACGGTCCTCCAATTGCATCACCATCTACAGTAGAACAAACTGTTTCTAACTCCCACCATTCAGTTGAAGATCCAACACCACAATCAGTTCCCCAACCAGCAGAGCAAGATCCTGATGCGTTCTTTAACCCGTTTGCACCGGCTCCTACAGTTCCTGACATAGCTGAGTCGTCAACCCGCAATTTGGATCCTGCTAACATGCGTGATACCTATCAACTACACCCCTCCACACACAAATCGACTCGAGACCATCCACTAGTTCATATTATTGGCCATCCAGATGCACCTGTTATGACAAGACAACGACTTCACACGGATGGAGAAACTTGTATCTATGCACTCACAGTTTGTCACAAAGAACCTAAGAACATTAAAGATGCAATGACTTATGACAACTGGATTGAATCTATGCAAGAGGAATTTCAGCAATTCATTAGATTAGAAGTCTGGGAATTAGTTGAAAGACCTGACGGAGTCTTTGTCATCGGGTTAAAATGGATTTGGAAGAATAAGCTTGATGCTGAAGGAACTGTCATACGTAACAAATCACGCCTGGTAGCGAAAGGATACTCTCAACTGGAAGGACTTGATTTTGCTGAATCCTTTGCTCTAGTGGCTAGACATGAAGCGGTTCGGATCTTTTTGGCCTATGCTGCACACAGGAACATGGTTGTTTACCAAATGGATGTGAAAACCGCATTTCTTAATGGAGAACTCCGTGAAGAAGTTTATGTTAGTCAACCTGAAGGCTTCGTTGATCCTGAGCATCCTAACCACGTTTACCGACTCAAAAAGTCACTCTACGGACTCAAGCAAGCCCCACGGGCGTGGTATGACAAACTGTCCACTTTCTTGCTGGCCAATAACTTTTCAAAAGGATCAGTGGATCCAACACTATTTACAAAAACCTACGGGGAGGACTTACTTGTTGTTCAAATATATGTCGATGACATAATTTTTGCCTCAACAAAAAGAAGTTACTCTAATGATTTTGCAAAATTAATGAAAGATAATTTTGAAATGTCCATGATGGGTGAACTTTCGTTCTTTCTAGGACTACAAGTTCATCAATCATCCCGTGGAATTTTTATAAATCAGTCCAAATATGCTCTTGAAATTTTAAAGAAACATGGGATGATGAGTTGTGATACTTATAATACACCGATGGGCTATACCACAAAACTAGATGCTGACTTACATGGGACTCCCGTTGACCCTACCAAATACCGTAGTATGATTGGGTCCCTCATGTATTTCACAGCTAGTAGACCTGATATAGTATTTGCTGTCTACATGTGCTCTCGCTATCAGTCCAAACCAACTGAAAAACACCTCAGTGAGGTCAAAAGAATCCTTCGATACATAAAGGGAACCATTAACTTGGGAATCTGGTATCCCAAGGATTCTGGTTTTGAACTAATTGCTTTTTCAGATGCTGACCATGCAGGATGTTTAGACACACGCAAAAGTACATCTGGTGGATTACAATTTCTCGGAGACAAACTTGTGTCATGGCAATCTAAGAAGCAGGACTGCACCTCACTGTCGTCTACAGAATCTGAATACGTAGCCATGTCTGCTTGTTGTGCTCAAGTCATTTGGATGAGATCACACCTTAAAGATTATGGCTACCTATTCAACAAGATTCCTATCTACTGTGATTCTAAGAGTGCAATTGCTATCTCCTGCAACACAGTCCATCATTGCAAATCCAAACACATCGATCTCCGATATCACTTCATCAAAGAGCACATGGAAAAGGGTACCGTTGAACTTTATTTTGTTGGAACTGAGTACCAATTGGCGGACTTACTTACCAAATCTTTTGCACCATCAAGGTTTGCTAGTCTAGTTCACCAAATTGGTATGCGATGTTTGACTCCAGAGGATCTGGAAAAGTTTTTAAAATACAATTGATCGTCAAACATCAAAACTATCTTTGTAAATATTTTTTTAAAAAAAAAAAAAAAAAACATAATACAAAAATATAAAACCAATCAAAAACTCAAAAAGATTTTTGGTCTCTTTTATCAAAAAAAAAAAAAAAAAAAAAAAAAAAAGTGCAAGTATAAACCACCTCTTTCAACACTATTTTATAAATTGTCTTCAATTATTTAAAACAAGTGTTGAGGGGGAGGAAAAGTAATGTTTTTCAAATTTCTCAAAAATATTCTGTCTTTTATACTTTCATTTTACCAAAAATAAATACATGTTTTATCAAAAGTGTTTCGGGTTACTCTCCTTGACCAATATTATTAATTTTTTCAGTTTTTGACAACGGTCTACGGTCGAGGGGGAGTACCACGAGTTGTTCTTATCACGTCTTGGTGCTAATTAACGAAAGTTAAATGTGATTAAGTGTTTAGGCATTAGAAGTAAATGTTTTATTAGGTTAAGGGACCAATTGTGTCATTACTTGTAACTTGTTTTACACTCGGTCAAAACACACCTTGACCGCGCATTTACTCTATTTGCAAAAGTAATAACTTTTTTCACCTACTCAATCTAACGACTCAGAATCACTCCTCTAATCCGGTTATCAATCTTCAAATCTATAAGTGTCAAACGCTTTTGATCATGTTTATAAACAAGGGTTTTAAATTTCATAACAATCCAACGGTTCAATTTGTGTCAATCGTATAATTTGGTCTAGGGTTATGCGTAATCATTAACCCAGAAATTTTTGGTTGTTAGGATTGAATTGGTTGATGGGATATGTTCTTAAGATGTATATAAACATGTTTTCACACTCTAATCACACCCAGATACACTAATCGATCGAGTTTTTGAATTAGGGTTCATACGTGTGATTTAGGGGTTCTAGAGTTTGAGCGTTTGGATTGAAATTGATGATGGGGATAGTGTTCTTGTATGTCTAGGATCATTGGTATATGGTTTAATTCCATCTTAATCGTGTTTAGTTCTTGAATCAAAGGTTTAGGGTTCGTATGACACTAGCAGATTTAATCTTGAGATTCTGTGGATGATTTGTGTTAATAATTGAACCATATGATCCTTATGTTGTTAGAAACATTTGCCCCATGCTTAGACATACCCAGATTCATGTTTGATTGTGATTGTGATTGAATGTTCATACGGGTTTACGCGTATCTTAGTAATATGCATGTTTACGCATAAAAAGTGCTTATTAAGTGTGTTAGAATGTTTATTGATCAGTGGTAGTGTGATTTTACTTTCAGGAATCAAACAACACTTAATACGAGAGGTGATTTTTCTGAAAAAGGCAAATTTACGCGTTAATTGGTCATCCTACGCGTAAGATTGAATCTTACGCGTAAGATTCGACACGTGGACAAACTGTGTCTTGGATAAGACATAGTTTACGCATAAATGTAACTCTTACGCATAAGTTCTGACCTTACGCATAAGTCTGGAACTTACGCATAAGTCATTACCTACGCATAAGTTACAATTTACGCTTAAGGGTAATCCTACGCGTAACTTCAATTTCTACGCCTAAGATTTATCTTACGCATAAAATTGATTTTTCGCATAAGATTCACCTTACGCGTAATATTCTAACTTACGCGTAGCTTTTGCACTTACGCATAATTTCTTCTCTTACGCTTAAGTCAGGTTACGCGTACAATTACCTACTTACGCGTAAACTTGTCAAAATCCAAATTTTTTCTAAGTGTTGTGAAATTTCCAAAGAGTAACTTCTTGTAATGATAAACTTATGTTGTAACTGAATTGTTATAAGTTTCTATCATATAATATAACTCAAGTTTGTCATATATCAAAAGTTTTCACACACACAAACTCCCACTGATCAATGTATATAAGTATACATCATAATTGAATGTCTTTGCTAACTCAGTCAACAATTGCCATGTTTGTATTTGTTTTATGTTCAATTCAGATGGCTGAACCCAATGACGTTCCATACGGACCAGAACCCGAACCTAAGCTTTCATGGGAAGAGACATTCCCAGATGACTACAACAGGAAGATTGGAAAGAACAACCTCCGTATCAACTTCAACAAGATGACCTGCAACGAGTCCTCTTGTATTGTGGCTATAGATGCTCTTCTTTACCACCCGAATAAGCTATTGTTCACCAAGTCTGCCTCGGTTTCCTGCTTCTACATCCACCAGTTCTGGCATACACTACAGCTAGATCTTGGGGAGGCTTCTTTCACATGTACACTTCATAACCGTCAAGTCTCTGTGGACATTGACCTGCTTAGGAATGTACTTGGTTTACCTGAACTCGGCCCAGATGAAGTATATGATCAAGTTCCCTCTGAAGAAGATTTGATTAAGTGGTTACGTGATATTGGCTATGACGAATCAGAAGAAGCTATTACCAGACATTCTAGGGTCAACATAAGGTATCTTCCACAACCATGGAGAACCCTATACATTCTGATTGCCAAGTCCTTATCTGGCAGAGATTCTGGGCATGAACATCCAAAGCTCCAACACCTCAAACTCTTCTGGGCAGTGGCAAACGTGAAGAAAGTTGATTATGCCAGCATCATTTGGGAAGACCTTGTATGGCACATTCAACACAAGACAACCAACATTCCATTTGTCCGCTTCACAAAACTACTCATCGAAAGCTTCCTTCGTGAGTATGACGATATCCCACAAAGACTTGACGACAAGGATAAGAACACGTTCAGAAATGAAGATACTCTCAGAGTCATCAAGAGAATGGACACCAGCACTCAGAAACAAGGAATTAAATTTCCCGATTGTCTCTTGACTGACAAGGTGAAGGCTTGCACTAATTACAAGTATTACGAACAAGCTCTTCAGGATGACAAAGTTGGTTTCTTGGACGAAGTTCAACCATTCAGGGGAAAGACAGGTACCAAGACAGGGAGCTCCGGCAGTTCTACTCAGTCTAAGAAGAAGAAGGGTACTCTCAAGAGAAGGACTCCTACCAAGAAGCCTGCAACCATTCCTAAACCTGGGTGGTTTCCCTCACCACAATCTTCTCCAAAACAGGCTGACTCTGAACAAACCGAATCCGACGAAGGTCCAGTGTACAAACAAGCTTATGCTAACATCAATAAGGATGTGAATCTTGATGAAATTGATGATAAAGACTTGACTTTCGATGATTGGAATAATGACATTGATGCGTTTGCTGACAATGCCGTATATCCATCATACCTCACTCAAAGACCATTCACCAAAGCTCAGACTATTTTGGAAGAAGAAATGATCAGGAGAAATAAGATGAAAGAACAAGTGACTGCTGAACATGAGACTGGAGGCCCTTCAGTCGAAGAAGAAAATGAAAGGGCTCTCAATCTGGGTCTTCTCCACAGCCGAATTGATGCATTCAATGCTGATATGCCTCCACCTCCAGTGTTCTCTCAGACCACCGAAGCTGGCGGATCAAGCAGCATTCCTGAGCCTACCACAGGGATCACCACAGACTTAGTTGCTTATGACAATCCCTCAGTATCTCCCACCGACATTGAAATGACTATGGGAGAGGAAGAAGAGGAAGATCCCATGGATACTGATGCTCCAAGGTTAATGACTGTAGAAGAAATGGAGCTCAGAGAAAGAGCTCAGGAAGAGGAGTTGAAGAGAAAACAGGAAGAAGAAGAGGCTAGACTTGAAGAGATTGCTCAAGCTAAACTGGAAGAAACTATCAGAATGGAAGAGAGCAGGAAAGCAGAAGAGGCAGCCAAGCTGGCTGAAGAAAAGTTAAAGAAGGCAGAAGAAGCCAGGCTGGCTGAAGAATTAAGGCTTAAAGCCGAGGCTGACAAACTGGCTGAAGAAAAGTTAAAGAAGGAAGAAGAAGCCAGGCTTGCTGAAGCACTAAGGCTTAAAACCGAAACCGATAAACTGGCTGAAGAACATAGGGTGATAGAAGAAGCAGCAGCCAAAGATAAGAAAGTTGAACAACCCGAACCTAAGAAAGGAGATGACAAAGACTCTACCACCATCATTGAATCATCACAGTCATCTCCTCCTGCATCTGAATCAACACATGACAAGTCAATCAAGAAACCGAGCACCAAAGCCTCTGCTGCATCAAAGTTACTTAAGTCAGCTTTCAAGAGAGTACATGAAAAGAAGAGAAGCAGACTGGAAGATCAGGTTGCAACACTTGCAACCCAAGTTGCTGAATTGACTAAGCTGAACTTGAACGTCCAAGAGCTGCAAGACAAAGTTGATACTTTCTTAGCTAAAGACGTACAGGAGAACTTGGAAGCCGCACTAGCAGCTCAAGCACAAGAATACATGGCACAACACTTGGTTGCTGAGTTGAAAGATCTGCTGGCACCCATGAGAGACGAACTCACCAAGTTCGCAGAGCAAGCAGTCAAGAAAGTGATCCGATCAACCACATTCACTCTTCGAGCTGACAAGTCCACTGTTCCACTACCAGGACTATCTTTGGATGAATTGGAAGCTCAACTCTTAGAAAAGCTGGCAAACAAGTTCACCTTGACTCCTGAAGAAGCCAAAATCCTGGAAGCATTAAAAGAAAAAATGAACAAAGAAACTTGCAGTACAGAGGCCGATAAACTGAAACGTCAAAGAGACGATGAAGACAGGGATCCGAATTCTCAGGCAAATAAACAAAAACAAGCCGAAGGACCCTCATCTCAGTTCAAAACACTGGTAATCTCTCCAACAACAACAACTTCCTCACAACAACCAAAGGCATCAGGTTCTGCTCCCAAAGCACATGACCACTTTGAATACACCGGTGGTGACGACATTCCTCAGCCCGATGAAGTTCCAGAACCGTCTCCTAAGAAGAAGAAGAAAGATAAGAAAGGAAAGCATCATCAACCCACACCAGACACCTCATCTAAAGGCACCGAACCAAAGAAACCTAAAACAGTCCTTAGCTGGCTAGATCAAGACAACAGTGCCGAATACTCCTGGTTTGAGAAGATGATCAATTCGCAACCACCACTGGAAGACAATCATGAACCTCAAGATGGTCGAACGGTGGAATATGCTCAAATGATTCAGCAAAGGTTTAAGATGAAAAAGATGAATAAGAAAGAGCTGCGAAGAATCAAGAATGATGCTTTCAATCTTCTGAAAGATAGGTCTGCTAACTCAATCGAGCTTGAATACCATCTGGAAAATATTGCTCGAGCTATGTCAAGCAATATTGACTGGATCAATCCTGAATCATATGTCGATCCGGTCACAAAGAAAACCGCACCTTACATTACTGACTGGTCCAAACCACTACCGATGGTTGGGAAGCGTAAGGAACCAAAGATCCCATACAAGTTCTTCTACAACACAGACTTGGAATTTCTGAAACTTGGCAACAAGATTGAGAAGAAGTACGTTACCTCACTCGCCTTTCTCCCTGCAGCTCGATATCTCAACAATGCCATCGAAGAAGAAGCTTCAGCATTATTCGTTGACAAAATTGTTGAATATGACCGGAATGCTCTTTACGGCATACATCATTGGCCAAACAACCAGGCACAGTACTATCGAAGTAGCAGACTTAATCAGACGATGGGTGATGTAGCAAGTGATCTGAAGATAGTCTCCATTCAATTCATCTCGACTGTCACTTTCTTTGGGTACCCCTTCCTCAGCAAAATCACACTGAAAAGACTTGATGAAAAGGAGTACGATATTTCCGAGTCTGACTTTCCACGACTACGTCTCAACGACATCGAAGACATGTACCTGCTCAAAGTTCAAGGAAAACTCTGTGGCTTGCCTAAAGAGATGCAGCTTGCCTTTATCCAAGCTCTTCTAATCTTCATCAGGCAGATTGTCATAAGAGAAAGAGTTGAAGATCTTCAATTGGGAGTAGAAAGTTATCAGAAGAAGCTCAATCTCACCAAACCAAACTTGTTTGACATCCCCGACCTTCAACATCTACCTCAATACTCCTTGATCAGACGTCCATTTGGGTTCACCTACCGCAGTATTAACGGTCGCAACTGCTTTATGGGTTATGAAGAAATTCATAAATTCTGTGATGAAACCCTGAAGTTCGTCAGAGATGGGATCAAAGGCAGAATCAATGAAATAGAACTGGGGAAATCCAAAAGGTGGAACACCAATGAAGCCAGGGATGCTCGCAGATTCATCTTAAGGATTGAGAACAGATTGAAGCGCAGGGATCAGTTTCGAAGGTTGGAAAGTTATGTTGGAGGCAGACAAAAGTTCCCGGTGTTGACATTTCAGAGACCTGATTGGTAGTAAAATTGTAAGAATTTGATTTGATTTGTCAATAATTTACTTCATAATGGTTTGTGTACGCATTACATTGCACAACCCGAACTTGTAAAGAAAGGACCCTGAGGTACGCTTCAGTGCCTCAATCCTATATATAAGGAGCGAAGGCTTCTTACTTTTGAGTAGAATTAATCAAAAGTTTATGTTTTTCATAATTCTGCTCAAAAGGACAAGTATTTCACCTCAATAAGACCTAATCACTTGTTGAGGGGGAGCACTTGTCAAAACAAAATACTTTGTTCAAAATCAAAAGTTCTTGGTGAATCTCCCCATAAGACTCAAAAAGCATATTTTAATCAAAAGTTTAACAAAAACAACATCTCATATGCTATTTTTGAGGGGGAGAAAATGAAAAAGTGATTAAAATATATGAAGTAAAAGCTGAAAGTTGTATCTTGTGTGAGCTAGACTCAGATTCACCCAGGAATTGACGAGACAATTAAAGTTAGTTAAACCGAAAAGACTTATCCTCGACGGGTAATAACATCAAGTTAGTTACTAGAGCTAGTTGTCACCTAAAAGCTGACAATGTATCTCTTTAACTAACCACGTAAGCGTGTCTCGAAAAGGATTAGTCTTAGTAGAAATGCACCGTCTCGAGAAACTCTCTGTGGACTTGACCAGGCTGGGTAATAACTTCAAGCTAGTTTAACTAGTGATGTAAGCGTGTCTCGAATCGGTCTTGTTCACTGAAAGTGGATCAATTCAAAATGCTTGCTCTTCCCGCATGTGCAAATTTATTAAATACTTATGAGCATATGTGCAGGGGGAGCCCTTCAAAAGTGTACGCAAAACTCTCAAAGTGTTAACCAAAATATTTGATTATCACAAACACTTTGAGAGGTTTTCAATCAAAGGTTTCTTGGCTACTGTCGGAGTTATAAGGTGATTAAGATAGGAATATCCGTCCTATGATCCGCCAGAGCCGGAGGGATCTACCCAAGGACATCTCCCATAGTTAGAATTAGAAGTCCTTAGGTATGATACGAAAAAAGGAGAAAAGAATGAAAGGGAAAGAAGGAGTTGAAGAATTAAAAAGAAATGTAAAGTAAAGGGTGTAAAGAAATAGCCCTCCATATGATTCAACCTTAGGGCAGACACCGGGTTCAATACGTATGCTACTGGTTGTTGCAAAAGACAACACCTGTATTGAAGATTAAGTCGTCATGGACCCAGTGACGCAATGCACTAAACCTTCTTAACCACTCAAGTTCTCTTAAAAGAGCTTGTTTCATTCTCACGGGGAACCTGTGTAATCTATCGACCTATCTCTTAGAGACGGTTGATATTGAAGAAGGAGACCCCTCCCTAGTCTCCGCATAGGAAACCTAAGCGTGCACTTATAGAGTCTAGAGCCTCGAGATACATCAAAGATCTCTTAGGAACACTTAGTATTTCTACAACTGGTGTTCTACATCAATGGACATCAGCTGTAAATTATCGAGTCCTTCGCAGATCTTAGCAATCTGCCGAGAACGTTTATGAGAGGATTACTTATGTATTTCTCAATGATTGAACGGAAATCCTGCCAGGGTCAACATCAAACAGCCCTGACAGCAGGTCACTTCGGTAACCTCACAAGGGTTACGCTTAGTGTTTGCGGTGGTTTCATAGCAATCTACAGTCGTGGAGTGATCTCCAGCGACTCACCCAGTCATTGAGCTACTTAGTAGGTCTCGTAAGCTCCTTCGGGAGTATCTGATATGGGAACGGCCTGGATAAGGATTAGAAGGAGTCTTCACAATATGCTGTTGATGAGCTCTAATTCCTTATCTGTAAGTACCGGTTGTTTTATTGCTAACATGCTCATACATACATCTTGAAGCAAAAGATAGCTCCCCCAAAGATCTTAACAACACAAAGTTCCAAGAAAGATTCTACAACAATAAGAAGAATCTACAAAGTATAAAGACAAAGATCTCAATGTATCAAAAGGAACTTCTTGCACGTGAAAGTCTAAGTCCAAAGATGTATGAGTATGTTGGAATGGCGGACAACCACCACAGACGCAGGAGTGACGAACGGCAGACAACTTCATAACACAATCACTATATCATCACCAAAGAACAAAGACACAGAGCAAAGTATATTCATTATCATTCAACCATTTTGAAGACGTCTAGAGTTTTACATGTCACAAGTCAACGACTAAGATGAAGACGTCAAGCAACCGTGATGACCGACCCTTAGGGGGAGATTGTTGGGATCATACTTTTGTATTTAGTCAAGTCTCGGTCATTACAATTTGTAATAGGTTGCTTTAGTATTTATTTCATTTAGCTTATGTTACAAGGCTTATGTGTTAAAGCCCTATGGGCCTTGAAAGCCCACGAATTTAGAGATAAGGAAGGAAGGGAGTGTTGCCCTAACTCCTTCCTTATAAATAGAGAGCTTATGTAAACATTTCATTTTGTTGGTTATTTGATTATCTTAAAGAAACTCTTGCACTTTCACCTTTCATATTGTCTCATAATCAACCAATCTCTTTTCTCATCTTATTTCTTTCTAAATCATACTTGTGTTTACAAAATGGTGACCTAACAATAAATATTTTCATAAAATATTAAAGTCATTGATTGAGTGAAAATTGTATCAAACTTTTGAGTTCAATTTGATTTTTAATCAAAATCTCATGGTACCACCAAGTTTTGCACAAATACTGTCCGGAAAAATTATAGAAGGAAAAGTATTTGGCGATAAAAAGAAGATTTCTCTTCTTTATCAAGAAGTAATGCACTGAAGCGTACATTAGATCGAGGGTGCATGAATATAAAGTAATTCACGCTCGGATGAACGGCACCCTTTACAAGGAACAACCGTCTTTTTGGCGACGTATTTTCCTCATTTTGAAAACTGGGTTGCTATCTGAAGTAATAGCAAGCCATATTTTTAAGAATGTTTTGAGAAACGACATGTTTTAGAAAAAAAACTTTATTTGAAAGCGAAAAAAAAAACTCTTGCTCAAGCATATGTATGATTCCGTGTCATTATTGAATGACATTTCTAGAAACGTACATAATATTTATTACACAAGAGACATGTCGTGAGAAGAATATTTTTGGATTTTTGTGATTTTTCAGATTTTTATGGTTTTTATAGGTTTTATATTTTTCTATTTACTTTTTGATTTAATAATATGTACAAAGGAGATAACCAATGAGGATATGGGAGAGAGTTGGTCAGAAAGTTCATATAGTTCAAAGTACAAAACATCACAGCATCAGCAACAAAAAAAACACCAACATATAACATATAACAACGCACAATGAAATTTCATTCAGTGCGTTGTAGAAGACGATAGTCGCCAGCGAACTCTGCCACCCACGTAGCACTCCAAACTACGAAAGATTCGCCTCAACTTCAACCTTTTACGAATACCAGCCATGAATTTCTAGTTTAGTGTCAGATCGTGATCTGTCCAGTGGTTGGTATACCGTCTTGATCCATAATGATACACATGGTATTCTTTTACTCTGAAGTCCAAAGCCTCTTCGACCATTTGTAGGGTACCATCACTGAACTTGTGTATTTCATTGAACCGTAAGACCATAGGAACATTGTATCTGTCACGAAATATCACGGCTAGTGGAGATTCCTTGACTATAAAATCAGCAACCGGTTCCATACTAGTAACATCCCAAAGAGGTCTCGTAAGATTGAGCTGAGATTGATAGCTTTCAATTCCAAGCTGAAAGTCTTCGACCCTTTTCCTGATGACGATACCCCGGACCCAATGAAGTACAGCAAACACAAGCGTCTTCTTCTCACGAGGTGGTAGGTGGTGCAACTTTCCTTGAAGGTGGAGCAGATACAGATCTTCAAAATCATTAGGACGAAGATGTTTGAAGTCACCTTCGGATATGGTGTAATCTTTGAAATCAGCTCGACGGAGAACCACGCTCTTGAGATAGTCATATCCGTGGATAGGGTGTATCTGTACCTTGACCACACTGATGATTTGAAGTGGTGATCGAACAGATTTTCGGTCACTTTGAGCTTGAAATCGATCTATGTAAAAGCGTTTCTTTTTGAGCCACCAGTGTGAAATACCCAGAGATGCGGAAATGTCGTAATCACATTCTTGATCAATCCACATGCTATCAGGGACGAGCTGTTCCAACCCAACATCTGTATAATGTGCAGCTTTCATTTTGGTGATGGACAACGCCGGCTTGCATTGTCTGCTGCCAAGCCTGAGGTATTCAAGATCTTTGTTGAAGAAGAACTCTGCTTGGATTGTAACATGACCAGGAGTGCCGCCCAGAGGAAGGGGATTGCTGTAATTATACTTCAAGATTCCTTCATCCACAACATCGTTAAACATCTTGTGGCATTCTTCCATTTGATACTGTAGATGATTTACATCCTGATGAAATGCTTTGACAATGTTGAACGCCGGTCCTTCAAGGTCCTTCTGAGTAAGCCTGGATAAGCTAAGCTTTTTACAAAACCATGTGATGAACGTCCCCATATCACCTGTTTGTGATAGTTGGGAGTCTTCAGAAGGAGGAACGAAGCCGGTAGTGATAGCATTAACCCAGTTGTTGTCATTGATTGGCAGATCAGAGGAAGGAACAGTCCAGTTAGGCTCAGGTGGGTGCGACTGCTCATCATCAGGTTTCCACCATGACTCTTTATCTTCTTTAGTGAGTAGAACAGGTGGTGGATTAGTAGAGTCACTACGGGTGAATGATTTCCACCACTGCTTTTGTGGAATATGAGTTGTGGATGCATCATCTTCATCATCATCAGAAGAGTCAGTAGGCTGTGGAATGAATGATTCTTCATTGAAGACATTATCATCATTGACAGGAGATGCAAGAGAAGTCGTGCCAGCATCAATGGTGGTCCATGCAGCGTACTTGACCTACTTGGCATGTTTGGATGGTGCTGTGTTAGAGGATTTGTCAGTTTGTTGTTTCTTTGATGATGAGGTGGGTCGTGATGGCCTAGTAGGAGCTTGAGAACCACCAGGTAGAGAAGAAGTGCCTGATGGACCAGATGCCCCAGCAGGTGGAGGGGGTGGAGGAGGTTGTGGAGGTGATCCCGATGGGGGCCTGGGATGACCCAGACACCTCTGTTTTCTCTTTCTTTCAATTTCCATTTCTCTGGCGTGTTCCTCAGCATCATATTGTCATATAGAGGCTTCTAATGCTTTATACAATTTGACATGTGCCTCATGTCCTGTATGTTGACCTTTTTCGTACATGCTGTACTGCAGAATTACTTTCATATCATTGATGGGCAGGTCTTTGAATCTGGATCTGAGGGGAGCTTCAAGAGCAATGCTGACAGCTTCAGCGACTTGTTCATTGATTGCCTGAGATACTTGTTGTTCGAGATCTAGATGCTCTAACTTGTACAATCTGCTGCCGTGATTAGTAATTGTTTTAGGCAGATCGAGATTCACTATTTTTTGTATTACTGAGGCATGCTTTTCCAACTTCTCATGGATGGTGAGATTATCTTGAACAATATCAGCTGTGATGCTAGCTAATTTATCCAGATCCAGTTTCTTCTCAGTGGTGGAAGGAGTTGAGATCGTGGCGGATTCAGTGACTTTCTCTTGAGTTACAGCACTTGAGTGATGTCTGTGTCATCAGTAGCCGCAGTAGGAGTTGGTGTAGACCTGGTATGAATGGTGGAAATGTCTTGCTGTATGGGCACATCAACCATCGAAACAACTTCCTCTCGCTCATCACTAGACTTGTCACCTTCAGCATCATCAGGCTTATCCACTAGGAATTGATCTCTAAAAGTGTCAAGGTTCTTAAATGATGCCAGAGTTCCAGTAGAGCTGTCAGGTTCCACTGCGAGCTTAGGATCATTGGTCTTGAGTTTGAGATTACCTTGTAAATTGGGATAAGGAGTAGATACAAACTCGTCATGGAGAGGGTCAATTGGTGTTTCAGACTCAACAGCTTTATCCTGTACAGGTTTGTTACTGGTGACATCTTGAGTAGCTAAGTTGGAGTCATCACCCTTGAGTGCTGAGCTGGTATCAGTCTCTGAGCTACTTGAGTTAGCAGGTTGCCCTAGATTAGGTGATGATGCTTTATCAGGGGACATTTTGGCAGATGAGGATGTCGGAGATCGTCTTTTGAGGATATACTTGGAGCTGGTTGATTTGGAGGCAGGAGATGATATTTTCAACAAAGTGTGTGCAGCCAGTTCCTCCTTGGCAACATCCTTGCCTTTTCCTACCACATGCTGGAGTTGTAACGTTTTGTGTGACACAGGTTCTCTGATGCTGACACCACTGACTGGAGGCACATGTGGCATGTACACATCCTTCAAACTTTCTGCAGTTTCCATTTGAACCAGTTCTTCTGCTGTAAGAGGCAATTGTGCGGTGCTAGGTGCAACCTTAGGATCATTAACACTTGGTGGGATATTCTTGGTGCTAGGTCTTTTTCCCCCTGTGGTGCATTTCACCCGTTTAGTACCTTTAGAAGACGCAGCTGTGGTTGTTACACCCTTGCATTTCTTAGATGAGGTTCTTTCAGACTTGGTGGACAAGGAGGGCTCATTAGCAGATGCTTCCCGACTTGCCTTCAGAAGTTTGATGTAGTCCTCATAATAAGGTGCAGTGAGAATATCATGAGTGAGTAGAGCTGTGGGAATGTCCATGCCAAATATTATCTCGCTCGTACTCTTAGCATCATACTTGAGGAAGCCTACTGGATGTTCATCTGTGGGTTGATGAAGAGGAGAGTCTTCTCTGGCCGGGGTGGAATTTAAGAGATCGTTGGAGACTTAATATGATCAACTTTGTGAAACGAATGCTCGGAATCAGGAGTTTGGCAGATCTCTTCTTACCATCTTTGTTTGTGATGCGTGGGAATCGCACCTTGCTTTACCTCTCGAGGGATCTCGCGAGGCTTACAACCCCCACCAGGCAGTGTACCTGATCGTTGTAGTATAGTATAGTGACAAGTACCGGGGGATTGATCGTTCAGCTTAGGAATAGTGTCGCTAGGATTAGAAAACCTAATTAATAGTTCTAAAGGTGAGGGATGATTATTTTTGTATTTTTATATTTTTATGAAAGCAATTAAAATCTCGGGTTTTGAAGGAGTGGGCGGAATTAGTTGCTAATCAACTAACCCAAAGCTATTATATAATTAAAATAAAATAATGAAAATGAAATTAAACTAATTTAAACTAAGGTTGTGAGCAGTAATTGGAGAAATTGTGTTTACTTAGACTTCATTACTCCCTAGATATCTTTTACATGTTAATTACTTGTTACACTTGTATGAATGACGGGTTGTATTCCTTAATACCATTCGTGGGGTGGCATACATAACTCCCCAACTCTATGAGCTCTTATCTCCTCCTACACCATGACCCAGCACAACTATAGGGATTGTAAACAGTGGCTCATGCATTAAATACAACCAATAAAGACCTAGTACGCCTCGGTTCATGTTTCTTAAGACGTTCAAGCATGTTACCATTTGGAGATCTGCCAGTTTTCTTAAGCCTAACATATAAATCATTCATTCAAAACAAGAATAGACAAGTAATCAACACATAATCAACATCTAGGTTTCATTAGATCTAAGCAAACACAAGAGAGATCTAGCCTAGCATAGTAGAATTGAGACAAGAACAAGATATAAACAACCAACACATAGACATATTGATTGAATTGAAAGTACACTTATCTCAATTACAATGCAAGGTCTCAAGGGTTTGGAACCCTTGAAAAACCTGTGAAAGAGGCACCAAAATCGTCTTTAGGGTTTCACCAAAACTTCTCTCTCTTTTAATGAAAAAACTAGAAAACTATATATAGGAAAAACAGTCTGACGGCGTCAAGAGTTAATTCTGACGCCGCCACCTCGCCGCCATAAACTTCCTCGGACGCCCTAGATCCACTTGTGACGGCCTATGTGACGCCGTCACCACCTTCGGTATTTTATTCTTGGCCACTTTGACGCCGTCACCTCTCCATCTGACGCCGTCACCAGCTACGGTAAATTATTCTTCATGTCTGACGCCGTCAAGAAGGAAGTCTTGACGCCGTCACCTTATATCTTCAGCTTGGATTTTTGGTACTTTGTCGCTTTCTTCACTTTATGCTCCAAAAACGTCCAAAATAGCCTCTTTTCCAGAATTCACTCTCCAAACACCTAAAATCACAAAAGGAACGATTTAGGGCAATATTTGATCAAATAAAGTCGGATTCGGGCTTAAATGACCCCCTAAAAACGGATCATTTTTCGCCTCATCATATACCCTTACACTTGAGATTTGCTTGTCCTCAAGCAAATGAGCTTTTATTCTACTCAAAAGACAAGTTAGGGGTCATTTAACACTAATATAAAAGTAATTACAACAAATAATCGTTCCACTAAAGACCAATAGACAAGCACGGAGGTCATACACAAGCACCTCACAAATAGTGTTTAGATACTCACATCTCTCGGGTGTAATAAAGTAATATAACATTATGGAAATGGAAGATATCTCTCACTACCTGTCATAGCAAAATAGATTACCATAGGTTTGGGAAAGGATCAAACCTCCACCACATGGCGTAAGCACCTAGGATAAACTATCAAAGAGGTCTTTTTAAAGGGTTATAACGTTAGGTGTAGGGATATGAATTACACGGTTTTGTTGGATAAAGGAAGTTTTACTGGTGGCGAGTTAACAATCTTAGTTAATTACATGTACAAGATGGCGTTGCTAAGCCAAGACTAGACTCGACTTAAGCTAATAAATGAAAAAAATAACAAAAACATAAAATGAACATAGAATAAAAACGGGATGGTAGTCCGTATGTTTTTTCTCTTTTTTTTTTCTTTTCTATTTTTTTTCTTTTTCTTGATTTTTTTTCGATTTTTTTTTTTTTTTTTTTTTTTTTTTTTTTTTTTTTTTTTGCATACACTCTTACCCTACCATCCAAAATAATACATCATAGGAGATGAGAATTCCCCTTACACTTGAATCTTTACATACTTTACAATTAACTAATCTAATGACTCGAATTAAGAAAATTAAAACACTTGGTGCACTTTTAAGATTAACGCACGTATGGGGGTAATAAGTGATGTTCTTCCCCATTACTCCATAAAATAAGTACTTACCCATGAGTCCCAATCGTCCCAAAACAATATGTACAATGATATGACTCGACTTAGCAACCATGTAATCAATTAGAAAGTTAACTTAGGGTTTAACAAATAACAATAATGCACTAAAAATGAGCGCATACACGGAAGGCTAAGGCGATTTGGTTGTACATTTAAGTGGGGTGTAACAAATTCTTCCTTTAAGTAAGATGCTTAAAGTTAGAAACGAAAAGATAGGCTCGGAGGGGTGTACTAGGGGTATCATGTACTAAAAATGAGTACAACGCTAAGGGTGTGGGAAAAATTAGTTGACTTAACTAGCCAAGTAATATGACTTAAATGGTCAAGTAATTATAATACGGGTTTAACACAAGGGTGATCCTAATGCCTCTTATCATGTAGTAAATCCTACCACACGAATGTAGTCTCACTAGCGGTCTCGGGATGCATCACTAACGCAAGTTCTAGAATCTAAATGCTACCGGTACACTCATAAGCACTAATAGTAAATGCTTTTCCTATCAAATCTAAAGGCGAACCTCACATTTTTGGGTGGAAAATTTTTCTGAATATACGGTTATGTGCTAGTCATACAATCTCCTATCCATGAGACGCTTGCTATGGCTAAAGTTTCACTCCTAAATGTTGTAAAAAATTTTAAATTTGGCGCTAAAATTACACTAACAAGTATTTCTCATAGTTTTATTACACATCTACTATCAAACAAAACAAACTCAAGCGAAAATGCATATGTAAGGTATCATCTTTTTACCCTCCCCTTACACTTAAGATGAACATTGTCCCCAATGTTCAAGTAAAGAATGTAAAAGTTAAAAAGTAAAGAGAATGAAATCAAATACTCCCCTGATTCGCTCGGTATGGATTTTAGTTGGCCAGGTTAAATCTTCTTCCAAGAAAATGAACAATCAAAGCTTCCCTTCCAGAATATAAATCATCTTCTTGTCACAAATAACCTGTAAATCCTGACAAAAGTAGACAAGGCAACCTCGCGTAAAATCGGCGGCATCCTATATAAGTTACTAAATCCTAGAAAACAAAGTAAGATATAATGCTTGTGGAATGAAGTTTGCAGATTTCCTGGAGATTATAAAACTTAATAATTCACAAAAACTATAAGACTCCGTTAGAAAAACAAAACCGGTAAAATTTCCAGATTTTAACTCCTGACGCCGTCAAGAGCAAACCCTGACGCCGTCAGAATGGACCTGCAGAAATTCTTATGTTAAGTTTCCGGAAAATTTCTGGAAAAACTTTGTCCTACTTCCTGGAAAATCCTGCAAAACTTCATTATGACTCAATACAAGCATTTGACTCTAACAAATACTAATATACATGTTCATTTAATATTGTGGAGAATCATGATCGGTTTGTTTCTTAAAAACATATTTGGGGTTTCCCCTTACACTTATCTTTTGCAAAAATACCTTTAGGTTGAAGTTAAGACTAGGCCAAACAACATAATAAAGTATTTCCACAATTTAGTTGCGAAACATGATCAACCAACAATAAAAATTAAACATGCATACGGAAGCAAATAACAAACACATAAACAAACAAACAAATAAATAAATAAAGCTTGGGTTGCCTCCCGATAAGCGCTTGTTTTTGTTCGAGTCACGAGCCTGACTCTACCCTTATTTCACGGATAAAGGTGAGGTTTTCCCTACACTTAGGATTAAGTGCGGGTGAAAGTAGCGATACACACCATCTTGGTGGAAGTATGCCACGTGAGGAAAGAGTGGTGGATGAATTATATGCTCAAAGGGCTGTGCTCCTATCATCATAACCTTACCTAATTCAATCGGGTTAATAGGTGAATTAAGATTTTCTCCTAGAAAGGGATCATTTTCAATCAATTTCAAGAGATTACTAGTTGGGGATCCATCTTGACCTAACAAACCCGGTTTAAACCCATAATGTTTCTTACGATCAATCATGAATGGGTGATGTAAGTATGTAAGGTCATGGTCCACTCCTATGTTGGCTTCTTCTCTACAAGGCTTGGGGTCTACTACCTTCAACGTAAAACTACCCGGACTACATGGTTTGATGGGTGGATCGGAACCTATTTCAATTCCTAAATCTTCATCCAAGGATAGAAGATTAGGTAATGGTTTTGGTTGAGGCTCCGGTTCATCAAAACTAGGAACTTCCCTAGAACTAGGAGTAAGGTTATCACTACAAGTGTTCAAACCTATATCCTCTAGTGGTGTATGGTACAAGGGTTCTACCTCTATTGGGGTTCCTATAGTCTCTTCTACTTCTTCCGGGTAAGTCACGGGCGGTGTATGTGCCTCAAATGATGGTAGGACTTGTGGGGTACTTTGTGGGCTTGGATTATCCACCTCATCCTCCATTGTACCTAGATTACCTATATGTTTGTTTTGTACTATGATATTAGGTGCCATCCAACTAGGTATCTCAACATGAGTATATTCATCCCCCAACAAACTTCCTGTTTGCTCCATCAAACTTGTTTTTGATTGATTTGTGATATTGTTTGTTGGGTTGTCTACTCTATAATAATATTGGGCACAGTTTTCTATGGTATCCCACGCTTCTTCATCATTTAATTCCCTAGGGCCCCCATCGGCAAAATCATCGATACGCATTTGGTCACATTGGCTGACACGATAGTAAAAGGTTTCGGTTAGGGATGATAAAGAGAAACTATGATGAGGGAATTTTCGAAGTAAAATTTTAAAACGAGTCCATGCATCATATATGGGTTCATCTCGATATTGTTTGAAATTCAAGATGTCAATAGGGTAGAATGGCCTTTGTGGTTGGTGGTATGGTGGATTCGCGTACTCCATAATGGTGAACGGAAGAGTCAATGGAAATTACGAACAAACACACAAAGAAAAAGATAGACTAAAGAAAACCTAAAAATAAAAAATAAAAATCTTACTAGAAAGGAATCTAGCAAGTAGACCTAATAAAAAGAAATCCTAACCTAGACAATAACTATTCCCCGGCAGCGGCGCCAAAAACTTGATGCGTGGGAATCGCACCTTGCTTTACCTCTCGAGGGATCTCGCGAGGCTTACAACCCCCACCAGGCAGTGTACCTGATCGTTGTAGTATAGTATAGTGACAAGTACCGGGGGATTGATCGTTCAGCTTAGGAATAGTGTCGCTAGGATTAGAAAACCTAATTAATAGTTCTAAAGGTGAGGGATGATTATTTTTGTATTTTTATATTTTTATGAAAGCAATTAAAATCTCGGGTTTTGAAGGAGTGGGCGGAATTAGTTGCTAATCAACTAACCCAAAGCTATTATATAATTAAAATAAAATAATGAAAATGAAATTAAACTAATTTAAACTAAGGTTGTGAGCAGTAATTGGAGAAATTGTGTTTACTTAGACTTCATTACTCCCTAGATATCTTTTACATGTTAATTACTTGTTACACTTGTATGAATGACGGGTTGTATTCCTTAATACCATTCGTGGGGTGGCATACATAACTCCCCAACTCTATGAGCTCTTATCTCCTCCTACACCATGACCCAGCACAACTATAGGGATTGTAAACAGTGGCTCATGCATTAAATACAACCAATAAAGACCTAGTACGCCTCGGTTCATGTTTCTTAAGACGTTCAAGCATGTTACCATTTGGAGATCTGCCAGTTTTCTTAAGCCTAACATATAAATCATTCATTCAAAACAAGAATAGACAAGTAATCAACACATAATCAACATCTAGGTTTCATTAGATCTAAGCAAACACAAGAGAGATCTAGCCTAGCATAGTAGAATTGAGACAAGAACAAGAGATAAACAACCAACACATAGACATATTGATTGAATTGAAAGTACACTTATCTCAATTACAATGCAAGGTCTCAAGGGTTTGGAACCCTTGAAAAACCTGTGAAAGAGGCACCAAAATCGTCTTTAGGGTTTCACCAAAACTTCTCTCTCTTTTAATGAAAAAACTAGAAAACTATATATAGGAAAAACAGTCTGACGGCGTCAAGAGTTAATTCTGACGCCGTCACCTCGCCGCCATAAACTTCCTCGGACGCCCTAGATCCACTTGTGACG
The DNA here is from genome assembly GCA_030686995.1 of Artemisia argyi. Lineage (NCBI taxonomy): Eukaryota > Viridiplantae > Streptophyta > Magnoliopsida > Asterales > Asteraceae > Artemisia > Artemisia argyi. The sequence goes on from CM060687.1 coordinate 82,994,588, forward strand.
GCCTATGTGACGCCGTCACCACCTTCGGTATTTTATTCTTGGCCACTTTGACGCCGTCACCTCTCCATCTGACGCCGTCACCAGCTACGGTAAATTATTCTTCATGTCTGACGCCGTCAAGAAGGAAGTCTTGATGCCGTCACCTTGTATCTTCAGCTTGGATTTTTGGTACTTTGTCGCTTTCTTCACTTTATGCTCCAAAAACGTCCAAAATAGCCTCTTTTCCAGAATTCACTCTCCAAACACCTAAAATCACAAAAGGAACGATTTAGGGCAATATTTGATCAAATAAAGTCGGATTCGGGCTTAAATGACCCCCTAAAAACGGATCATTTTTCGCCTCATCAGTTTGCTTCAAGATTTGCTTTATCGACCAGGAACGAGTGGATGGACTGACTAAATTCCTCCCAGATCCTTTCAGCAAAGTTGATATCCTTCCCATTAACAATACCCCAAAGGATTTGTATCAAGTCTTTCGTACCCAGATGTTTTGCCTGTCAAACATAAGTTGATGAGGCTTGCGATGGCTCTCAATGGTTGATAGAGGTCGTGAGTGATAACAGTGGAAAGTGTTGAAACATGAGTGGGATACCCAAGTTCATTGACAAAGTCAAGTAAGGTAGCTGGATTAGGTAGGGGAGTGTATTCCACATTATCACCAGTTGGTAATATCTGTAGTGCATTACCAAGAGTTTACATTGTGATGTTCACCCAATGTTCATCCAGCTGACACTTGTAGGTGTTGGTTGCTCTGTCATGGCAGATAGTATTCCAGAACTGTTGAATGTAAATGGATGGGATTGTAGAGGATGCAGTGAAGGCATTGAAGAATGTGGTGTTTTTAAGTAAATCCAGGGCCATTCTGAATATAGGATGATTATGAGGTTTATCAGTCTTAACATAACAATTACTCTTTCCAATAGCTACCCATTTGCTGAACGGGAGGATATCGTTGTCTGAACGAACAGGTGGAGCCAATGGTCCTTTGATATTGGGTTCTGCCATAGTAGCTATTAAAGATAATCACACGCGTGGGACTCGTACACTTAACTCCTCCACCTAGGGGATCAACACTAAATGCAATAGGGCACGGTTGCGATTAAGTCAAGAGTGTAGTGAATTGTAAGATGATATTATGTGCTTAAGCAACTAACCTCAAGAGATATTTACTTGTATGTGGGAAAACATATAGAAAAAGTGACAAAACTAGTCCCTGTACTACTACACCACTTAGTTGACATATGTAAAAGTGTACAAAGTGGTCCCCGGAGTTATAATTGTGACACCAATGATGAAATAGTTTACAAGACGCACGAATAACACCACGGGACCAGATAAAATCAAGAAACAACATACCAACTAAAGCAGCATATAACAGGAAAAGCAAGCATGCATAAACTACAAACAGTAAAAATTATATATATACACCGTAAGAACCTATAAAAGAAGAATGAATGCAAAGCAGACAATACGTATATATACAGAAACTATGAATGGTAGATACATTGGGTATATGTCAGTTAGTAAAAAGGTGAAGAACGAGTCCTGAGAAGAATTAATTAGGAGTCCACATGATTACACCTCACATGTGAGTAGACATGTCTCCAGCCGTGGGAGATATCTGTGTCTTTGGTTGCCACACAAGGACTTTCTTGGACCTGTTATGTAGACCCTTTGAAGCTACAGTGTCTATGGTACACACATGTGACCATTTGTAACCATTCATCATGAATGTCCTTCCAGTTGGTACCCATATCCAAGAAGATCTAAGCTTATATGGTATTTCATGCATTGTGACATTCTTGTGGTGAGTGGTTAGGTTATCAGATTTCCTTGGTCTATGTCTCAAAGGTATTTCAGGTTTATGACCATTTTATTTATGAATTTTAGGTTTTGAGCCCACAGACTTAATCAAAGCACGTTTTTTATCTACTTGGGAGACACATCGAGTTTTTGAGAATTTAAGTCTTTCAGAAATAAAAGCATTTGGTTGTCTAATGGTAGATTGTAACAACCCGCATTTTCAAGGCATTTCTTCTGTTCACTATTCATCAGTTACTATTCATCATTTACTATTCACCGGTCACTATTCATCAATTTACTATTCATCATTTTCGGAGTCAGTTTGTGATTCTGAGAAGCGTTCAGAAATTTTACTATTCATGTGACACTATTCATTCCGGAGGGAAGCACTATTCATGATCATCATTCACTATTACGTAAACTGAGTTTACGAGTCTTCAAATTCACGTAACCAGTTAGGTTTAGCTGCGAATTCATGCATCATTCATTAATGACATTTCATATAGACTGGAATAGTCTACACATCATCATCACATTAGTTACTACACGGATATGCATTATTTCCAATTACGTATGCTTAATTTGTAATTAACGTTACCACTTAGTTTTACTACTAACGTATACCCAATACTCCCGACTACGATCCTAACATATTTTCATACCCCATTATAATGATATAAAAATTATATTATTAATTTACCCGGTGTTTTGAAATAAATTACTATATTTCACGGTCGGAGCTTATAACTCTGTCGGTTTGCGAAATTTCAACACGATAATTATTTTAACACCCGATTATCATCAGGAATATTATTTTACAACTTTTACAACTTCGTCGTATTTTATTTCACCTCGTTAACATTTATTTTTAGTTAACTCGGTACCCGATAACATCTAATACACAAATAAAACTAACAAATGCACATGTTTTGGGGACAATATCATTTATTAGCCACAAAATCCTACTTTTACTTCCATGGTTGCCGCCCCCCCTCCCTAAAAAGTGGATCTTGTCTCATTAAGATAACTACATACATTTACATACTAAATTTTCTCATTTTTACATTATATACTACAAGTAAACAAGAAAAAGTTCTCTCATTTCTTCCTTCCCTTGTGTATAATCGGCCAACAACAAATAGCAAGGAAGAAATCACTAATTTTTCAAGATCAAGGTGTTTATCAAGTCCTAGTAATAATCTAGTATGGGTTTTGAAATAAAAACCACAAAGATTAAATGGGTTTTCATCGCCACTTCTTAATAATCATCACAAGTAAGTTACTAATAATTTTTCCTACTCTTTTAAATATCTACTTGATGTATTTTCAAGTTATATTAGCAAAAACATGCAAATATACTATGATCCATACCACTTATTGTTTATTTTGTTTATAAACATAGATCTATAATTTTTATTAGCAATCTCATGAGATCCACCATTTTTGGTGAAGACTAGGAACCCATGACACCCTAAGAAGGTGTATGGTAGGATTGGTACTTGTGGAGTTGATTTGAAGTAGATTGGTTAAGCTTTGAACAAGTTACAAACTAGAAAAATGAGTTTTAAACACTATTAGAAAGTTGCTGTCCATTTTTGCAAAACGTGGAAACATCAGGGGTTCCTAGGTAATTTTGGCTTAAAGATTCAGAAAATACTTTCAAAAATGAAACCGTGGCCGCTTGAATTACTAAAATCCGAGTTACGACGAAAAAGATATGCTATTTTCAATTTTAACGACGAAAACTATTTTCTGAAAAATAGCTTGCTGTTGAACAGTTTTTATGGACTGTTTCGAGATGTAAAACTTGATATAGCCGTCCCGACTTATCAAAAATATATTAGTATGTTGTCCTACGATTCTGGGGATATAAAGAACGTAGAAAATGAGCTTATAACGAAAAAGATACAAGCGTTTGAACTTAGACGATTTTTACAAATTTCCATCAGCTTTTCTATTATTATTTTGCCGCAAAACAGTCTTTGCGAAACACCACTTTCTTGGCTATTTTTCTTTATGATCGCATCAATTTGAGTCCGAGCCGTAGTTTTATGAAATCAAGATCTTCCAATAAGCTTTTTAAATCAATTGGCCGTTCGTCGAATAGACTTATAACGAATAAACTACGACCTCGTCTATATACTCGATAAACTATATATATATTTTGACAGCTTTTACTATAATGAAATTTTCTAAGTGTTGAACATAATACTTTCAAGTAACAACAATGAGAGTCGATTTCCTCATCAATCAAGACCCGTATAGCCAAAACTTAAATAACATGACTTCAAAATATTGTTACAAGGTTTTCAAAAACGCCGAGCTTGACCATTAACACTTAACGTACAATATTTCACGACTAGTTTTACGAGGCCATATTGGGCATATTTTAAAGTAACGAAAATGCTATTTTGCGACGAAAACCTTATATTTGCCGATAGAACGCCAAACAAGGATCGTGGAGTACCGTTTCAACATATTTACATGGAAAATGATTATTAACTAACGAGACGTCAAAAATATATTTTTCGACGATAAACGCTATTTTCAAAACTAACGAGTGGTATCGATAACATACGTATTTGCATGTGTAGCATCATTTCATTGCTTACATTAGATCATATCGTTCATATTAGGTTGCGGTTAGAGATCGTGCCTCATTTCAGTGTATCCACTTTTGTCATCACAGCTATCGCACCAGGTGAGTCATAGCCCCTACTTTTTCAATTGTTTTGGTAAAATCTTTGGGGGAGAATACATGCTCGTTTAACTTAAACGCATTACTTGCTTTACATGGTAATACTCAAACATTTTCAGCTTTACCTAAATATATGTTTGATCACCTGTATTTCATTGGTATGTTTGATTACCTGCATTTCATGGGATTTGTCATCCTTGTTTATATGACCTCATGGTCACCAATTGTTCCTATATGTTCATTGTAATATTGTGGTATTCCCCACTTGGCTGTGATGTCAAACGTAATATTGTGGTATTCCCCACTTGGCTGTGATGTCAAACGTATTGTGGTATTCCCCACTTGGCTGTGATGTCAAACGTAATATTGTGGTATTCCCCACTTGGCTGTGATGTCAAACGTAATATTGCTGTTTCCTTACTAGACTTATTTCATATGTTCATTGTAATATTGTGGTATTCCCCACTTGGCTGTGATGTCAAACGTATTGTGGTATTCCCCACTTGGCTGTGATGTCAAACGTAATATTGTTGTTTCCCTACTTGACTGAATTATGATGCCTTTGCATCAACCTTATTACAGATTTTCCCACTTGACTGATTGATCATATGGCCTCATTGTCTGAAATTGTTTATATAGCGGTATTGCTACAATTATCTCTGGATCTAGATACCAGTATTACTTTTGTTCACGTAGACTATAACATATTTTGGCAGTGGGTCGTAAACACACAGGTTACAAGTCTCTTATGGCGGGACTTGTAACTGAGTGGATTTATGATGCCTTTGCTGGGAAATCTTCATTCATATGCATTACAATTATTTTTCACAAGACTCTATGAACTCACCAACCTCGTGTTGACACTTTAGCATGTATTTTTAGGTATTAACCAATGGCACGCTACTGGAGGTTTTGGTAGGGCATGGCATGGTCATAGAAGACTCTGATTATTCATTTGGGGACCGCTCTAAATTATTTTAATGGCCTACTTCCGCCCTACTTTTAACAATGTAAATTCAACATTTTTGATTAAACCATTTTATTCTAAATGATTGAAGTGAAAACCATTTTTGAACTTGTTTTGTAATACCAATTGAGTTACACCCCAGCTACATGTATGCTTCCGCTGGACCCGATTTTGGGGGTGTGACATAGATTGATTACCAACTGTTTTAAAGACTGGTTTTCCCAAGATAGATGGTTTTGAAAGATTAAGGCTCATTTGACTCTTTGAAACATAACTTGGCACGATATGTGCACCAGGAATTTTAGGACATGAAATCAGACTTTGAGCAATGAGATCATTGTGTTTAGTGAACTGTGGAGTTGTCAGATTGATTTTCTTAGCTTTTATTTCTTTAATTGAATCACACAGTTCTTTACATTTTACTTTCAGAGTCTCATTTTCCATACGTAATTTAGCCATTTTGCATTCAGTTTCATTAGTATCGTGTTTCCATTTGGCTTCATTACGTTGCTCATACATCTTAATACGATTTTTAAGGTTGTTGATAGTTAAGTCCTTGTCTTGCAGCTGAGTTTTCAGATTGTTTATCATAAAATATTCATTAAGATCAGGCAATTCCGGATTCAAACACGGTTTGCTGTTTTGAAGACATTCTTCTTTTTGTTGCATTTCAATTTCAAGTGCAATGCAATGTTTTTGCAATTGTGAGAACCTTTTTAGAAGGTGATTAAATGTCTCTTTTTCAACCATGTTCTGGTCCATTGTCTTAGAAAACTCAACTTTAAGGTAAGGACTTTCATCATACAGATCACTTTCTCCCTCTTTATAACACATATTTGTTGAGTTAGAGGAGAGTAACAAACTGTCAGTCTTTTTCAACAGATTTGTGTTATAACAAAGTTTAATTTGATCTGTATGATGACATACATTAGAGAGTGTTTTGTGTTGATCAATTGACGATACCTCATTGCTTGAGTCAAGAGATTGCACAGGTCTGAGTATGTTCTCCATAGCCTGGGTCACCAACTTGTCAGAAGTGACAATCTTATCATCTTCTGAATCCATGCATTCAGTGTTGACTAACTTAGCATCTAATGTTAAACCCAAACAATCACTTGATTGTCCACCATGTGTCTCAGCCCTGTCATCATACACCGGTTCGTGCTTTGCCCTTTTCTCGATGTACTCCTTAACCTTATCCAAGTGTTGAAGTAGCATATCTCTGTAGGTGTCAACATCTATATTTGTGTGGTCAGCAAAACACTTCATAGTCATCTGACTATCGTAGTCATAGATCATGGAGGATTTTGAGTTAATGAAGCTATGCAGTTGTTTGCTGAGCACACATAGGGCAGCTGAGGATCCCTCATTAGTTGTTTCTTCTCGGTCTAGTTGTTGTCGTAATTGATCCAAATTCAGAATCATAATGTCTGTGAATGTTTGAACATCTTGACCGAAAAGAGTTATGAATGCACGTTCAAATCCCATTTTGAATCCATTACCCTCTAACAGCACAGAAAGATGTGACTGAAGTGCTTGAAAGCATTCAATGTGACATTCTCTTGCCAATTCAAGCAATTTGCTTGACTGAGGAGTCACATTCTCTTGAGAATCCGAGCATGATTGTACACTTGAGTCATCATAAGATACTAGTCCGTTCATTTGTAGATAAAGATTAGAAGACAACGGAACGTTAGAGGCAGGTGGGTAATAGTTTGCACTAGGTGTATAGTTGCGACAAGTCAAGTTACGATAAATCCAATTGAGATTAGTCAAATCGTAAGGATTAGCCCACAACGTCCAATCACAATTAGAGTAATAGAAACGACTTAAGTTACAACCAAACACTCGATGCAAAATGATTCACCACTCACACGAGTCACACCACTTGATGAAATGCCAACACTTAGGATATAGTCACTAAAAACCCAAACAAGTAGCAAAGTATGGGTAACCGCAGGACTGAGATTACCACATATGAGAACCAAACTCAAAGTCAGGTGAGTTAGTCGCAACCCAGGACCAAACTGAAAATTAGTAATCGCAGACAAAGACAAACACTAGGATATAAACGCCGAGAGAAGTAAACCGCAAGAACTAATCTCAGGCATGGAGCAAACCGCAGAATAATCAAACCGCAAGAGAACTAACCGCAGACCACTTAACCGCAGGAGCTAATCGCAGTTGACAAAAGTCCAAAACTGTCACTTTTCTTGCGATTTGTTTGTATTCCCAAAATAGTAATCACAGACAACTAACCACAGAGATCAGGAGCTAATCGCAGATAAGTAATGTAACAGTAGAGCTAACCACAACAATGAAATTCGCCTTAAACCCAATCCAAACTTCAAATAGGCTTAAGATATGGTATAACCAACTGAATCCCAATGTTGTTCTAGCACCAAGGATCATAAAAGTACATTTCTAACACATTAAATAACCCAAGAAAGATCAAACCAAGATGTTTTCAATAAAACTCTTCCAACTCACAAAAACTACACAAAACCACACCAAATTCGATTCTACAAGGCCCTAAGATGAAACCTTGGCTCTTGATACCAATTGTAGGATACTAATCAAGTTGGAAACATGAATACCTTGTGGTTATGTGTGGTGTTAGAGGAGAGAATAAGGAAGAAAGAGTGGAACCTTGAGAGAAAAGTAGAAAGATTAGATTAGAGTGAATGAAGGTCCAACCCTCTCCACATGTGGAGAGGGGTATTTATACTAAGCTACAAATGCCCACACCCGGGCTGTGGATCAGGCATACAGTGGGTAAAGACCCGTCCTTCTTCCACGATGTTACTTATCTAATACTAATTAACTAATAACTAAACTAACTACGAGCTAACTTAATGCTATTACAATAATTAGGTGACTGAGACTTTTACAGGAATATCTGTATTCCTAACAATAAGTAATCTACCAACCTAACACACTAAACATATCACAATATCCTAATAAACCCTAATCTAACCCTAATTAAGCCCTAATCAAGCCTATGTGTTTACAAAACCCTAATTGCTTATCTAAACCAATTTGAAAGTGTTCAAGGCTTATGTATCAGTTACCTTAGGAACAATAGGATATCTTAGCACCCTTATACCCTAGTACAACCTCTTAGAGCTTAGGTACAAGTCTCTTATGCACAAAACCATAACTAGGTCATAACTTCCCTAAATTAGGTCTAAATTATCCCAAAACTTCACCACAAGCTACCACCACTTAGTATAAGTTTCTTAGGACCTAGGATTAGTCACTAAGCACCCATAGGACCCTAATCTAGGCACTAAACCTTAAGTTAAACCCTAATCTCCCACTAAACCAAATTAGGTTAAAACTAAACCTAACTTAACCCTAATCCTTAAACTAAGTACCCTAAGCACCTCAACCACCTCTAGCACACACCCTAGCTTCTTACCCACCTACTTGTCATCACCAAGAACCCTAGCATACACCTTACAAGTAGCTGATGCATCTACTTTTCTCAAACCGATTCCACGGCTAAACCTTGGCCACAAACCACCCCTACACCACCTAAAGATACTCCTATAGCTCCTCCTAGTCACCACTATCTATAGCTAGTCATCCCTCCCCCTCCTCGACACCACATCACCTCCATTGCCACCTAAACCCTTAACGAGGGCTATATAAACCCTCGTACCCTCTTCCTTTCCAAACCACACCACCGCTCTTCTCCACTCTAAATTTTCTATAGTTAGTAGTAGTATAGAAGTCTTAGAAGCTCTAGGTGTCGAGTAAGATAGGCCTTGTACCTTGGTTAAGTCATTTTGCCATCGAGAAACCCTAGAAAAACCTAAAACTCTCGTTAAGCCCTAGATGGTCAAGTAAGCCTTATACTCTTGTTCAATTAGCTTTATTTCAGTAACAGAATAGTATTAGCATGCATTAGAACCTATGACTAAGCCTTGATCTTTAAAACTTGCTAGTTTTCTTTTTTAAAACCCTAATTAGAGTCGAATTGCTAATTTTATGCTATAATCCCCTATATTAAGCTATAAGCTAGTTTGAGTAACTTATTTAAGCTAATATTAGTTAACCATAAGCTAGGAAACCTTTTTGTTTTATAAAAATATGATTTGCAAGGAATTAGGACTAGTTATGCAAAGTTTTCCATGCATAGGGGTATATATGGTAAATTTCTAAAAATAATAAGTCTATGGACTATTTTTGACATTTCTTAGAAGTTATAAGTATAAGGACCCTTTTTGCAAAGTTATATAACCTTAGGATAAAAAGATAAATAGTTATAAACTAATATGGACTAGTTTTGCAAAAATTATAAAGTAAAGGGTATAAATGGTAAATTTTGAAAACTTATAAGTCCAAGGGTCATTTATACCATTTTCCTAAAACATATAAGTATAGGTACTAAATTTTCTAAGTTTAGATAGTTAATAATATAAGTATATAAGTCTAGGGTAGATTTTGTATATATATATATATATATATATATATATATATATATATATATATATATATATATATATATATATATATATAAATTATAAGGGTATAAATTGAAAATATTTTCATATAAATAAAAGAACCTAATTTAAAGTTAGAAGCATAACACAATACTAGGGAGCTTCATGTGAGGAGTATCATGTGGATATTTTATTTTGACGAGTTTGCTGGGTTTACGAATTAAAGTGCCCTTGTTTCTCAAACAATTATTGCATGACTTCTGAATTATGATGGCCCGAACGGTGTTATGTTATAACTAAATTTAATAACAACATAGCTCAATAGTAGGGAGCTTCACGTGAGGAGTATTAACTTCTGAATTATGATGCCCCGAACGGTATTATGTTGATAACATAATACAATAGTAGGGAGCTTCATGTGAGGAGTCATATACTTTTGGATTGTGATGGCCCGAACGGTGTTATGTTATATCTAAAACACTAACAAACCTAAGAAAGATTAATTATGAAACTTAAACAATATAACTAAAGCTTGACATACAACCACACCCACAATACCACCAGAATACGTGAGTAGGCAGTCTAGTCTCCGAGTCACTTTCCGATCAATTAGATTTCCCTAAGCCCAGGTGAGTTCATAGCCTCACACTCTTTAAATTCCGTGAGTTTTCATAGCCTCACTATTTCTAAATGCTTTAAAAACCCTGTGAGGGGGATGCATGCTACTTGCTTTCTTTAAATCGAATACAAGTCTTTTTCTTTAGTTGTTGCACGAGTAAACTATCTGCCACCCCTACACAACAAAATTCATGAATCTAATCGCTTGTGATATTTTACACAAGTGAACGCGAATACAATTGATAGATCTATTGAAGTTTGACAACTCCCGTTGGTACTACCTCTCACTGGAGGGTACCAATAAGTATTATATTTGAACCCTCTGAATGATTAACTTTGGCAAGTTATCCTTCTCGTCCCATCATGGATTGGTCTGCAGACCCCATGATCTGGATTGTTAACGTGTGATTCATGAGCTTAGTGCAACAGACCAACTCTTGATAATTGTACATGCATTACAATTATCACACACACTACATTTTTCCTTGAAGGGTGTTACAACTGAATCCTGAGGAACTTGTATTCACTAACACGTAAACCTATAACTCTTATTCAACACCTAGTGTTGACTTTTTAAGCATCTATCCTAGGTAACGGAGCTCTGTGGAAATTATGGCATGGAGTGGTATGAGACTTAAAAGACTTTTTTTTGGTTATCATTCAAACATAACAACTCACACTTAGATTCACGGGACCTCATCTTATAAAACTCTGATAATTTTAATGAATGATAACTCATTTTTATAAAATGTCTCTTTTCGAGTCATTTTCTATTACTGTATCTGTGATCCATGAGGTAATACCCCAGATCCAAATTCCGCTGCGATTTATGAAAATGGGGGTGTTACAGATTGGCATCAGAGCTTCAGTTGTAGAGAATAAGGTCAAAACCTAAACTACAGCTACTTTTCCCAATACCCAAGAAAGTCTTTCGTGCCACTACACTCCTCAATACCTATTTCCCAAAGCCATATGTGCATTAGATCTGCATAATAGGTATTCCTTAATTTATATCTTAGTTTATATTATTTTATTGGATTATTATATAGTTATGCCTGCTCCCCATTACTCTACCTTTAGCCCACCCGAATTACATACGGTGAAAATTGTACCGCTTTTAGGGGGTCATTTAAGCCCGAATTCGTGATTATTTGATCAATTATTACCCTAAATCGTCCCTTTTGTCATTTTATGTACTTTTGAGGAGAAATCTGGAAAAGAAAGCATTTTGGACGTTTTTGGAGCGATTAAGTGAAGAAAATGAAAAAGTCTCAAAATTCTTGCTGGGAACAGTACCTGACGGCGTCAAAGCCATACAAGTGACGGCGTCAAGCTTGGCAAAAGAGGTGGATATGGAAAATACACATGACGGCCCAGAACAATTTCAAGGCAATTTGGCCTGATGGCGTCACCAAGGCCGTCAGGCTCAGAATACATGTGACGGCCCAGAGTAAAATTACACATGACGGCGTCAGAAGTGGATCTAGGCAATACGAATTTTATCTTGGCGGCGAGTTGACGGCATCACAAGCTATAACGTGACGCCGTCAAGGTGTAAAAAATATATATAGTTTTCTAATTTTCATTCATAAAGTGTGGAACCTTTGGAGAACTTCTTTGTGCAAACCCTAGACGAATTTTCTGTAAAAACAAGGGTTTCAACCCTTGTTCCATCCATGTTCAATTGAAGATAAGTTTTCTAATAATCATATAATGTCTACGTGTTGTTTGATTCTATCTTATGCTTGTCTTCTTTTTAACATGCTAGGCTAGGTTTTCATTATGTTTGCTTAGATGTAATGAAACATAGATGTTGATTACTGGTTGATGGTTTGTTTATAATTGTTGTGGATGATTGTATTCGATGTTAGGCTTAAGAAAACTGGCAGACTTCCATTTGGTAACTTGCTTGAACGTCTTAAGAAACATGATCGGAGGTGTACTACGATTTATTGGTTGTATTTAAGGCGTAGGCAACTGCTAGTGATACTACATTCGGAGCTAGTAGTCGGCTCGACCTAGAATGAAGTAGATGCCTATAGAGTTAGGGAATATCGTACACGGCCCTACGACTGGTATTAAGGAATATAGCCCGTCATCCATGCAATTGTAACAAGCTAATCAACCCGTAAAAGATATCTAGGGAGTAATGAAATCTAAGTAAACACATTTTCTCTTATTATTGTTTCTACCACAAATTAGTTTATGTTTTATTTTATTTTATTTTGATTACATATTTAGTTAATTGGGTTAGTCGGCTAGCAACTAATTCCGCCACTCCTTCAAAACCTAGATTTTTATTTGGTTTTATAAAAATATAAAAATACAAAAAGAATCATGCCTCACCTTTAGACCTAGTTTAGTAGACTTTTTAATCCTAGCGAACACTATTCATGAGTTGAACGATCAATCCCCCGGTACTTGTCACTATACTATACTACAACGAACAGGTATACTGCCTGGTGGGGATTGCAAGCTTCTCAAGATCCCTTGAGAGGTAAAACCTTTTGCGAGGGTGCAATTCCACGCATCAAGTTTTTGGCGCCGCAGCCCGGGGAATAGTTATTGTCTAGGTTAGAATTTCTTTTTATTAGGTCTACTTGCTAGATTCCTTTCTAGTAAGATTTTTATTTTTATTTTTAGGTTTTCTTTAGTCTATCTTTTTCTTTGTGTCTTTGTTCGTATAAGGTTTGTCTTTATGGATTTTGAGAATCGACGTTTAGAAGTTAGCAAGAAGCTTATAGCGCATAAACGAAGAAAGAGGGAAGTTAACACATTCAAGGAGTTTAATAAATCCCTCCAGTTGAAAATTGAGTTTACAAATTTGTCTCCAACCCCTGAGGAATTGAGTTACCATAGATTCCTTTTACAACACCCCTGCTCCTTGAAATATAGGAAGAAGCCATGGATTAGGAAGCATAACTATAGGAACATCAAAATTCCTTGCATGATTGGGTACATGTTTAGAGAGCATACATACATTATTTAAAAGCACCCATGAATATTATGTCTAGGCTCTACTACAATTGGATTATGAATGAAAGGCTAAGCCCCAGAAAAGACCCTTATAACCCTAATCGACTATGTAATTTTGTCAGGAGAGTAGAAGGGGTACACATCTTTATAGGAAACTTCACTTATCAATGTGACTTTGTAATCCTAGAAGATGTTAGAGGCATTATAGATCCACACTTAGGAGAAATGGTCCTAGGGCAACCTTTCATTGAGGTGACTAAGATGTGTTGTGATCATGGGAAGGGAATAGTTCAGTTTACTGATGGGATAGAAAAGATCACTTTCATGATGCCTCACATGAAGGAAGAATTAAAGGACATCAAGTATTTACCAGTTGATGTGATTCGACCTATGAGATTAAGGATGACGGAATTGATGATGATGTTTACTATGAGAGGAGGCGAACATATTATTCAGGTTGCATAAATCTAGGCTCTGAGTACAAGCGTGATGAAAATTGGGTTAAATGTTTTGAATTAGCACAAAAGTGGGGAAGGAAAACGTAGCCCGTGACCTTGAGTCTAGCTACAAGACTCGTAAATAAAGAAAAGCGCTTGTTGGGAGGCAACCCAAGTTTTATTTGTTTTGTTCGTTTGATTTTATTTGTTTCCGTATAAGTGTTTTATTTTTATTGTTTATGGATCATGGTTCAAAGTAAATTGTGAAAATACTTTATTTTGTTTTTAACTTCGTCTTAATTACATATAAAGGTATTTTGCAAAAGCTAAGTGTAAGGGAGACCCAAATTTGTTTATAAGAACGAAATTGAGCATGAGCCACAACAATATTAAATGAACATGTGTATTAGTAATTGTTTGAGTCAAATGCTTGTATCGAGTCATAATGATGTTTTGCAGGATTTTCCAGGAAGTTAGGTATAAGTTTTTTCCAGAAATTTTTCGGAAATTTAACATGAGATTTTTGCAGGAACATTCTGACGGCATCAGGAGTTATAACCTGACGGCGTCAGGTACAAAAATTCTGAAAAATTTTGCGAGTTTTGTTTATACCAGAGTCTTAAAGTTTTTGTTGATTCTTTAGTTTTATAAACTCCAGGGAATCTGTAAACATTCATTCCACAAGCATTATATCTTAATTTGCTTTCGAGAATTTTTAGTATATATAGATTGCCGCCGATTTTACGCGAGGTTTGCCTTGATTGTTTTCTCAGGTTTAACAGGTTACATTGGACAAGAGGATGATTTATATTTCTGGAGGGAAGCTTTCAAAGTTCATTTTCTTGGAAGAAGATCTAACCTTGTTGACACACTATCCACACCGAACGAATCAGGGGAGTATTTGTTTTCATTCTTTTACCTTATTTTCTTTTACATCTTTTTATTGAACATTGGGGACAATGTTCAGCTTAAGTGTAAGGGGAGGGTAAATGATGATACTTTAGAGAATACAATTACGCTTGAGTTTGTTTGTTCAATAGTAGGTGTGTAAAAAAACTAAGAGAAATACTTGTTAGGGCAATTTTAGCACCAAATTTAAAATTTTTTACAACATTTAGGAGTGAAGCTTTAGCCTTAATGAGCCTCTCATGGATAGGAGTTGTATGACTAGCACAAAAACCGTACCACTCAAAAAAAATTTTTCCACCCAAATATGTGAGGTTCGCCTTTAGATTTGTTAGGAAAATCATTCATTATTAGTGCTTATGAGTGTACCGGTAGTACTTAGATTCCAGAACTTGCGTTAGTGATGCATCCCGAGACCGCTAGTGAGACTACATTCGTGTAATAGGATTTACTACATGATAAGAGGCATTAGGATCACACTTGTGTTAAACCCGTATCATAATTACTTGACCATTTAAGTCAATTACCTTGACTAACAAAGTCAATTAATTTTTCCCACACCTTTGCGTTGTACTCATTTTTAGTACACGATACCCCTAGTACACCCCTTCGAGCCTAACTTTTTCGTTTCTAACTTTAAGCATTTTACTTAAAGGAAGAATTTGTTACAATCCACCCCAAATGTGCAACCAAATCGCCTTAGCCTTCCGTGTTTGCACTCATTTTTATTGCATTATTGTTATTTGTTTAAACCCTTAGTTAGTTATCTAATTGATTACATGGTTGCTAAGTCGAGTCATATCTTGTACATATTGTTTTAGGACGATTGGGACTCATGGGTAAAGTACTTGTGTTATGGAGTAATGGGGAAGAACATTATATATTACCCCCATATGTGCGTTAATCTTAAAAAGTACTCTAAGTGTTTTGATTATCTTAATTCGTGTCATTAGAATAGTTGATTGTAAAGTATGTAAAAGTTCAAGTGTAAGGGGAATGCAAATTCTCTATGATGTATTATTTTGGATGGTAGGGCAAAAGTGTATGCAAAAAAAAAAAGAAAAAAAAAATCGAAAAATCAAGAAAAAGAAAAAAAAATAGAAAAAGAAAAAGACAAAAAACATACGGACTATCATCCCGTTTCTGTTTATGTTTTGTTAGTTTTTGATTAGCTTAAGTCGAGTCGAGTCTTGGCTTAGCAATGCCATATTATACATGTAATTAACCGAGATGATTAACTCGCCACCAGTAAAAATTGCCTTTATCCAACAAAACCGTGTTTACCATATCCCTACACCTCACGTTATAACCCTTTAAAAGACCTCTTTGATAGTTTATCCTAGGTGCTTACACCAAGTGGTGGAGGTTTGATCCTTTCCCAAGCCTATGGTAATCTATTTGCTATGACTAGTGAGAGATGTTTTCCATTTCCTTATTGTGATATATACTTTATTACACCCGAGAGATGTGAGTATCTAAACATTATTTGTGAGGTGCTAGTCTATAACCTCCGTGCTTGTTTTCGATTTTAAGTGGAACGATTATTTGTTGTAATTACTTTTATCTGAGTGTTAAATGACCATTAACTTGTATTTTGATTAGAATAAAGGCGCATTTGCTTGAGGACAAGCAAATCTCAAGTGTAAGGGTATTTGATAAGGCGAAAAGTGTACCGCTTTTAGGGGGTCATTTAAGCCCGAATTCGTGATTATTTGATCAATTATTGCCCTAAATCGTTCCTTTTGTCATTTTAGGTACTTTTGAGGAGAAATCTGGAAAAGGAAGCATTTTGGACATTTTTGGAGCGATTAAGTGAAGAAAACGACAAAGTCTCAAAATCCTTGTTGGGAACAGTACCTGACGGCGTCAAAGCCATACAAGTGACGGCGTCAAGCTTGGCAAAAGAGGTGGATATGGAAAATACATATGACGGCCAGACATAATTTCAAGGAAATTTGGCCTGACGGCGTCACCAAGGCCGTCAGGGTCAGAATACATGTGACGGCCTAGAGTAAAATTACACATGACGGCGTCAGAAGTGGATCTAGGCAATACGAATTTTATCTTGGCGGCGAGTTGACGGCTTCACAAGCTATAACGTGACGCCGTCAAGGTGTAAAACCTATATATAGTTTTTTAATTTTCATTCATAAAGTGTGGAACTTTTGGAGAACTTCTTTGTGCAAACCCTAGACGAATTTTCTGTAAAAACAAGGCTTTCAGCCCTTGTTCCATCTGTGTTCAATTGAAGATAAGTTTTCCAATAATCATACAATATGTCTATGTGTTGTTTGATTCTATCTTATGCTTGTCTTCTTTTTAACATGCTAGGCTAGGTTTTTATTGTGTTTGCTTAGATGTAATGAAACCTAGATGTTGATTATTGGTTGATGGTTTGTTTATAATTGTTGTGGATGATTGTATTCGATGTTAGGCTTAAGAAAACTGGCAGACTTCCATTTGGTAACTTGCTTGAACGTCTTAAGAAACATGATCGGAGGTGTACTACGATTTATTGGTTGTATTTAATGCGTAGGAAACTGCTAGTGATACTACGTTAGGAGCTAGTAGTTGGCTCGACCTAGAATGAAGTAGAAGCCTATAGAGTTAGGGAATATCGTACACGGCCCTACGACTGGTATTAAGGAATATAGCCCGTCATCCATGCAATTGTAACAAGCTAATCAACCGGTAAAAGATATCTAGGGAGTAATGAAATCTAAGTAAACGCATTTTCTCTTATTATTGTTTCCACCACAAATTAGTTTAAGTTTTATTTTATTTTGATTACATCTTTAGTTAATTGGGTTAGTTGGCTAGCAACTAATTCCGCCCACTCCTTCAAAATCGATATTTTTATTTGCTTTTATAAAAATTCTGAGTTGAACGATCAATCCCCTAGTACTTGTCACTATACTATACTACAACGAACAGGTACACTGCCTGGTGGGGATTGCAAGCTTCTCAAGATCCCTTGAGAGGTAAAACCTTTTGCGAGGGTGCAATTCCACGCATCAATATGTAAGATAGGAAATCAATAGTATAAGTTATGCCTTAGATACCTCTAACTCTCACTTCCTAGTGCCACTTAATTTAAGATAACCTAGCTAAGCTAGGATTAGGTATGTCTCTTCTTGATTACCTTAGATCATCCCAAACCTTATAGGAACCCTTAGGAATTTAGATATATCTCGTAAAATATAACAAGTTTGGTACTTGTTATAACCTACTTTAAACCCTTGCCCCACTATAACCTTTAGGAACTTAGGATGAACCATCCTAATGCCTTAGATTCATAGATTCTCAAAACTTTTAAACCTTAACTCGTTTACCTTACTGAGAGCCGTCTCGTAAGAATTCTTATTCTTGAACTTTAGGCATTATAGGGAAGCCTAAAGTGTCATTCTATAGAGTCTGTTCCCTATTCCTAATTTCAATCTGCCTAAAATCTCTATCCTCTTAAATCTAACAACAAGACATTTGGCATAAATAGCAACACTTGTTGAAAAACAAGTTATTTATGACTTTATGTAGTTGTAACTTCCACTCCCTTTATTTTGTGACATTATGTGTCATGAATAACAACTTCCCTTGAATTTCATCTCTTTTCCATCTCCTAAAAACCAAATTCCTTAAAAACACTCCCTTATCATTTCATATGATACTATTGATGAGAATTTCTATTCTACATCATAGAGATCTGAATTCTTTCCAAATTTAGTATCTTTAGCCCTCACTACTTCCTTAACCTTCTTTCCCCAATCTTCCCTCTCTACACCTCTAAATTACTAAGATTCCTGAAATAGTTATTCCCTCTTAGAAAACCGTATTACACTATAGGATTCCCATACTTGAGGTTAGAAATAACTCTAGGATTCTGATACGTGGGAATCGCACCAGGCTTTACCTCTCGAGGGATCTTGAGAAGCTTACAACCCCCACCAGGCAGTGTACCTGATTGTT
This sequence comes from Artemisia argyi, assembly GCA_030686995.1. Classification (NCBI taxonomy): domain Eukaryota; kingdom Viridiplantae; phylum Streptophyta; class Magnoliopsida; order Asterales; family Asteraceae; genus Artemisia; species Artemisia argyi. Next base: position 83,013,404 of record CM060687.1, read on the forward strand.
GTAGTATAGTATAGTGACAAGTACCAGGGGATTGATCGTTCAACTCAGGAATAGTGTCGCTAGGATTAGAAAGCCTAAAAACTAGGTATAGAGGTGAGGGATGATTCTTTTTGTATTTTTATATTTTTATAAAAACAATTAAAATCTCGGGTTTTGGAAGAGTGGGCGGAATTAGTTGCTAGCCAACTAACCCAAATGACTAAAGATGCAATCAAAATAAAATAACAAAAATGAAATGAAACTAATTATACTAATGTGGTGTAAATAATGATGAGGAAAGTTGTGTTTACTTAGGTTTCATTACTCCCTAGATATCTTTTACAGGTTGATAGCTTGTTACAATTGCATGGATGATGGGCATATTCCTTTATAGTAGTCGTAGGGCCGTGTACAATATTCCCTAACTCTATAGGAACCTACTTCACTCCTATGTCGAGCCGTTAGAAGCTCCTAACATGGGATCATTAGAATTCTCCTATGCATTAAATACAACCAAATATCATAGTACACCTCCGATCATGTTTCTTAAGACGTTCAAGCAAGTTACCAATGGAAGTTTGCTAGTTTTCTTAAGCCTAACATCGAATACAATCATCTGTAACAACTATAAATAAACAATCAACCCATAATTAACATCTAGGTTTCACTACATCTAAGCAAACACAAAGGAAATCTAGCCTAGCATGTTAAATTGAAGACAAGCATAAGATATATTCAAACAACACATAGACATATTGAATGAATTGAAAGAGTACTTATCTTTAATAAAACATGAAAGTTTCAAAGGGTTGAAACCCTTGAAAAAGCTGGAAAATTCGACCTAGGGTTTTCCTCAAAGTTGCACCCTCCAAAGTTACACACTAATGAATGAATTTTGGAAAACTAAATATAGATTACAATGGGTGACGGCGTCATGTATTGGGTTGTGACGCCGTCAACTCGCCGCCATAATAGAAATCGTATTGCCTAGATCTGATTTTGACGCCGTCATGTGTAAATTTCTTCTGGGCCGTCATTAATACTTGAACCATGACGGCTTTGGGTAATGCCGTCATGTCCAATGCACAAAACTCTCTGGATCGTCATGTGTATTTTCCATATCCACTTCTTTTTTAACTCTTGACGCCGTCATTAAGGAAGTTGTGATGCCGTCAGGTACTGTTCCCAACAAGGAAAATTAAGACTTTGCCGTTTTCTTCACTTTTATGCTCCAAAAATGTCCAAAATGCTTCCTTTTCTAGATTTCTCTCCAAAAGTACCTAAAATGACAAAAGGAACGATTTAGGGCAATATTTGATCAAATAATCTCGAATCCGGGCTTAAATGACCCCCTAAAAATGGTTCATTTTTCGCCTCATCAGATTCCTATACTTGAGGTTAGAAATAACTCTAGGATGCCTTTAGGTAAACATAAGAATAGACATAGGATATTTAAATAGGCTATCTCTAAAAAATCATTGAGGAAATAGAAAAATAAGATTAGAAATCTTCGAGGTCTTAATAGCTAGAAACCAAACTAGAGAAAAACCCATGCCCGATAGGTAAGAAAGATATTACAATAGGTTAAATTTAGCGTAAGTTAGGAATTTTACTTAATATCTAGGACATTAGAATTAGTTATAGATTAGACATAAGAAGTCTTTAGATACAATTTAGGAAACTTAGGAATAATAAAGGATTGGATTGGTAAAGTACCTAAAGCTTTTAGCACCTAGTCTAGTAATAGGATAAGAACGCCAGTCAAAATTTCACCTTGTAGGAACAAACTATTTTGAGGTTATAGTTTACCTACACCTAGTTTCATAAGTAGCCTACCCCATACTAAGATTTCCCACATACTATCCTCAAAGGTATATTATAAGGATTTAGAAATTCCTATAAGAATGATATACCATTAGGATAACCCAGACTTATAATTTGAGGTTACTAGTTATAACTAGAAATAGGACATATGAGGATTTTAGTCTACCTATACTTAGTTTCTTAGGATTTGACGTTTTATAGGATACATGATGAGGCGAAAAATGATCCGTTTTTAGGGGGTCATTTAAGCCCGGAATTGAATTTATTTGATCAAATATTGCCCTAAATCGTTCCTTTTGTGATTTTAGGTACTTTTGGAGTGAATTCTGGAAAAGGAAGCATTTTGGACATTTTTGGAGCATAAAAGTGAACAAAACAGCAAATTCTTAATTTTCCTTGCTGGGAATAGTACCTGACGGCGTTACAAGGTTCTACATGACGGCGTCAAGAGTAATACAAGAGGTGGAAGTGGATAAAGTCCGTGACGGTCCAGAAAGTTTTGTGCATTGGAGATGACGGCGTCACCCAAGGCCATCATGTGTAAAATTAAAGAGTGATGGCCTAGAAAATTTCCTGAAGGCGTCACGTAGGCCGTCACGTGTTAACTTGTCAAAACTTGCGCGCGAAGTAGCTGATATTGTTTTGGTCATACTTTTGCATATGAACTCGGATTTAGGTGATTCAAAAGCCCATGCGAAGAGGACGAAGAAATATGCAATTTGGTGAAGAAAAATTGGTCATGACGTCGTCACTCTTTACGAGGTGACGCCATCAAGCTTTGCTAACAGAAAACTTGCCTATAAATATAACATCATAACTTCACTTTTTGTAAGCCCTAAACCCTAAGGTCGATTCCTGGGTTTAGGTGGGTGTTTTTCCAACAACTTAGAGGGTTTCAATCACTCCATAAACATCTTGTAATGGTTTGATGATTCTATCTTAATTAATGTCTTCAATTATCATTATTGTTGCTTGTTCTTTATTAATTATGCTTGGCTAATTCACCTTGTGTCTACTTATGATTGTGTGAAACTTATATATAATTGATTAGATCTTATTGATTCCTTGTTTATGTTTGTGTCTATCTTCATCAATTAGGGTGTGACACTTCGATAGGTCTAATTGGTTTAGTTTATAATTCTTGATTCCTATTGTCTCTTGTTTGTTTGATTGTATTCGATGTTAGGCTTAAGAAAACTGGCAGACTTCCATAGGGTAACATGCTTGAACGTCATAAGAAACATGAACCAATGCGTACTAGGTTATTATGGTTGTATTTAATGCATGAACGAATTCTAATGATCACATGTTAGGAGCTTCTTGAAGGCTCGACATAGGAGTGAAGTAGGAGCTTATAGAGTTGGGGAAGTACGTACGCCACCCCACGAATGGTATTAAGGAATACAACCCGTTAATTAAAATAAGGTGTGACAAATCAATAGGTAGAATTAGATAGCTAGCAAGGAGTAACATATCATAGGTAGACATGCTTCACTTATCTTGTAGAACCTTAGTTTATTTTTCTTGCACATTAGTTTGATTAATAGCTTTTGGGTTAGTTGATTAGCAACTAATTCCGCCCCTCCTTCCAATACCCTAGATTTTTACTTGCTTTTCATAAAATATAAAAATACAAAAAGAATCATCATTCACCTTTAGACCTAGTTAGATTAATTTCAATCCTAACGACACTATTCCTAAGTTGAACGATCAATCCCCCGGTACTTGTCACTATACTATACTACAACGATCAGGTACACTGCCTGGTGGGGATTGTAAGCTTCTCGAGATCCCTCAAGAGGTAAAGCCTGGTGCGATTCCCACGTATCAAGTTTTTGGCACCGCAGCCCGGGGAATAGTTATTGTCTAGGTTAGGGTTTCTTTTTATTAGGTCTACTTGCTAGATTCCTTTCTAGTAAGACTTTATTTTTATTTTTAGGTTTTCTTTAGTCTATCTTATTTCTTCGTGTCTTTGTTCGTAACTTTTACCATCCGACATCATGGAAGGTGGTAACATCTTTGAACCCATCAACCCACCACAACAAAACCACCAACAAAACCCACCACTAGTAAACCAACCTCTTAGGCCCCGAACCCTAGGAGAGTATTCACGCAAGGAGCAAATGTGTCCCCCTTGCGATCCGACACCATCCGATTGGTGCAGAGCGGATGTGCATTCCATGGACTTCGTTCCGAAGATCCTAATCAACATCTCAAGGACTTCCTTATAATCGTAGATTCTATAGACATTGATGTTACAACTAGAGAGTCAACCTGATTACGCCTATTCCAATTTTCTCTCCGTGATCAAGCTAGTCAATGGCTTGAACGTTTACCCGTGGGATCCATCACCTCATGGGATGATCTCACCACTCCTTTCCTTGCTCAATTTTTCCCACCGGGGAGAACTACCAAGCTTAGAAATGATATCTTGATGTTCCAACAACGTCAAGGTGAAACTCTATACGAAGCATGGACTCGTTTCAAGGACTTACTCCAAAAAGTCCCTCATCATGGCATAGATCTTTGGCTCCAAGTCCAAATCTTCTATGACCATATCGATCTCTCCACAAGGCGAACCATTGACCAATCGGCCGGTGGTGAGCTACGTGATCTAAGTTCGGAAGAATCATGGGAACTCATAGAAGATCTTGCTCTCTATGACAATGAAAGTTGGAATGATCCCCGTGATTTGAACAAAACGGTCAAGGTAATATCTTTGCCTTTGAACAATTCTAGCACTCCCGACCGTAGGATCATGGAACTTGAGGAACGAGTCAAGTTTCTCATGAAATCTTACGAAGCTCCTAAGCCTTCAAGCCAGGTGAGCAAAATTGCTTCTTCATGTAAATTGTGTAATGGCCCTCATGAAACTCATAACTGCATGGAGCTTCCAAAACATGCCTGTGGAAAACTAGAAGGGGGGGGGGGTTGAATAGTTTTATGTCCTTCTAAATTTATAAACACAAGTTTGTTTTAAAAACTTCGATTCTAGTTTATGTGAACTCAATACTTGCACTATATGAACAATTGTATAATAACTTAACTAACAAAGCTAATATACTAAAGGTAAATAAATAAGTAATGAGAAGAGTTAGAAAGATCAAACCACAACACAAGGATTTATAGTGGTTCGGCTACAAGGTCACCTTCCTTGTTCCTACTCCACTCCCCGAGTCACCTACTCGAGAGTTTTCTTCACTATGTCAACAAACTCCCTTTTGGCGGAGAAAACCTTACACACCAATATACACACCACAACAACTTCACAACTTGATCACTACTTCTACACAACTTCTTCGCACCACTATACTACACACCAATCTTCTTCTACACACCAATCTTCTACACACCAATCTTCTACTTCACACCAATCTTCAACTTCACACAAATCTTCACAACTAATCTAATTCACTACTAATCAACTTCTACTTCCTACACAACTTCTATATCTTCTAAACAATATATAACAAGCACAACACAATATTCACAAATGAATATATATATATATATATATATATATATATATATATATATATATATATATATATATATATATATATATATACACTATGCACAACTACTCTTCAACACTTCTTGAACTTGGTTGTAGAAAGAGTGTTCTTCTTTTGCACTTTGGATGAGAATGGATGATGAGGGATTGAATCACTTAAAACAAGGATTAATATACAAATGATCAAAGGGTTTTAGAGGATGTTTAGAGAGTTATAGATCTGAAAATTTCATGCAAAAGGTGAGGCAAAAATCAAGGTTTAAGGTGGTATTTATAGGCAAAAGATTCTGACAGAGGAGCGTGGCCGGTCCCCTTAAATCAAGGCCGGTCCCCTTAAAATTAAGGGGACCGCCCCTCATAATTAAGGGGGCCGCTGTCACAACTCACCATTACAGGTCATTTTCCCAAACTTTGACTTTTTACTATTCATAAATCACTATTCATCAAAACACTATTCATCATTTTACTGTTCATCATTTTCGAGGTCAATTTGATATTTTGAGAATCATTTGGGAAATTTACTATTCACTAAACACTATTCATTTCCGGAAAATATTTCATCATTCACTTGCATTACTCATTTCATCGTAAATTTAGTTTACGGGTATTCAAATTCGCGTAACCGGATTGGTTTAGGTGCGAATTCATTTCATTAGTGTTAAGGACACTGCATACGGACTGGAGATAGTCTGCATATCATCATAACAGCATTTTCATGTTATACCACTCTTAGGATTTTCAAATTTCTATATTCAGTACATTTAACGTTTTTACGTATAAGTATTTATAGTAAACGTTAACACCCCGGTTTATACACGACGAATATATCTAAATATTCCCACAATGGTCCCGACATATTTTTATATCCATTTTAACATCATAAAAGTTATAACATTCAGTTACCCAGTATTTTGGAAATTTATTTTATTTATAACGTACGCTTATGAATATAACGACGATTTTCGTGAAAACTAAACAATAATCACCCGATCACTCAGTAATTGTACCCAACATATTTTCAACATATTTTTATCATTATTATGACTTTATTTTGTCCCGGTTAACTTCGTGAACATTTATTTCTATTAAACCCGTTACCCCGATTTTAACAAATAACACAAACTAACACCTAAACTACATAAGATTTCTAATTAAATCACAAGTACCCCCCCCCCCCCCCCCCCCCTTGCTCTTTGAAAATCAGCCCATAAGTCTTCACTAGGCCAAAAATATACCAAGTTCATTAACCTAGTGCATTGATGTATGCTTATAATACATTATAACTTGCTAGATATTTACATAAACCACAAAAACAACACTTGTATAATTTTCAATAATCAAAAAGGCTCATCTCTTCTTCCCATCACCAAAACCCACGACTTCTACCATAAAACCATGATCAAGTGAGTATTTTACAAAAGCTAAAGCATCAAAGTTGTTCATTTTGCTTGCCTAATCAAGAATCATACCTCAAAAACACAAGAAATCCAAGGTTTCTAATCATTCAATCACCTCATATTTCAAAGTGAGTATACAAATTTATTTTCAAGTTTTCTTCTAATTAACACTTATATCTCATGGTAATCATGCTTAATTTCATGCTCATACTAGTTATACCACTTTATTTTTTAAGACTTTTGAAACATACAAACCCTAGATTGTGATTTAGGTGTTTCCTTGTTAAATTAACTTGATTTCTAGTCATTAGGAACCCATGGCACCCTAAGAAGGTGTATGGTAGGATTAGATTAGTTTTGTGAAGTTTGCAAGAGTTTTGGTAGAGGTTGGAACTAGTTTTGAACCTTGGAAATGGATTTCTAACAAGTTTATAAACATGCTGTCCCATTTTGTTAATTTCTGGAAAATCAGTAAACACCAAGGAAACTTTGGCAAAATTTTTAGAAAATAATTTCAAAAACGAATCCGTAGGCGAAAGAACGGATTAAAAAGAGTTTATAACGAAGAAGTTATGATTTTTGCAAGATTGTTGACGAAAAGTATTTTTCTGGAAAATAGTTGCTGTTGGACGTTTTTCGTCGGACAAAAAGAGACTTTAGACGTAACCCGGAGGAGCCGAGCTTTCCAAAATATATTACTACATACTAAAACGTAACCATGGATATAAAGAACAAGTAAAACGGACATATAACGACAAAGATATTCACGTTTGAATATCGGCTAAACCCATTTTTATTTTGACAGCTTTTAGTAAAATTGACACTAAAACTACGTAGTAACTTTAGAAGCTAGAATTAATACCAAGTACCAAATTTTATAACTAATGAAGTATTAGTTATTACAAGTATATTTTCATCATTTCAAGGCGTTATTTCAAGGATTTCAACACTAACATGGAAACATACGATATATATATAAGTATATATATATTGCAACTAGCTTATTATATTTTCTAATAGCAATATTTTTCCAAATTCTTGGATTATATATTTTGATAACACAAGTGTTTTTCCAAAGAGTAGAGTGGTATAGGAACATGAGCATGGACATTCATAACATCATTTGGTGATCTAAATGAGATCGTTCATCATTCATATTAGGTTGCGGCAGCTAACCGATCATTGTTGTTCACTTCATATTATCATCAGTATCATCAGTTGAGGTGAGTATTCATAGCCCCGTATACATTTTTATTGTTTTCAAATCCTACGGGGGAGAATACATTGCACCATTTTAGTACGAGCCCAAGTATCAAAACCTACGTACATAGCTTAAGTAGCTTGTCTGCCATGTGATAAGTCCCCTGTATCATCATGAACCGTTAATTTACCGGTAAGCGAGAGTGAGTGGATAGATCTATTGAGGGTGACGCCTCCATCCGTGGTAGTGATTACCAACCGTAAGCGGATGCATTTCATGTCTTTTACATTTGAGTGTTTGGCAGAACATTCAGGAAGGGCATAGTTTCATCAGTCATAGCTTCGGTGTCATGAGCTTAAGGTCTATTGTACTATTTTACGTGACTTTTGTCATGCACTTATACTTGTGGTGGCCGTACAAACATTACATTTCATAAACCTATGATTATTCACCAACATTCGTGTTGACCGTTTTCGCAATGTATTTTCAGGTAACTAAGGCATCATCATATTACATGCATGGAGTAACATTAGGGTGTGCCAGGGATGACGCACTACATTTTGGATTTTTCATGCACTTGTGTAAATTATCGTTTGACATTGTGGAAAACTAGAAGGAGGGGGGGTTGAATAGTTTTACGTCTTTTTAATTTTTATAAAACAAATTGTTTAAAAGTTTTCGTTGATTTATAAAATATAGATTCGATGATATATGAAATCTAGTTATACACAATATGAACAATACTAAGTATATATCTACTATGAAGCAATAATTATGTAAGTAATGAAATAAGTAAAGGATGGAAAGATCAAACCGAGAGACAAGCGATTTATAGTGGTTCGGCTACAAGGCACCTTCCTTGCCCTACTCCACTCCCCGAGCACCTAACTCGAGAGTTTTCTTCACTATATCAACAAGCTCCCTTATGGCGGAGAAAACCTTACACACCAATATACACACCAATTTACACACCAATTTACACACCAATATTCACACCAATCTTCACACCAATATACACGCCAAGCTTCTTCACATCTATCTACACACCAATCTTCTTCACCTATCTACACACCAATCTTCTTCACACCTAGCTTTTACACACCAATCTTCTACACACCTTCTTCTACACACCAATCTTCACAACTAACCTATTTCACTACTAATCAACTTCTACTATCTACACAACTATTCTCTAACAAATATTCACAACTAATCACACTATGAAATAATAATTAATGATGATGCTTAAACAACTTAGATGTGGAGATCACAACTAGTTGTAATACTTCTTGTCTTGAGGGATAGAAGTATTCTTCTCTTGCACTTGAATGGATTATGTATGGATCACTTTGAAACAAAGATTTAAGAATGTATGATCAAAGGATTTATAGATTGGAAATGGAGATCTAGAACAGAAAGTTCTGAAGTGCAAAAGGTGGGGAAAAAATCCAGGTTTAAGGTGGTATTTATAGGCAAAAGTTTCTGACAGAGGAGCGTGGCCGGTCCCCTTAAAGCATGGCCGGTCCCCTTAAAATTAAGGGGGCCGCCCCTTATAATTAAGGGGGCCGCCCAACTGTAACGGCCAGAAAACTTGTCTTTTAGTGGGGAAAGTTTATTTGGTGAAAAACTAACTGATTTTGGTTAAATATTTGAAATCATATATTTAGTATGATTAAAACATTTTTCCTTATTACCAAAAGTGTTTTTCAAAAATATATAATAAGATTATATAATTAAATAAACTTTGTATTAGTTAATTAAATACCCCTTTGATCATACATAGCACTAAACACTTTGTTTATTCATACCTTAAGTGATTTGTTGGTGAAAGTGATTATTTATTACTAAATACGTGTTTACATCATGATCTTTGGATTTGATTAGTTTAAGTTTTGTGATTATCAAAACATAGAGATATCGGAAGATATGAATAATGTTTTTAGTCAATTATTTATATCAACAATCTCCCCCTTTTTGATGATTACAAAACCTAAACTTATTAAATCCAAAAATTAATATTTAGACAAGTATTTAGTAAGTTTACATTCACTTCTCCCCCTTTTTGTAGAATCAAAAAGGTTAGGCCGAATAAGCTTCGTGAGAGAAGTTTAAACGGGTAGAAAACTCCCCCTTGATGTATGCTCCCCCTCGTTTGAGGGCACAAAGGGAACGAGCAATTGGAATCTTGGCTACAAAAATATTTTGAAGAGAACAACACACATATATATGCAAAAACAACAATTATGCAAATAAAAATAGATTCATTCAAGCATGATAGAAATAACTAACATGACAACATTCAATATGCTTGTAGCATATTGATTACAATAAAACAAAATAAAAGATATAGTCCTATATTGCCTAAGATAGCACTTGGACTTGCTTGCAACCCATGGTTGATTTGTTTTATTTGCTTGAAGGAAAACAAAAGCATAGAGCTTAGATGTTTGATTGAGGTGGATATGGGGTGTTGTATGGAGCGGAAGAGGTGGATCTCACGATGTTGTATCGTGTTAAGGGTGGTATTGGATGATCACGAGTGAGAAGATATTCAATCCAAGAAATATCTTCACTCAAGTAGAGGATTTGTTTTTGAAGGAATATGCAACAAGGGCAAAAGTGAGTGTGATTTGTAACTTGATCCAAGTTAAGAGAGTGGGGAAGGCAATTTGCATAGGGTGATGATGGAGGTAGCCCTTTGTTGCGTTGTGCAAGATGCATAGCAAGGAGATCACTAAGATCATGGATTTGGTTTATTTCATCATGGAACTTTTGTTTTTCCGTGGCAATGTGGAGGGGATCATAGGTTTGGTATGGATGAGTTGGGTTATCAAACTTGCATGGATCATTATAAGTTGTTGGAGGTTGAGGGATGTAGTTTGGCTTGAAGGAAGATGTTTGGCCAATGTTGTATGGTTTGTAAAGTGGATCAAATGAATGCCTTTGTTGGTTTGATGCAAAGTTTGGGAAATAAGAAGTTGGTGGGGAGGAATGATTTCCAACTACATTTGTGATGATGGATTTGTTTCTAGGACTTTTTCGTCGCCAAACGGGTTTTTCCGTCATCCTTGCTAGCCTTGAGGCTTTTGATTTTGGTTTGTTTGGAGAGTTCATGATGGGATGAATGGAGAGCTTTGAGGATTGGGGATATTTATAGTGTAAGATTTGTGTGTTTAAGGATGGATAAAGTTTGTTTGGAGGATTAGGACAAAATGTGTTGGTGAAAAATGGGAAATGTAGGTTGAAATGGGCTAAAAAGCAGAAAAGATTCTGTAAACCCGACCATCAGATGGCCGGTCCCCTTAATTAGGGGGCGGTCCCCTTAAAATTAAGGGGGCCGCCTTACATAATTAAGGGGGCCGCCCATCTGGTGATTTCCAGATTGCCAGAATTGGGTTTTTGGCAGAAAATTTACAGAAAGGTTGTGTTTTTGGACTTGGATTCAAGCAAGTTCAATTCCTTTAGGCAATATAGCATCTAATCTAACATAAGATATCATTCAAAAACACATAGGCACAAGAGCAAATAATCAACACATAATAAGCAATAGGAGGTAAGTAAATGCAAGCACACTTAAACTTCCTAAGGCACCTATCTAGAATTAAAGGCAAAGGCAATTAGTGAGTGAAAAACTAGTGATGGATCAAGATGACACCATTATTAGTGAATTTGTCCTAGTGAGTGTCTATATGCAACAAATGTGGAGTTGTGATTGTTTCGACTCCTAGAAGCAAAAAGAAATAACGATCCTAAGAAACAATCCAAATGATCTCCTTGATTCAATTTTTGCTCGATCATGAATGTCAAAGACATATATTAGATTATATACCTTGACAATTTATGTGAGAGTTTATGCATGATTTTGAAATACAATGTTTTTAGAATTAGTCAACAATGCAAGGAAAATGATCTTCATGTGATTCCTAGATTGTGAGAATAATTTTTTTTTTTTTTTTTTTTTTTTTTTTTAGAGAAAATTGATTGAGTTTTACAAAAAGGTTTATGCAAAGAAAATAAATCTTCTCAATCTTTAGTTTTGTGCGAAATAGATTCCTAGACTCAGAAAAGGTGAAATGGAAGAAAAATAAATTTCATGCAAGTATAAATTTGAATAAATTCAATATAATTTAGTCAACTTGTTCCATCATTCCTAATCCTAAACGCAAGTGGTTGAATAATTCACGCTTAAGGGGTTTTGTGAATATATCCGCAATGTTGTCTTCCGATGCGACCTTTTCTATAGATATATTTCCTTTTTGTACATTATCCCTAAGAAAATGGTGACGTATTTCTATGTGTTTAGTCCTAGAGTGTTGCACCGGATTTTTACTTAAATCTATCGCACCTTTGTTATCACACATAATGGGGACATTTTCTAACCTAATGCCATAGTCTACGAGAGCTTGTTTCATCCATAGTGCTTGTTGACATGCCTTTCCGGCGCTTACATATTCGGCTTCGGTGGTAGAAATAGCAAGAGTGGTTTGCTTCTTTGAAAACCAAGACGTTAGACAACATCCCATAAACGTGCAAATACCGCTAGTGCTCTTTCTATCTACGTAGTCTCCCGCATGATCCGAATCCGCATAGACAATGGTTTCTATGCCGGATTCCTTAGGATACCATAATCCTAAGTGTCTAGTGCCTTTAACGTATCGGAAGATACGCTTAACCGCTTCTAGGTGAGAGGTTTTGGGATCCTCTTGAAAACGGGCACAAAGGCAGACACTAAACATGATATCGGGTCTACTTGCCGTCAAGTATAGTAAACTCCCTATCATTCCTCTATACTTGGTGTTATCTACGGACTCACCTTCATCGTCCTTTGTGAGCTTTACCTCCGTAGACATGGGTGTTTTCATGGGTTTTGAGTCTTCTAGGCCAAATTTCTTAAGCATTTCCTTAATGTACTTAGATTGGTTAAAGAATATTCCGTCTTCTAATTGTTTTATTTGTAATCCTAGGAAGAAGTTAAGTTCACCCATCATACTCATCTCAAACTCATCATGCATGATTTTGGCAAATTCATCACACATGTCTTGACAAGTCGATCCAAATATAATGTCATCAACATATATTTGAACAATGATGAGATTAGGGTCTTTCCTTTTAGTGAAAAGAGTGTTATCTACCATTCCCATGGAATAATCATGTTTAATAAGAAAAGCTTTTAATCGATCATACCAAGCTTTGGGAGCTTGTTTGAGTCCATACAAAGCTTTCTTTAACTTATAAACATAATCAGGTTTTGCAAAGTCAATGAATCCTGGAGGTTGTGCCACATATACCTCCTCATTGATAAAACCGTTAAGGAATGCACTTTTCACATCCATTTGGAATAACTTAAAATCTAGGGCGCAAGCATAGGCAAGTAATATCCTAATTGATTCTAGTCTAGCTACGGGGGCATAAGTTTCATCATAATCAATTCCTTCTTGTTGATTATAACCTTGGGCAACTAACCTAGCTTTATTCCTAGTAACTATTCCATTCTCATCTAGCTTATTTCTATATACCCATTTGGTTCCTATGATGGTCATATCCTTTGGATTTGGGACTAGTTCCCAAACATCATTTGCCTTAAATTGATTTAATTCTTCTTGCATAGCTATAATCCAACTTTCATCTTTTAAAGCCTCACTAATATTCTTAGGTTCTATTGCTGAGAGGAAACAGAAGAAGTTGTTTTTATCTTGGGCTTGTGACCTAAGGGTTCTTTGGTTAAGATGTCCTATTATATTATCTAAAGGATGTGATCTAGATTCTTTAATATTAACGATTTTGTTATTTTCTAAGTGAGTTTCTTCATTGTCATTTCCTATGGGTTTTGTTTTACTAACCTCAATAGCTTCTTCTTCGACTAAGTTATCATCTTCTAAATGTAGCGTTTTAGGAGGTGGTGGTGTTTCATCAAATGTTACATTTAGTGATTCCTCTACCTTCATGGAGTGTTTGTTAAGTATTATATATGCTTTACTATTTTGTGAGTATCCTAAAAATATTCCTTCATATGATTTTGGATCAAACTTAGTGAGGTAGTCCTTAGTGTTTAAGATATAGCATTTACTTCCAAATACCCTAAAGTAGCTTAAGTTAGGTTTTCTATTTCTTAATAACTCATAAGGAGTTTTTCCTAGAATTCTTCTAATTGATACCCTATTTAGAATATAAGTCGATGTATCTACGGCGTGACACCAAAATTTTTGTGGAATTGATTGTTCATTTAACATAGTTCTACTCATTTCTTGTAGTGACCTATTTTTTCTTTCTACTACCCCATTTGATTGAGGAGTACGAGGAGCGGAGAAATTATGAGATATTCCATTTAACTCACAATATTTTCCGAATTGTACTTCGTTATCAAATTCCCTTCCATGGTCCGTCCTAATGGCAACTATTGAGCATCCTAACTTATTTTGAATCATTTTGCTAAATATTTCGAATTTTTCAAATGCTTGGGTTTTGTCACTTAAAAACCTAGTCCACGTGTATCGTGAGTAGTCATCTACTATTACTAAGGTATACGTGTTTCCTCCATAGCTCCGCACAGCGGATGGACCAAAAAGATCCATATGTAATAATTCTAGGCACCTAGTGGTGGATACTATATTCTTAGCTTTGTGGCTAGCATGAGCTTGTTTTCCAACTTTACATGCATCACAAAAATGTTTGTCATATTTTAGATTAGGCAAGTTTCTAACTAATTCCTTAGAGGCCAAAGATTGTATTTGTTGCATGTTAGCATGTCCTAATCTCCTATGCCACAAAGTGGAATTTTCGTCTAGGGTCGTTAGGCATATCCTATCTTCAGGTTTGTTTCCTAGTTTCATAACATATACACCTCCTTTCCTAATACCTCTACCTATAATTTTTCCATTCTTAACTATTTCGCTATCTTCTTCAGAAAAGATAACTTTACATTTATTATCGCATATTTGGCCTACACTAAGTAAGTTATATGTTAAATTATTAACATGTTCAACATTTTCAATAGTAAGTGAGTCTTGAGAAATCGTACCTTTGCCAATAATTTTTCCACGCAAGTCACTACCGAAAATAACGTTACCTCCATTGTATGCCTTGTATGTAGAGAATAGCTTGCGATTCCCCGTCATGTGCCTCGAACATCCACTATCCTTGATCCATTTGTTAGGTTCCAAGTCAATTCCAAGGCATATTTCGTCGGTTGCATTTGCCACAAAACACTTTTCTTCTTTTGGTTTTTCCACTTCTTCTTTATCACTATCACTCCATGTTCCACTAACAAATGCGCTTTGATTTTCATAACCCGGCGGCTTTAAACATTCTCCAACGAGATGATTTGGACTTCCACATCTAAAGCACTTTCTTTTCACGTAATTATCACTTCTATTTCTTTGGAACGATTTTCTCTCGTCATGTGATGACCTAGTGAATCTTCCTCGTCTCTTGAAAAATTTCTTGAATTCTCTTACGGCCATTGCATATTCTTCGTCTTCACTTTCGTCACTTGAATCATCATTATCACTAGGTTCCTTTTTGGCTTTTAGAGCAATGGATTTGATTTGTTCTTTCTTGACTTTGACCATTTCCGAATCTCTTCTTATGATTTCTTCATGAACCTTCAAGTTGCCAATTAGTTCATCTAGTGATAACGTCATCAAGTTCTTTGATTCTTCAATTGCCGTGACCTTAGCTCGCCATTTTGGATGCAATGCCCTAAGAAATTTCCTAACACAATTTTTACTAGAAAATGTCTCATCAAGTGCTTTTAAACTTGTGATGATAGTGTTAAACTTAGCAAAAGCATTATCAATTGATTCCTCTTCCGGAATCGTAAATTGTTCATATTGTTGTACAAGAAGATCTATTTTATTTTCTTTGACTTGGCTATTACCTTGGTGAGTGATTAGTAAAGAATCCCAAATTTCTTTTGCGGTTTTACACATAAAAATTCTTTCATATTCTTTGCGTGGTAACGCATTATAAATAACCATTTTAGCCTCATTATTTTTTGCTAGTTTCTTTTTCAAATCATCATTTTGTTTTTCAAAAGCTACAATTTCATCCATTTTGGTTTCAACATTATATTGAATAGGGGGAAAATCACCAAAGGTAATAATATGCCAAAGATCAAGATCTTTTGATTTCACATACGTTTCGAATCTATTTTTCCAATATAAAAATCCATCACTTTCAAATAGTGGTGGTCTTTGCATAGATTGCCCTTCTAAATATTTTAAAGATTCCATAGATCGTTACAAGTTTTAAAATACAATATATTTTAAAATTCTTGCTAGACGTGGCTCTTGATACCAATTGTGGAAAACTAGAAGGGGGGGGGGGTTGAATAGTTTTACGTCTTTTTAATTTTTATAAAACAAATTGTTTAAAAGTTTTCGTTGATTTATAAAATATAGATTCGATGATATATGAAATCTAGTTATACACAATATGAACAATACTAAGTATATATCTACTATGAAGCAATAATTATGTAAGTAATGAAATAAGTAAAGGATGGAAAGATCAAACCGAGAGACAAGCGATTTATAGTGGTTCGGCTACAAGGCACCTTCCTTGCCCTACTCCACTCCCCGAGCACCTAACTCGAGAGTTTTCTTCACTATATCAACAAGCTCCCTTATGGCGGAGAAAACCTTACACACCAATATACACACCAATTTACACACCAATTTACACACCAATCTTCACACCAATCTTCACACCAATATACACGCCAAGCTTCTTCACATCTATCTACACACCAATCTTCTTCACCTATCTACACACCAATCTTCTTCACACCTAGCTTTTACACACCAATCTTCTACACACCTTCTTCTACACACCAATCTTCACAACTAACCTATTTCACTACTAATCAACTTCTACTATCTACACAACTATTCTCTAACAAATATTCACAACTAATCACACTATGAAATAATAATTAATGATGATGCTTAAACAACTTAGATGTGGAGATCACAACTAGTTGTAATACTTCTTGTCTTGAGGGATAGAAGTATTCTTCTCTTGCACTTGAATGGATTATGTATGGATCACTTTGAAACAAAGATTTAAGAATGTATGATCAAAGGATTTATAGATTGGAAATGGAGATCTAGAACAGAAAGTTCTGAAGTGCAAAAGGTGGGGAAAAAATCCAGGTTTAAGGTGGTATTTATAGGCAAAAGTTTCTGACAGAGGAGCGTGGCCGGTCCCCTTAAAGCATGGCCGGTCCCCTTAAAATTAAGGGGGCCGCCCCTTATAATTAAGGGGGCCGCCCAACTGTAACGGCCAGAAAACTTGTCTTTTAGTGGGGAAAGTTTATTTGGTGAAAAACTAACTGATTTTGGTTAAATATTTGAAATCATATATTTAGTATGATTAAAACATTTTTCCTTATTACCAAAAGTGTTTTTCAAAAATATATAATAAGATTATATAATTAAATAAACTTTGTATTAGTTAATTAAATACCCCTTTGATCATACATAGCACTAAACACTTTGTTTATTCATACCTTAAGTGATTTGTTGGTGAAAGTGATTATTTATTACTAAATACGTGTTTACGTCATGATCTTTGGATTTGATTAGTTTAAGTTTTGTGATTATCAAAACATAGAGATATCGGAAGATATGAATAATGTTTTTAGTCAATTATTTATATCAACAGACATTTCCTGAACTTGTTTTCTGTAAACGTTTCAACCTTTGGGGACCTATGTTTTGTAGCACTGGATGCTTTTAAATAAATCAAACGATATGTATTTTCCAAACGACACTTTAAGTCGTTCAATATTTCCTTGTTATGGTGCTATGACAGTTACACCCCCAGGCATTCCATTCCGCTGCAAGTCAAGTAAATTGGGGGTGTGACAGATTGGTACCAGAGCTAAGGTTATAGAGAACTAGGATGTATCATTGACCCTAGACTATAACCACATTATCATAGCATCTCATCATTTCATCATAAGTGCATGTTCATTGTTTATGGTGATTTCATTACGAGTTATTTATTTTTATTTCACCTTGATTATCACAGAACCATGTCTGCAAACCCAAATGTTGTCATACTGTACACCATCACAGACTCCGATGTTGAAGGCTCTATGTCTTCTACTGCCCGTTCACCACCACCACCTATTCCTCTTGTACCTGTGTTGCCATTCTCGGCATCAGGTGAGGAAACAGAGCCTTTTGAGGAGGATGAGACGGCTCCTACTCCTCATGTTTTCCCTATTGCACCACCCGAGATTACCTGTGCACTCACTGATACATCATCCCCTGCTACCACTATTCCATCAGAACCTAGACTTATGTTTCCTAGTAGTAATATCATTCGAGTTGCTAGGAAGAAAGTTTGCACTGCTACATCTACCTTTAAGGTACCCACTATTCCTATGTTACCTACACCACCACCAGCCGTACCCGCTACTACCTGCATATCTACTTCACTATTGCCACCTAGGAAGCGTGCTAGGTTTACTACACCAGATTCCCCTACTACAGAGTCAGAATCAGCAGAACCACCACCAGTATACCATGTAGGGGAGTGTTCAAGAGCAGCAGCTGCTAGGGAGCCTACTGTTGCTAGGGAGTCTACAGTTGCTAGTGAGCCTACTAATGCTAGGGAGCCTGCAGATGTTACATTAGAGGGCCAGCTAGGGGCTCATCAGGATCAGATTGATAGTTTGGACTATAGGGTTGATGAGGATATCACTCCTCGACTAGAGGCGGCTGAGGAGCAGATCGAGGGTTTACTTTTAGGTAGAGTTAGTATCGATGTGTCATATCATGGAATTGAGGCACGATAGTTGGGACATCAGGAGCTGATTGACCAGCTTAGAGGTGAGCTACCAGGGATTCGGGATAGAGCTCAGACTACACAGGAGGCTCAGGGAGAGCTGACACACCAGTTGGCTATAGCACATGAGAGGTTGACAGTGATGGAGCGCAGGGATGTTTCTTCTCAGTTACGAGTTCAGCATCTAGAGGAGATCGTGGTTGCGATGGATCGTGAGATTCGCCGTCTGAGGGGAGAGCCTGGACCATCTAGAGCACCTGGAGGAGCATAGACATAGACTAGTATTGTATTAGCTTTTACTATTTCCTAGTCCCGAGGTGTGGGACATAGTTCAAGAACTTGTAGTCTTTTGGTTGTTGTACAAACAAATATATCAAGTGCGACTCTACTATGTTGGAAATGTTGTGCTATATATATATATCGGTCCATGTAGGCCGAAATTTTCATGTATTATATTCATGTGTTGTGATTATATTTATGATGTTTCATGGTTGCTCTTTATGGTTAACGTATTTATACTTGTTGTGGTTGTATCTATACGTGTCGTGGTTGTATTATTACAGGTTGTAGTTGTACTCGTACATGTCATGGTTGTATTTATACTTGTTGTGGTTGTATATATACATGTTGTGGGCGTATATTTTTGTACGATGACTATTTCTATTATAGCTTTCTCATGGTTGTTGTCGATTATTATTTATCAGAAGTATGGCGCCAAAGAAAGCAAAGGCTACATCAGAAACACCCGCTATGACACAAGCAGCTATCCGCAAGTTGGTCAGGGATAGTATAGCAGAAGCTCTGGAGACTGAGAGAGCTGAAGTTGCCGCTAGGACTGCTGAGGTTCCACCTACTACTGAAGTGGTTCAACCCACTACTAGGCGTGAATGTACTTGGAAGGATTTCAAGATTAGTGATCCTATCAAGTATAAGGGCACTGAGGGAGCGGTTGCTTTAATCCACTGGTTTGAGAAGACTGAGAACGTTTTTCTCATGTGTGGTTGTCAGGAGGTTAACAAGGTAAAGTTTGCTACAGGTATGCTGCTGGATGAAGCCATGTCTTGGTGGGATTCGTATGCTCAGCCTATTGGTATGGAGAATGCCTACAAACTCACTTGGGCTGAATTCAAAAAGCTGATGACTAAGAAGTTTTGCCCTCGTACTGAGGTGCAAAAGTTGGAAACAGAATTCTACCAGTTAGTAACTAAAGGAGATGATATTGAGACTTATATCAGGAAGTTTCAGGAGTTGGCTACACTATGTCCAACTATGGTTCCGGACGCTGAGAAAAAGATGGAGAACTTTACTGGGGGATTACCCGAAAGCATCCGAGGGGATGTGATGTCTTTCGACCCACAAACAATGGAAGAGGCCATTCGTATAACTCAGAAACTTATGGTCCAAGTGTTGAAAGGAAAGTCTGCCGCAAATAACAACAATAACCGTTCCAACAATACCAACTACAACAACACTCGAAACAACAACAACTATAACAATAACCGAAACCGCAACTACCCCAATAACCAAAACAACAATAACAACAAGAGGAGGTTTGATAATAACCAAGGTGGAAATGCTAACCAACCAGCACCTAAGAGGCAGGAAGTGGCAAAGGTCTATGCTGCAGGACCAACAGAAGGAAAAGGATATATTGGAAAACTACCCAAGTGTAACAAATGTCGAACTCATCATAACCCTGGGAATTGTCCTAGAGCTTGTCAGAACTGTGGAAAAGTCGGTCATTGGACTAAGGACTGCAGAACTCCACGAGGAATAATTAATCAGAACCAACCCGGAGCATGTTATGGTTGTGGAGAGTTGGGTCATTTCCAGAACAATTGCCCAAAGAGGAATGATCAAAGAGCTGGAAATCAGGGTGGAGTAGCTCGAGGAAGGGCTTATGTTATGGGAGGAGAAGATGCCCGTGAGGACCCGAATGTTGTTACGGGTACGTTCCTCGTTAATAATCGTTATGCATCCATTTTATTTGATTCAGGAGCGGATAGAAGTTTTGTTTCTATTACATTTGCACCTTTACTTAACATAGAACCAACTACCTTAGACATTCCCTACATTGTTGAATTAGCCGATGGGTCTTTAGTTAACACCAACACCGTTATCCGTGGTTGCACCATCAATTTCCTAAATCACCCATTCAATATAGACCTTATGCCCGTAGAACTTGGAAGTTTTGACGTTGTTATCGGTATGGATTGGTTGTCTCGACATCGTGCAAGGATCATTTATGATGAGAAAGTTGTTCATCTTTCTTATGGAGGTGAAACTTTGGTTGTTCGCGGGGAGCGAAGTGGAACTAGACTCAGTATCATATCATGCATTAAAACCAAAAAGTACATAAAGAAGGGTTGTTATGCATTCTTGGCTCACATAACGGAAAAGAAGTCGGATGAGAAACGACTTGAAGATGTGCCAATTGTTAAGGAATTTCCAGAAGTTTTTCCGGAAGAATTACCAGGACTGCCACCTACACATCAGGTTGAGTTTCAGATTGAGTTGGTGCCAGGAGCTGCACCAATTGCACGAGCACCATATAGACTTGCACCTTCTGAGATGCAAGAATTGTCTAACCAGTTACAAGAGCTTTTAGACAAAGGATTCATTAGACCGAGTTCCTCGCCTTGGGGAGCACCGGTTTTGTTTGTGAAGAAGAAGGATGGATCTTTCAGAATGTGTATAGACTATCGTGAGCTGAACAAGTTAACGGTGAAGAATCGTTATCCACTACCTAGGATTGATGACTTGTTTGATCAGCTACAAGGTTCCTGTTTTTATTCCAAGATTGATTTAAGATCAGGTTACCATCAACTCAGAGTTCGGGAAGAAGATATCCCAAAGACAGCATTCAGAACACGTTATGGTCATTATGAGTTTCAAGTGATGCCTTTTGGATTAACGAATGCACCTGCGGTATTCATGGATCTCATGAACAGAGTGTGCAAACCATATCTTGATAAGTATGTGATTGTATTCATTGACGATATCCTGATTTATTCCAAGAGTAAGAAAGAGCATGAAGCACACCTCAGAACAATATTGGAACTACTCAAGAAGGAGCAATTGTATGCCAAATTTTCAAAGTGTGACTTTTGGATACAAAGAGTTCAATTTCTTGGCCATGTCATTGATAGCCAAGGATTACAAGTCGATCCAGCAAAGATTGAGGCAGTAAAGGATTGGGCTACGCCCAAGTCTCCTACAGAAATTCGTCAATTCTTAGGACTTGCAGGATATTACAGAAGGTTTATCGAAGGGTTTTCTAAGATAGCGAAGTCGCTGACTAAGCTGACACAAAAGAATCAGAAGTACGAGTGGGGAGAGAAATAAGAATCTGCATTTCAGTTATTGAAGCAGAAGCTTTGTAGTGCACCGATTTTGTCACTACCAGAAGGTATTGAGAACTTTGTGGTATATTGCGATGCTTCGCATAAAGGACTTGGAGCTGTGCTAATGCAAAATGAGAAGGTGATGGCTTATGCATCTAGACAGCTTAAGACACACGAGAAGAATTACACTACACACGACTTGGAGTTGGGTGCTGTTGTTTTTGCACTCAAGATTTGGAGACACTACATTTATGGTACTAAATGTGTAATTTTTACCGACCACAAGAGCTTACAACATATACTCGATCAGAAGGAACTTAACATGAGACAACGTCGTTGGCTAAAATTGTTGAGTGATTACGATTGTGAAATCCGATATCACCCAGGAAAAGCAAATGTCGTAGCAGATGCACTTAGCAGAAAGGAACGACTCAAACCTTTGAGGGTCAGGTCATTAGGAATGACTATTGTCTCACCATTACCATCAAAAATTCTAGAAGCTCAGATTGAGGCTCTCAAGGAGGAAAATCGGCCACAGGAGAAACTTTATGGTATGCCAGAAAACAAGAATGGCTTTGTTAAGAGAGCAGATGGAGTGTTATGCTTCAAGGATCGAAGTTGGATACCACTCTATGGTGGAGTACGAGATTTGATTATGCATGAATCACATAAGTCAAAGTATTCTATTCACCCAGGTTCTGACAAGATGTATCAGGATCTCAAAAAGCTGTATTGGTGGCCGAACATGAAAGCAGAAATAGCTACGTACGTCAGTAAATGCCTTACTTGTGCTAAAGTGAAAGCTGAGTACCAGAAACCGTCAGGACTACTTCAACAACCAGAAATTCCACAATGGAAGTGGGAACGTATTACAATGGACTTTGTTAATAAACTACCCAAGACTTCAGGAGGTTACGATGCTATTTGGGTATTGTTGATCGTCTTACTAAATCAGCACATTTCATACCCATTAGAGAGACTTATTCCATGGAACAGCTTGCCAGACTTTATGTCAAGGAAATAGTCTCGAGGCATGGGGCACCAGTTTCTATCATTTCAGACAGGGATAGTCGCTTTACATCAAACTTTTGGAAGTCATTACAAGATTCCTTTGGATCCAAGTTAGACATGAGCACTACTTACCATCCACAGACTGATGGTCAGAGTGAGAGAACTATTCAGACACTGGAGGACATGCTGCGAGCGTGTGTGATTGACTTTGGGAATGGTTGGGCTAACCATTTGCCATTAATCGAGTTCTCTTATAACAACAGTTATCATTCAAGTATTAAAGCAGCACCATTTGAGGCATTGTATGGTCGTAAGTGTCGTTCACCAGTTTGTTGGGCAGAAGTTGGAGAGGTACAATGCACAGGCCCAGAGATGGTTAGGGAAACAACAGAAAAGATAATACAGATTCGAGATAGGCTTGAAACAGCTAGAAGTCGACAGAAGAGTTACGCAGATGTTAGACGCAAACCATTGGAATTCCAGGTTGGAGACAAGGTCATGTTGAAAGTCTCGCCTTGGAAGGGCGTGATACGATTTGGAAAGCGTGGAAAGTTGAACCCGAGATACATTGGTCCATTTAAGATACTGGAAAGGATTGGTCCAGTAGCTTACAAGCTTGAACTGCCATCAAAACTCAGCAACGTACATAATACATTTCATGTCTCAAACCTCAAGAAATGCCTTTCCGATGAGTCTTCAGTTATACCATTAGAAGAGATTCAGCTAGATGACAAGCTTAACTTTGTGGAGGAACCAGTTGAAATCATGGACCGAGAGGTCAAGCAGTTGAAGCAGAGTAGAATTCCGATCATTAAGGTTCGCTGGAATTCTCGAAGAGGTCCTGAGCTTACTTGGGAACGAGAGGACCAAATGCAACGCAAGTATCCACACCTTTTCACCAAACCTATTACCGAGACCAACACTAGCTGAATTCAGGGACTGAATTCCTATTTGGGTGGGCGGATGTCACAACTCACCATTACAGGTCATTTACCATTTCAGGTCATTTTCCCAAACTTTGACTTTTTACTATTCATAAATCACTATTCATCAAAACACTATTCATCGTTTTACTATTCATCATTTTCGAGGTCAATTTGATATTCTGAGAATCATTTGGGAAATTTACTATTCACTAAACACTATTCATTTCCGGAAAATATTTCATCATTCACTTGCATTACTCATTTCATCGTAAATTTAGTTTACGGGTATTCAAATTCGCGTAACCAGATTGGTTTAGGTGCGAATTCATTTCATTAGTGTTAAGGACACTGCATACGGACTGGAGATAGTCTGCATATCATCATAACAGCATTTTCATGTTATACCACTCTTAGGATTTTCAAATTTCTATATTCAGTACATTTAATGTTTTTACGTATAAGTATTTATAGTAAACGTTAACACCCGGTTTATACACGACGAATATATCTAAATATTCCCACAATGGTCCCGACATATTTTTATATCCATTTTAACATCATAAAAGTTATAACATTCAGTTACCCAGTATTTTGGAAATTTATTTTATTTATAACGTACGCTTATGAATATAACGACGATTTTCGTGAAAACTAAACAATAATCACCCGATCACTCAGTAATTGTACCCAACATATTTTCAACATATTTTTATCATTATTATGACTTTATTTTGTCCCGGTTAACTTCGTGAACATTTATTTCTATTAAACCCATTACCCGATTTTAACAAATAACACAAACTAACACCTAAACTACATAAGATTTCTAATTAAATCACAAGTACCCCCCCCCCCCCCCCTTGCTCTTTGAAAATCAGCCCATAAGTCTTCACTAGGCCAAAAATATACCAAGTTCATTAACCTAGTGCATTGATGTATGCTTATAATACATTATAACTTGCTAGATATTTACATAAACCACAAAAACAACACTTGTATAATTTTCAATAATCAAAAAGGCTCATCTCTTCTTCCCATCACCAAAACCCACGACTTCTACCATAAAACCATGATCAAGTGAGTATTTTACAAAAGCTAAAGCATCAAAGTTGTTCATTTTGCTTGCCTAATCAAGAATCATACCTCAAAAACACAAGAAATCCAAGGTTTCTAATCATTCAATCACCTCATATTTCAAAGTGAGTATACAAATTTATTTTCAAGTTTTCTTCTAATTAACACTTATATCTCATGGTAATCATGCTTAATTTCATGCTCATACTAGTTATACCACTTTATTTTTGAAGACTTTTGAAACATACAAACCCTAGATTGTGATTTAGGTGTTTCCTTGTTAAATTAACCTGATTTCTAGTCATTAGGAACCCATGGCACCCTAAGAAGGTGTATGGTAGGATTAGATTAGTTTTGTGAAGTTTGCAAGAGTTTTGGTAGAGGTTGGAACTAGTTTTGAACCTTGGAAATGGATTTCTAACAAGTTTATAAACATGCTGTCCCATTTTTTTAATTTCTGGAAAATCAGTAAACACCAAGGAAACTTTAGCAAAATTTTTAGAAAATAATTTCAAAAACAAATCCGTAGGCGAAAGAACGGATTAAAAAGAGTTTATAACGAAGAAGTTATGATTTTTGCAAGATTGTTGACGAAAAGTATTTTTCTGGAAAATAGTTGCTGTTGGACGTTTTTCGTCGGACAAAAAGAGACTTTAGACGTAACCCGGAGGAGCCGAGCTTTCCAAAATATATTACTACATACTAAAACGTAACCGTGGATATAAAGAACAAGTAAAACGGACATATAACGACAAAGATATTCACGTTTGAATATCGGCTAAACCCATTTTTATTTTGACAGCTTTTAGTAAAATTGACACTAAAACTACGTAGTAACTTTAGAAGCTAGAATTAATACCAAGTACCAAATTTTATAACTAATGAAGTATTAGTTATTACAAGTATATTTTCATCATTTCAAGGCGTTATTTCAAGGATTTCAACCCGAGGATTTCAACACTAACATGGAAACATACGATATATATATAAGTATATATATATTGCAACTAGCTTATTATATTTTCTAATAGCAATATTTTTCCAAATTCTTGGATTATATATTTTGATAACACAAGTGTTTTTCCAAAGAGTAGAGTGGTATAGGAACATGAGCATGGACATTCATAACATCATTTGGTGATCTAAATGAGATCGTTCATCATTCATATTAGGTTGCGGCAGCTAACCGATCATTGTTGTTCACTTCATATTATCATCAGTATCATCAGTTGAGGTGAGTATTCATAGCCCCGTATACATTTTTATTGTTTTCAAATCCCACGGGGGAGAATACATTGCACCATTTTAGTACGAGTCCAAGTATCAAAACCTACGTACATAGCTTAAGTAGCTTGTCTGCCATGTGATAAGTCCCCTGTATCATCATGAACCGTTAATTTACCGGTAAGCGAGAGTGAGTGGATAGATCTATTGAGGGTGACGCCTCCATCCGTGGTAGTGATTACCAACCGTAAGCGGATGCATTTCATGTCTTTTACATTTGAGTGTTTGGCAGAACATTCAGGAGGGGCATAGTTTCATCAGTCATAGCTTCGGTGTCATGAGCTTAAGGTCTATTGTACTATTTTACGTGACTTTTGTCATGCACTTATACTTGTGGTGGCCGTACAAACATTACATTTCATAAACCTATGATTATTCACCAACATTCGTGTTGACCGTTTTCGCAATGTATTTTCAGGTAACTAAGGCATCATCATATTACATGCATGGAGTAACATTAGGGTGTGCCAGAGATGACGCACTACATTTTGGATTTTTCATGCACTTGTGTAAATTATCGTTTGACATTTCCTGAACTTGTTTTCTGTAAACGTTTCAACCTTTGGGGACCTATGTTTTGTAGCACTGGATGCTTTTAAAAAAATCAAACGATATGTATTTTCCAAACGACACTTTAGGTCGTTCAATATTTCCTTGTTATGGTGCTATGACAGTTACACCCCCAGGCATTCTATTCCGCTGCAAGTCAGGTAAATTGGGGGTGTGACAGCCGCCCAGCTGAAACGGCCAGAATCCTTGTCTTTTAGTGGGGAAAGTTTATTTGGTGAAAAATTAACTGATTTTGGTTAAAAATTTGAATTCATATATTTAGTATGAATAAAACATTTTTCTTAATTACCAAAAGTATTTTTCAAAAATATATAATATGTTTATATAATTAAATAGACTTTGTGTTAGTTAATTAAATACCTCTTTGATTATGATATGTATTAAGCACTTGTTTATCCATACCTTAAGTGATTAAGTTGGATATAGTGATATAAACTAGCTTAATACTTGTTTACGTAGTAATTATATGATTTACGATTTTACATTTTGTGATCGTCAAAATATAGAGGTATCGAAAGATATGAATAACGTTTTCACACATTATTTATGTCAACAATCTCCCCCTTTTTGATGATTACAAAATTTAAACTCATTAATAAAAAATTAGTATATATTCAAGTATTATTGTGAGTTTATATCACTTCTCCCCCTTTTTGTTAGCATAAAAAAGGTTATCCCATGTTAATGTAAGCTCCCCCTCGAAGTATACTCCCCCTCGTTTTGAGGCCAAAAGGAATCGAGATATGGATATCTTGCAAAAATATTTAGTGGCAAGCAACATATATATATATATAGCATGCAAGAGTAGAGACTAAACATAACCATAACATTAATAATATGAAAAAGATACATCAAGCATTACATTAACAACCATAACAAGTAATGCAACTAACAAAAGCCTTAAAGGCTTAGAATCATCACTAAAATAAAAATAAAACCAAGGGTCAAACATGAGAGTCCTCTCTAGAGCTTGCCATCCAAAAGGTTTAACACAATTTTATTTGTAAAACACCAAGCATGTTTAATTGGGAGGAATGGATGGTGAACATGGAGATGGTGATGGTGGAGGTGTGTTTGTTGATAGTGGTGGAGGTGTTGTGTTTGTTGTTGGTGGTTGATGCAACAAGTTTTCAATATGAGAAAACATGTATTGGATCTCATCTCTTAATCCGAACACAATTGTTCGGTTGTGAATGCAACAAAGGCAAGTGTCTCCATGAGCTTCAAGTAAGCTCCATGGGACGGGGTTATAGGTTGGTGGATTGATAGGAGATGATGAGAAATGTGCATCAAGAGGTGTTAATGGTGATAATGAGAGAGTGAGTGCAAAAGTTGTGTTTTCATTGGTAGGTTGTGATGGTTGATCAATTGTTGGAGGAGATAAGTGGGTGTTGATGTAGTCATTTATGGATGAAGTGGATGGTATGGAGGAAGTGGAGTTTCCATTTGTTGAAGGTGTTTTGGAGGGTGCATTTGGTGCACTAGGAGATGAACATTGAGGTGGTGGAGATGGAGTGCTGTTGTCTTCATTTGTAAGATCAATGAAGAGTTGTTTGGGTGGAATGATGACAAGTTTTTGTTTCTTGGCATTGTTTGAATAGGTGGTTCTTGGTGATGACATGATGATGTTTGATGAATGTTTGAGGATGATGGAATGTGAATTAAACATGCATGGAGATTATATAGTGGGAAAACATGTTTAGAAGTGGAATTAATTTGAAATTGTAATATTATATTCCAAAATTAGTTTAGTTTTTAAGGGAAATGGTAGCTGGGACTAGCAAAAGGGATCACAAGATGCAAAAGAGAACAGTGTAAAAACTGTTTCAAATGGCCGGTCCCCTTAAATGGAGGCCGGTCCCCTTAATTTTAAGGGGGCCGCCCTTTATGATTTAAGGGGGCCGCCCATCTGACGACCCAGAAACCAAAATTTTTCAAAAATTTTCTGGAAAAATGTTGTGTTCTGTTTTGTATTTGCAGCAAGCACCATTTGGACGTTTCACATTTGTTTTGGTCTATTATAAAGCAAACATGATATATATATATATATATATATATATATATATATATATATATATATATATATATATATATATATATATATATATATATATATATATATATATATATATATATATATATTTATATATATATATATATATAAGCTAATCATGCAAGTATATATATATAATTTAAGAGTCAAAGCATGCATTCATAAGCATATATTAAACATAATAAACAAGTTAACATACTAATCATTTATCCAAACAATTATTCCAAGAAAGTTTCAAGTACTTCCGAATGTATTTCGGACAAATAGCACACAAGACATAAAAATTAAATATTGTTTAACAAACATAATCCAAGCATATCATTTCTTTTTCTTCCCGAAGATACCCTTCAAAGTCTTTCCTATAGATTTGAAGCCACCTCTAACTTCTTCGTGCAAGCTCTTTTGTCTTCTAAGCATCTCGGTAGTTCGTTCATGAAGCACTTCTTCGTTTTGATCACTAGGAGATGGGGTAGAATACTCGGGATAGTCAAGATCCTCTAAATTGTCAACGAACTCAGAAAACGAATGGGTACTAGCATCATGGATGTTTTCCTCCTCATCGTCATCATCTTGCTTTGAGGATGATCCATGAAAGCTATGACGATGAGGTTTACCCTTGTCACTTCTAGTTTGTCGAGCTTGTTTTAGAGCGAGAGGACGTAGAGTGGGGTAGATGGACTCATAGATACTATTGTCAAGATCGGGGTAGTACTCGATAACATGACGATAGAGACGAGTGAGGAACATTCCATATGGAAGGTTGGCTTTGGGAGTTTTTCTAGCACACTCAATCCGTTTGATAAAGAAGTAGGCCAAATTGTACGGCTTTTCGATAGCTATACAATACAACATGTGAGCAAGGCACGCCGAGAGATGGTCCCGGTGACCTCCGGTACCAAACGCATTCTCACGAATGAGTTCTTCCCAACGCTTCATGTGGGGGCTTAATTCCTTGAGGAGAAGTTGGTATGGAGAGATTTGAACGTTTTTGGATTTTATTTTTCGGCTTGTGGTGGCACGTTCCACACCAAGGATTTGACGAATTTCGTCGGGATGAGGGATTTCGTCGAAATAGGGACCGAAGGTTGGTCGATAGCGATTTAGAGATTCAAGGTCCCACTCGTTTGTGAAAACGGCTTGACCTCCAAAAGGAATTTGGAGGATATGACCAAATTGTTGGAGAGTTAGAGTGATAAATTTATTTTGAATCATGAAAGAGATGGTGATGAAACCAAGGTCATTGGCTTGGACGGTGACTTGGCTATAGAAATCCATTATGAAGCGAGGAATGATAGGTTCATTTATTTCATAAAGACAATTGAAGTTGATGCTTGTAAACACGCGATTTATGTAGTCGGATTGAGCAAAAGCAAGATCTACTACACGTACCTCATGAACATTTCTATCTTCAATTTGACGATAGATAAGTCCAATGGAAGGAGATGTGGTAGGGAGTTGGGAAACTTTAGGAATGTAGTCTTTAGTGTGAGAAAGATCTTCGGTAGTTGCTTTTGGCATTTTCACCTAAACACATCAACAACACAAAAAGACCAAAAATAAATATAAAGAAAGATAAAAGTATATGTATATTGTTAAGGCTTATGTTGGAACGTAAACATACTTCGTTACTAATCCTAAGAAGTAGATTACCATGTTCCTTAATATTGTTTTTAACTCGTTCTAGATATACTTTACGATGTTTAATAAGTAGTTATGGACAAATCCAAACGCCCTTATAAACATCTTAATATATCATGAAATTTACTAGATTTACATTAGATTGTAAAACTAGCTATTTCTTGCGAGTTTCTTATGCATGTGATTTGTTTTTGAAAAAGATGGTTTGTATTTTTACTCAAAAATGTTATTTTTAGTAATGAACCAAACGCTTCCTTAACTAGTGACTTATACCACTAGTATGTCAATATATATATGAATTATATATCTTGACAAGTCCGATTAGTAATTTTTAGGTTTATAATTATAACAAAGTTTTATAGAAATTATAATGTCTAGGTTTCGATATTATTTGGACATAATCCAAACACCCCTATATTGTGAACTAATACAATTTTTCTTAGTCGAAAAATGTAATTTCAAGTTTTACAAGTTACAAAAGTATAATGTGATTAGTTTTAACACGTTTTCAAATCATTATTCAACAATGAGTTTACTAAAATTTTTGAAAAGGAGTGTATGAAATTTTTCAAAAATTTTTTCGCCATGATAGTTTATAATAACTAGTTTCTAGTGTTGATTAATCATCCTAATCCTAGGGGAAGCATTTGGTTATGGAGTTTTAAGAGTTAATTCGAAAGAAATTGTGAAATTGACGAATTTTATAAAACATGCATAATCATGAGTATGATCAAATAAGATGAAATTAGATGAAATGTGTTATGAAAAACTTACAATATGTAATGGTGATTGTATTAGATGAATTTGCCCTTTGCGAATTAACCCGAATTATGTGATTTGAAAGTGATTTGAGATGTTTTTGTGTTTTGGTTTTCGTCACAGCAGAAGCAGAGGAAAGGGAGTGTGAAAAATTGGAGTATTTGGCAAAAGGAACAAAGGGAAAAACGGGTTTGAGCTATCAGATGGCCGGTCCCCTTAAACATTAAGGGGGCCGCCCTTCATTTGGCTGCCAGTCCCTTTAAACATTAAGGGGGCCGCCCTCCAAAATTTGATTTTTGTGATTTTGGTTTCTGGAAAGAACAAGAAATTATTCATATGTATGTATTAGATTTATATTTAATCAAAAATACGTTGGAGGGTATTCGCACGAAAGGAATTACTTGACACTTTTAATTGACATTTTGCCAATTATATTTTCTTGATAATTTCGGATGAAATATATCAAGTTGTCAAGTGAACGAGAAAGTTGTGGAAGGTTCATAAGTATATATATATATATATATATATATATATATATATATATATATATATATATATATATATATATATATATATATATATATATATATGTACATATTTATATAGTAATGGCTTATAAGTCGAGAATATAGGAGGGAGACGTATGCAACGGAAGCCGGGAGTTTGTTTCATCCATAGATTTTTCGACTCATCTCTCTTCATCAGCATGAGTGTCGTTGAACATTAAAATTCAATAAGGCAAATGGGGAAAAGAAAAGGTTCGTAAACGAACAATTTCTAGTTCTAGAAAATCAACAAATGAATTTTCTAGGTTATAAGATCCTAGATATAGCTAAGTGTGTGTATATATATATATATATATATATATATATATATATATATATATATATATATATATATATATATATATATATAGATATAGTATAAGTAGATGAGTATATATATGTATACAAACTAGAGGGAATAATGAACCAATCAAAATCACAAAAAAAAAAAAAAAAAAAAAAAATTAGATACTAAGCTAAGCATGCATTTGTTGACAAGGAAATAAAAGGAAATGTGTACCTTTCGTCTTCAATGCGTTTAACTTCAAAATCTTCAAGGGAAAGTCCGAACACGGGATGACATCAAAGATTTCCATGTATGAATGGTGAAAATTTTTACGTTGGTCCCCATTGTCTCATTTGACCAAAGTTATTTGTCCCGAACATGTTTTGTATTTGACTTGGGTGCATATATGGTGGAAACATTCCCCATGGATTGAAGTTCCACATTTGTTTATTATT
Organism: Artemisia argyi; assembly: GCA_030686995.1. NCBI lineage: Eukaryota > Viridiplantae > Streptophyta > Magnoliopsida > Asterales > Asteraceae > Artemisia > Artemisia argyi. The sequence continues at coordinate 83,046,058 of CM060687.1, forward strand.
GTTAAAGTTTCGTCTATTTTGATTTACTCTTGGTTGAGGTGTCTTAGGTCTAGGGTAAGAATTATTCGGTTTCCTAGGTGGTGGAGTTTTAGATCTTGTTTTAGTTTTAGACGATCCTACTTCGGTTTTTAAAGATAGTTTATAAAACGGTTTTATTTCTTCATTACTAGCTAGAGGAATTTTCTTATCATTTATGATTATATACTTAGGATTAGATTTTGAAGGTTTTAGTTCCTTGAGTTCGCTTTCAAATTGAACATTTTTAACTTCACTTGTTGAGGCTTCAGTTGAGTTAAAACCTAGACCGGTTTTATCTCCGGATATTCTTTGAATAATTATAATTTTACTAAGTGAGTTACTACTATTTTCAAACTTATCAAGTTTACAAATTTCTTCCTTAAGTTTGTTGTTTTCACTTCTAAGCTCTTGACATGATTTACATTCTTCAAAAATTTCTTTACCTTTTTCAAGTTGATGTATTTTAATTTTTAGTTCAAGTACTTCATTTTCTAATTGGTTGTTAATGTATTTTAGTGATTTGTTTTTAGCCATAACTTGTTGTCCTAGTTTGCATAATCTATTGTATTCACTATCTAAGTCTTTTTCATCTAATGATAGATTTTCATCACTAAAATATTCGGTTTCGGAACGTACCCCACTTGATGTTTTAGCCATGAGACACTTTTCTTCCTTTGTTGTTTCTTTCTCATCTTCATCGCTATCACTCCAAGCACCTCCAACAAATGCTCTTTGATTTTGATCTCTTGTCATCATTGGACATTTTCCAATAAGGTGATTCGGATCACCACACTTGAAACATTTTCTCTCATTCTTGCTATACTTGTCATCATTATTCTTTTGAGATATTCTTCTTTCATCGTGTGGTTGTCTAACGAATCTTCCTCGCCTTTTGAAAAATTTCTTGAAATCTCTTACGGCCATGGCATATTCTTCGTCTTCGCTTTCGGAAGATGAGCTATCTTCGTTGTTGAATTCCTTTCTAGCTTTCAAGGCGATTGACTTGCTTTGCTCTCGTTTCCCTTTAACCATTTCGGAGTCCTTCTTTATTATTGCTTCGTAGACTTTTAAATTACCAATTAATTCATCAAGTTGTAGCGTTGACAAATTCTTTGATTCTTCAATTGCCGTCACTTTAGCTCGCCATTTTGGGTGAAGAGCTCTAAGAAACTTCCTAACAAAATTCTTACTAGAGAAATTCTCATCAAGTGCTTTTAAACTTGTGATTATAGTGTTAAATCTAGCAAAAGCATTATCAATTGATTCCTCTTCCGGAATCGTGAATTGCTCATATTGTTGAACAAGTAGATCTATTTTGTTATCTTTGACTTGATTATTACCTTGGTGGGTTATTAATAAAGAATTCCAAATTTCTTTTGCGGTTTCACACATAAAGATCCTTTCGTACTCTTTACGTGGTAGCGCATTGTAAATAACCATTTTGCTTCATTATTTTTAGCAAGTTTTCTTTTTAAATCATCATTTTGTTTTTCAAAAGGTACGATTTCATCTTTCTTAGTTTCGGGGTTATTTTGAATAGGTAAAAAATCACCATTGGTAATAATATGCCAAAGATCTAGATCTTTTCATTTCACATAAGTTTCGAATCGATTTTTCCAATATAAAAATCCATCGCTTTCAAATAGTGGTGGTCTTTGGATAGATTGCCCTTCTAAATATTTTTCAGATTCCATAGATCGTTACAAGTTTTAAAATACAATATATTTTAAAAATCTTGCTAGACGTGGCTCCTGATACCAATTGTGGAAAACTAGAAGGGGGGGGGGGGGTTGAATAGTTTTACGTCCTTTTAAATTTATAAACACAAGTTTGTTTTAAAAACTTCGATTCTAGTTTATGTGAACTCAATACTTGCACTATATGAACAATTGTATAATAACTTAACTAACAAAGCTAATATAGTAAAGGTAAATAAATAAGTAATGAGAAGAGTTAGAAAGATTAAACCACAACACAAGGATTTATAGTGGTTCGGCTACAAGGTCACCTTCCTTGTTCCTACTCCACTCCCCGAGTCACCTACTCGAGAGTTTTCTTCACTATGTCAACAAACTCCCTTTTGGCGGAGAAAACCTTACACACCAATATACACACCACAACAACTTCACAACTTGATCACTACTTCTACACAATTTCTTCACACCACTATACTACACACCAATCTTCTACACACCAATCTTCTACTCACCAATCTTCAACTTCACACCAATCTTCACAACTAATCTAATTCACTACTAATCAACTTCTACTTCCTACACAACTTCTATATCTTCTAAACAATATATAACAAGCACAACACAATATTCACAAATGAATATATATATATACACTATGCACAACTACTCTTCAACACTTCTTGAACTTGGTTGTAGAAAGAGTGTTCTTCTTTTGCACTTTGGATGAGAATGGATGATGAGGGATTGAATCACTTGAAACAAGGATTAATATACAAATGATCAAAGGGTTTTAGAGGATGTTTAGAGAGTTATAGATCTGAAAATTTCGTGCAAAAGGTGAGGCAAAAATCCAGGTTTAAGGTGGTATTTATAGGCAAAAGATTCTGACAGAGGAGCGTGGCCGGTCCCCTTAAATCAAGGCCGGTCCCCTTAAAATTAAGGGGACCGCCCCTCATAATTAAGGGGGCCGCCCAGCTGAAACAGCCAGAATCCTTGTCTTTTAGTGGGGAAAGTTTATTTGGTGAAAAACTAACTGATTTTGGTTAAAAATTTGAATTCATATATTTAGTATGAATAAAACATTTTTCTTAATTACCAAAAGTGTTTTTCAAAAATATATAATATGTTTATATAATTAAATAGACTTTGTGTTAGTTAATTAAATACCCCTTTGATCATGAGATGTATTAAGCACTTGTTTATCCATACCTTAAGTGATTAAGTTGGATATAGTGATATAAACTGTCACACCCCCAAAATACCTGAATGGCAGCGGAATGGAATACCTGGGGGTGACTGTCATAGCACCATTATTACAGTTATATTGAACGACCTAAAGTGTCGTTTAGAAAATACAGCGTTTGATCATTAAAACATTCAGAGTTTACAAAGCTTAGGTCCCAAAAGAGTTTGCCATTTTAGTTAAAATAAGTTCAACAAGATCAAACGTTTCATAAGTGCAGAAATTATAGTGAGACGCGTCGACTCCGCGACTCCATGAAGGTCCAAATGTATGCACATGAGCTACCTTAATAACCTGAGAAATACATTGCGAAAAACGGTCAACATAAAGTTGGTGAATAATCATAGGTTTATAAGTAAAATCAAGTGTACAAATGCCATAAGTAATGCCATGAATTAGGATGTCCGGAAAGTATATACATTGGCTCTTAAGCTCATGACCCCGAAGCTAGACGATACTTTGCCCCAATGAGTGTTTACCAGGCACTCGAATAATAAAGACATGAAATGCATTCGCTCCATTTGGAGCAACCCAAACACGAATGGAGGCGTCACCCTCGATAGATCTATCCACTCACTCCCGCTTAGTACCAGAAATTAACGGTCCATGATAATAAAAGGGGACTTTTCAAGACGTGGTAATAAGGAAACTTAAGCAATGTATGAATTTTTATACTTAGGCATGTACACAAAAACAAGTATGCAATGTATTCTCCCCCGTGGGATTTGAAATCAAAATATAGAATTAAAACGGGGCTATGAGAACTCACCTCGAAATAATGGTACAAGGATAGTGCAATGAGGTGAAAGTAGTCGGGACAATGAGGCGCGAGTACTAGCCGCAACCTAAATGAATAACCATGATCTAACTTAGATCAAGCCGTAATGAAATGAATGCACATGCACATGATACTCATACCACTCGCAATTTGAAAATACTAGTTATCGTCGTAGAAAAATGGTTTCCATACTTAGGAAAATAAGTCCTTATATAGGAGTATATAACCTGTCGTACTATCTCGTTAAAAAGTGTTAGCGTTAAATCCTTGTATTGAAAACCTTGAAATATGTCGTTAAGTCGTATAAGTATTATCTCGGGTCATACGTATTCATTTGATAAGAAAATAGTCCTTAGTAATATTTACCAGAAAATATACCGTTTAGCGCGTACATTATTATTTTTATTTGTATCCATATATATATATATATATAGTTTGACGATGTTAGAATGGGTATAACTTTGTCGTTTTAGGCTCGTTTTCCTTGTTCTTTATGTCCACGGATTCGTCTTTGTGTATAATAGTATATTTTAGATAACTCGGCTCTTTTAAGTTACGTTTAATGCTTCAAAATACCCATCGTATTCTGCCCAACAGCAAGCAGTTTTCTGGAAAAGTAGTTTTTCGTCGTTAAGTTTGCAAAAATCATAACTCCTTCGTTATAAACTCGTTTTAATCCGTTCTTTCGCCTAAAGTTTCGTTTTTGAATGTATTTTCTAAATCTTTGGTCAAAACTTAGTCACCATCTACTGATTTTCCCACGAATTTAAAATAAGGACAGTAGGTATTTCAAAAGTTTCAAAAACCATTTCCAAGTCTCTAAACTAGTTCCATCCTCCACCAATCCACTTTCAAACACCACAAGACTAATCTAATCCTACCATACACCTTCTTAGGGTGTCATGGGTCCTTAAATATCATCCAACCACTAGGTCTAACAAGGGTTTCCTATGCTTCCATTACTAGGGCTTCAAAGTTAAAATATACAAAAATGAAGTGGTACAAGTTGATGCATGTAAAAGATCTTGTAAGAAAATTATATGAACATAATAATAACTTGTAAAAATCATAAAAATGAGTTTGTATACTTACTTGGTGGTTTAGAGAGTTTAGATGATAAAAAGCTTACTAATCCTTGAGTTTTTATTTCAAAACTCTAACAAGGATGATTATACTAACTAGTTTATAATAAGATCTTGTAAAATTTACCCTCCTTGCTCCTTGTTTATCCCAAATCGAACCAACTCCAAAGAAATGAAGAGAAAAGTTTGCTAAGTGTAAGTAAAAAGTGATTTTTGGTGATAACTAATGAGAAAAAGTTTAATATATACTAGAGACATAAGTTTGGTGGACAATTAATAAGGTTGGTGAGGTTTTAAAGTTTGAAGACCTTTAAGGGGGGGGGGGGGGGGGTTGGCCGGTTTTGGGGAGGGAAAAGGGGGATAATGTTGGGTGGTTAGTTAGTAAAAATTAGTGTTAGTAGTTAAGTATAGTTAGGTTAGGTTTAGGTTTAAGGTTTAATCGGGTACCGGGTTTGTTAAAAATAAGTTTTGTTGAAGTTATTCGGGACGTAATAAAGTTATAAAAGTTGTAAAAATAAGTCGGGTACAAGTACGGAGAGTTAGGGTGATTATCGTTTAATTTTGGTGAAAACCGGCGTTATTAAGTTAAACGTACGATACGTAATGGTTAAATTTCCAAAATACCGGGTAAATGAATATTATAGTTTTTATATTATAGAAATGAGTATAAAAATGTATTGGGATCATAGTCGGGAGTGTCGGACATGTTAGACACATTTATAGTTCGCGTATTAGCGTTTATTTAAAATAAACGTACGTAAATCGTTAATCGTACCAAAAGTATAAATTTAATTATCCTACGAGTGGAATAGTATGCAAGTGCCGTAATAATGATATGTCGACTATTTCTAGTCCGTATGAAATGTCCCTGAAAATAATGCATGAATTCGCTCCTGAACCAATACGGTTACACGAATTTGAACACTCGTAAACAAAATTTACGATGACATGAATAATGCACGTGAATAGTGGTTTTCTCTCGGAAATGAATAGTGTCAAGTGAATAGTAAAATTTCTGAATATGTCTCGGAATGTCAAATTGACCTCGAAAACGATGAATAGTGATCGATGAATAGTAAATGATGAATAGTAACTTGTGAATAGTAAATTGTCGAGGTTTAGAAAAATGACCGGAAATTACGAGTTGTGACAGTCTTCCCCACTAACAGGGACTTCGTCCCGAAGTTCAGTTTTGGTTGGTTTCTGAAGTATATTTGGTCAAAAGACGTGGATACTTGAGTTGCATTCGGTCCTCTCGTTCCCAAGTAAATTCGGGTCCTTTTCAAGAATTCCAGCGAACTTTTACGATAGGAATTCGACTTTGCTTCAATCGTTCGATTCTAACAGTCCATGATTTCTATTGATCCTCTTACCAGGTTTACGTTTGTCTTTGGGTTGGAATTCTTTCCAAATGGGATTATAAGTGACTAATCTGAAAGTCATTTCCTGGATTCAAATAGGTGAAACATAGTTGTGTAATCCGGCTATTCTTTAACAAGGCTCAAGTCTGAAGGCTACTAGGCCTACTCTGTCTGAATTATTACATGGTCCAGTGTATATCGGTTTTAACTTTCCAAATCTTTCCGAATAATATCATGCCTTTCCTAGGCAGAACTTTCAACGTAATCTGGCTACCAACTTGAGGTTTTAATGGTTTACAATTTTATAGAATTTGTAATTGATTCTCGACTTGTAGGAAAATTCCGGTTATTTCATGAATGCTTACTGGAATAGTGAGTTCGGCTTTTTCCGAGTTCGGTTCGTCAATAGATGATCAGTGCTTCTTCAGGTTTATAATGTAATATGGGTAATATATGTTGCTGAACTCTGTCAGAACTCAAATCTTATATTTCAGCTGGTCGATTCTAACATGAATCTGAAATGGTCCAATATACTTAAAAGTTCAATCTCTCGTGTCACCAAAATCGTATCATGCCTCTCCAAGGCAAAGCTTTCAATTTAGTTCGTTCTTTCACGTGAATCTAGTAAATTTGCTTGTTCAAGGATACCCAATCCGTATGATGTGCGTCATGTACCAACATAACTCCTACCAGTTTCTCGTTGCTTGTAACCGATTCTTGTCTTGTGAAATTTCCTTTGTTGTTCCATGGTTTGGTTCTAGACCAGTGAATTTTTAACTTTCCGATTTCAGTTTGTAAACGGGTAATTGGTACTTCGACCATAAAGTGCCTCAAATGGTGTAGTCTCTATGCTCGCGCGATAACTATGGTTGTAAAAGAATCCAATTTATGGTAAATGGTTAGTCCAACCATTTCTAGAGTCAATCACTCATATTCTGAGTATAGCTTTCCTATGTTTGAATCGTTCTCCCGTTATGACCATCGATCTGAGGATGATAGGAGGTGTTCACATCTTTATGAGGTTCCGAAGGAAATCTTAAAATGATTGCTAGAAGTCTGATTCGATCACCTTTATCAGGAATAATTGAAACGGTACAATAAATCTTGTGACTAAATCCACAACGTTACGTCTTTCGAACACGGCGTTATACGAAGAAGATAGAATACGGTTAACAATATTTGATTCCTTGTGTTTTGGTCTAATGGATTGCTAAGACATGTGTCATTCTTTGCCTACTGTGCTTGGTCTCCATTACTGACGTTTGTAATCGTTCTATGATGTTCCTCCTAATTTCCTTCATCACCTATTCCAATATTCCTTATTGTCAAGTCACAAAGCCCTAAATGCACAAGCGATATAGTATGGTGATTTGTTTCCAAATTTATCTCGCGATTTTCGAGTTTTTGGTCGAAATCTTTTTCTGAATAAACAATTTTAGAAAATGGAACAAATGGTATACTCAATATTAGCTTTATTGATGATTCAAAATTTAATAGTTATGAAATGTGACGCGGTTTTCAAACATGTTGTGAATAGAACTATTTACCAAAGTTTGATGTTTAAACATTTCTCATTGTATAATGGTTCAAGTAAATACTGGCTAAAAAGGGTCGTATTTATTCAAAATAGGCAATTCAAAATTATTTTCCACGAGATATGTGATTTGTATGGACAAAATTTTGAAATCCACTTCATTTAAAAGTAAAAATACTAACAAGGATAAAATAGTAGGATCGGAAATATTCGCATAAATGCATAGGTGTCTAACATTCGGTTCCTGACATTAGAAAATGCCTATTGGCGATTATTCGACAAAACTACAAGTCTAGGTATCCAACCAACTTAAGTCCTGAGGTGGTTTATCGTTGAAATTGTTATCATGTTGGCAATATGAGGGTTTCAATTGATACCATGTCGATGAATTTCCGTATTGTCTTCACATGTAGCTGGGGAGATATTCTTGAGTCTGATGCCTTTCTCGATGTATAGGTGAGGTTATCCAGAAGTTTTAAAGAACATAATGCTTTAGGGGAATCTATATCGATATCCATAATTCGAATCAATCATTCTTGTCGTAAATTCACTGCAGGGAAGTTTGCGTATGGATGAGACCATGTTAACTCAAAACACTTTACAGTATCGGTTAGGAGGCTTGGTTTATTCCCATGGTGATGCTTAGCGTACCTTCACAATGTGTTTGATCCCGTAGCTCAGTCTAGCTAGTACCTTTGAATAATAAAATCGGACAACTAGGTCAGAGATGGTGGGTCGGATGGTCCAGTGGCATCTTAGAACTATTATTGAGCTATAAATTGCCTTGGGGTATACTTCTATTCTAGGTTAGTAGTTTTTCGTAACCCTTTTATTGTTTTTCTTGTATCAAGGAATCCTCCTAGTACTTAATATGGGAAGGCTCTCCTAAAGAAGTCAATGGAAAGTCTAACTTAATGACTAAGTGTGTGACAGGTGGGGTAAGTATCCAGAGAAAATTTGTCAGAAAGAAATATTCATAAAAGAGTTTATTTGTTTAAAACGCTTTTGGATGAAGATTGTTATTAACAATACTTTATAAAGTAACTATTTCCTTCATGGCATAATCTTTCCTGAAGTATACATAGGTGATCAGGCTATGTATAGTTGAGGACTAATGATGCGATGCTTGATTTAATCAAAATAATATTATTTTTCTCAAAAGCTTTAGATGGTGTTCAACGTTTTGTTTCGAAGAATGGTATTCTAGTCATTTCCTTTCAAAGTAATATAAAAATTGTTTCGCGTAATAATAGTAAATATTTGGCGTAATATCGGAAAAATCAGTTTATAGTACGGTAACAAAACGACTTATTTTAGAAATTCGGTAAAAACAATTTCCCCATAAGGTAGTAAAATAGTTTGAAATAAAACTCGTTGAATGGTTTATTGGATACATGGGTAAATACTATGGATTGGTAATAATCTACTAATCCGTCAATTACGAAATCGGTCAAATCCTTAATAAAACAATGGCATAATGTTACGAAACGATTGAAAATTGAACGATTGGGATAGAAAGCGGAGTAAACGAAGGTTATGGTTATCGTAGAGGTAACAAAAGATAGTCATTACATTGGATAGGAAAGTGCTTAATACAACTAGGTTACATCAACGTACTTATGGAAAGTACCAAAAGAAAGTACAACCCTAGAGGGCTCGAACTATGGTTTTAAAACATGAACTGCCTCCTCCAGTTCCGGTCTCTCAACACCGGGCATTCACTCTTGAAGTGTCCCACTACTCCACATTCACGGCAGATTACCGTGAGTTCCTGATGCTTTGTGAGGGTGGGAGTCTTGCAATCCTTGGCTTTGTGTCCGATCTTCTTACAGTTGCCACATGGTTCCGGGCAACGTCCTTTGTGATGAAACTGACACCTGTTGCACTCGGGTAATTTACCTACATATCCTTTCTTTTGGCTTGACCCAACAGTAAAGGTCTCCACCACTTGTTGTATCTTAAATGGTCGTTGAGTAGCATTAGCATCCTGATTACCGACCCATTTTCTCTTGTTGTTATTATTGTCTCCCGATGTCTTGTCGCGAACTATGAGTTCCTTTGTTTCGATTGCCATCTGGATAGCTTCAGACATGGTATTGGGTTCACATGCGATGACCATCCTACGAATTTCAGGAGAAAGTCCTCCGATGTACCTTTCGAGTTTCTTGCTTTCCGGTTCATCCATTGCAGAGCCTAGTCGAGCAAAATCATAAAAATAAGCAGTATACTTGACAATATCATCTCCTTCCATGGTAAGGTTTAGTGTTTCTTGTTCAATTGCTTGTAATTCGCTTTTCACACAGAACTTCAAACTCATCATCCTTTTTAGTTTCTCCCAAGAGTGTGAGTAAGCAGCATCAACTCCTACTACCTGGACATACTTAGTCCACCATTTCTGGGCATGCTTCTGAAAAGTGCAAGTGGCGAACTTAACCTTGTCTTCCTTACGACAGTCACCACTTTGAAAGATTGTTTCTAATTCTTCGAACCATTTGAGAAATTCTTTTGTGTCTACACTTCCGCTAAAGAAGGGGGGATTACAACCCATAAATTCCACGTGAGTAAGTTCCTTGGTGAGGGCGGTAGTTGCGTTCCTGGCAATGAATTGTCCAACAGCGGCTTGCGTCATGCTTGGAGTGGTTTGCTTAAATCTATTTCCATCAAATCATGAGAGTCCATGAGAATTTATCGATAATAACAATCATCATATTCATAACACATGAATATAATACATGAAGGTTTCGGTCTATATGGGCCAATATCATAGATAGCACAACCATTCCCCTATAGTAGAGTCAATACTTGGTGATTCCGTTCGTACATCAATCAAAATACTACAAGTTTCTTCGAACTATGCCACACCTCTCGTGGCTAGGAAAATAGTAACAGCTAGTAAAGATATAAGTCTAGTCTAAAGACTTCCTGTAGTCCTTCTAGGTGAAATCAGGTTTATGGCATCATAAGGTCGAGATAGTCCTGAAGTGGTATCTGTAGTTGTGCATCGATCAAGTTCTAGATAGTGTAGATTCTAAGCCATTCTTGAGGAACCTGCAGATGTTCCTGTTGAGTCCGTAATCTTGGTATTATCCATAAGGTGTTATCTAATTCATGGCAAGTGAAAATGGAAAAGGAAATTGACAATGGTGGTATTCTAAAGGATGAGGATAACATTGATGACAATGAGATCCTAGTGATGAGTTAGGAGATAATGGTGATAATAGTGAATGGGATACTACCCTCTTTCGCGCTATCTCGCGATATCCAAGAGGTAAAGTTGAAGTACGCACTATGGGACGACCAATAGTGAAATAAGTAACTGACGGTTGTGTACGTGCAACTGGTGGTATAATGGTAGTGGAAGATGACAAGGCATCTTCAATGTCGGAATCTGACGAAAGGATAACAGCGTGGGTATCTGAAGACATGTCACTAGTGAACCAGGTCAATATAATCATATATATATATATATATATATATATATATATATATATATATATATATATATATATATATATATATATATATATATATATATATATTAGTATGGGTATGAATAACTCGTACAGTGTGTGCGTAAAGCAACATGTATAGTGAATATGCACCTATGATGAAATGATGAGATGCTATGATGATGTGGTTATAGTCTAGGGTCCAAGATACATCCTAGTTCGCTATAACCTTAGCTCTGATGCCAATCTGTCACACCCCCAAAATACCTGAATGGCAGCGGAATGGAATACCTGGGGGTGACTGTCATAGCACCATTATTACAGTTATATTGAACGACCTAAAGTGTCGTTTAGAAAATACAGCGTTTGATCATTAAAACATTCAGAGTTTACAAAGCTTAGGTCCCAAAAGAGTTTGCCATTTTAGTTAAAATAAGTTCAACAAGATCAAACGTTTCATAAGTGCAGAAATTATAGTGAGACGCGTCGACTCCGCGACTCCATGAAGGTCCAAATGTATGCACATGAGCTACCTTAATAACCTGAGAAATACATTGCGAAAAACGGTCAACATAAAGTTGGTGAATAATCATAGGTTTATAAGTAAAATCAAGTGTACAAATGCCATAAGTAATGCCATGAATTAGGATGTCCGGAAAGTATATACATTGGCTCTTAAGCTCATGACCCCGAAGCTAGACGATACTTTGCCCCAATGAGTGTTTACCAGGCACTCGAATAATAAAGACATGAAATGCATTCGCTCCATTTGGAGCAACCCAAACACGAATGGAGGCGTCACCCTCGATAGATCTATCCACTCACTCCCGCTTAGTACCAGAAATTAACGGTCCATGATAATAAAAGGGGACTTTTCAAGACGTGGTAATAAGGAAACTTAAGCAATGTATGAATTTTTATACTTAGGCATGTACACAAAAACAAGTATGCAATGTATTCTCCCCCGTGGGATTTGAAATCAAAATATAGAATTAAAACGGGGCTATGAGAACTCACCTCGAAATAATGGTACAAGGATAGTGCAATGAGGTGAAAGTAGTCGGGACAATGAGGCGCGAGTACTAGCCGCAACCTAAATGAATAACCATGATCTAACTTAGATCAAGCCGTAATGAAATGAATGCACATGCACATGATACTCATACCACTCGCAATTTGAAAATACTAGTTATCGTCGTAGAAAAATGGTTTCCATACTTAGGAAAATAAGTCCTTATATAGGAGTATATAACTTGTCGTACTATCTCGTTAAAAAGTGTTAGCGTTAAATCCTTGTATTGAAAACCTTGAAATATGTCGTTAAGTCGTATAAGTATTATCTCGGGTCATACGTATTCATTTGATAAGAAAATAGTCCTTAGTAATATTTACCAGAAAATATACCGTTTAGCGCGTACATTATTATTTTTATTTGTATCCATATATATATATATATATATAGTTTGACGATGTTAGAATGGGTATAACTTTGTCGTTTTAGGCTCGTTTTCCTTGTTCTTTATGTCCACGGATTCGTCTTTGTGTATAATAGTATATTTTAGATAACTCGGCTCTTTTAAGTTACGTTTAATGCTTCAAAATACCCATCGTATTCTGCCCAACAGCAAGCAGTTTTCTGGAAAAGTAGTTTTTCGTCGTTAAGTTTGCAAAAATCATAACTCCTTCGTTATAAACTCGTTTTAATCCGTTCTTTCGCCTAAAGTTTCGTTTTTGAATGTATTTTCTAAATCTTTGGTCAAAACTTAGTCACCATCTACTGATTTTCCCACGAATTTAAAATAAGGACAGTAGGTATTTCAAAAGTTTCAAAAACCATTTCCAAGTCTCTAAACTAGTTCCATCCTCCACCAATCCACTTTCAAACACCACAAGACTAATCTAATCCTACCATACACCTTCTTAGGGTGTCATGGGTCCTTAAATATCATCCAACCACTAGGTCTAACAAGGGTTTCCTATGCTTCCATTACTAGGGCTTCAAAGTTAAAATATACAAAAATGAAGTGGTACAAGTTGATGCATGTAAAAGATCTTGTAAGAAAATTATATGAACATAATAATAACTTGTAAAAATCATAAAAATGAGTTTGTATACTTACTTGGTGGTTTAGAGAGTTTAGATGATAAAAAGCTTACTAATCCTTGAGTTTTTATTTCAAAACTCTAACAAGGATGATTATACTAACTAGTTTATAATAAGATCTTGTAAAATTTACCCTCCTTGCTCCTTGTTTATCCCAAATCGAACCAACTCCAAAGAAATGAAGAGAAAAGTTTGCTAAGTGTAAGTAAAAAGTGATTTTTGGTGATAACTAATGAGAAAAAGTTTAATATATACTAGAGACATAAGTTTGGTGGACAATTAATAAGGTTGGTGAGGTTTTAAAGTTTGAAGACCTTTAAGGGGGGGTGGGCCGGTTTTGGGGAGGGAAAAGGGGGATAATGTTGGGTGGTTAGTTAGTAAAAATTAGTGTTAGTAGTTAAGTATAGTTAGGTTAGGTTTAGGTTTAAGGTTTAATCGGGTACCGGGTTTGTTAAAAATAAGTTTTGTTGAAGTTATTCGGGACGTAATAAAGTTATAAAAGTTGTAAAAATAAGTCGGGTACAAGTACGGAGAGTTAGGGTGATTATCGTTTAATTTTGGTGAAAACCGGCGTTATTAAGTTAAACGTACGATACGTAATGGTTAAATTTCCAAAATACCGGGTAAATGAATATTATAGTTTTTATATTATAGAAATGAGTATAAAAATGTATTGGGATCATAGTCGGGAGTGTCGGACATGTTAGACACATTTATAGTTCGCGTATTAGCGTTTATTTAAAATAAACGTACGTAAATCGTTAATCGTACCAAAAGTATAAATTTAATTATCCTACGAGTGGAATAGTATGCAAGTGCCGTAATAATGATATGTCGACTATTTCTAGTCCGTATGAAATGTCCCTGAAAATAATGCATGAATTCGCTCCTGAACCAATACGGTTACACGAATTTGAACACTCGTAAACAAAATTTACGATGACATGAATAATGCACGTGAATAGTGGTTTTCTCTCGGAAATGAATAGTGTCAAGTGAATAGTAAAATTTCTGAATATGTCTCGGAATGTCAAATTGACCTCGAAAACGATGAATAGTGATCGATGAATAGTAAATGATGAATAGTAACTTGTGAATAGTAAATTGTCGAGGTTTAGAAAAATGACCGGAAATTACGAGTTGTGACATAAACTAGCTTAATACTTGTTTACGTAGTAATTATACGATTTACGATTTTACATTTTGTGATCGTCAAAATATAGAGGTATCGAAAGATATGAATAATGTTTTCACACATTATTTATTTCAACAATGCCTATAAGGAATTCACATCGTCATACGTCGGTCGAGGTCCTCGAAACTTTGACAAGGCCTATGAGGCATGGAAGGATAAACCTAATTTCAGAGGATACCAAACTCGGAGCGTATCCTTCAATGATTCCTCTCCACTCGAATGGTCCGAGTATTTTCCATCACAGAGCACTCCTAGGCAAAGCTATGAAGATGCCTTGCGGAAGTTCATTCTATCTCAAGAATTACAGCTCTCTACGCTCGAGACTAAATTTAGACAACAGCAAGCCGATATGAATAACTAGATTTGTAATCTGTTAACTGCTATTAAAGAGCGTGCTGTTACTAAACCGATTCAGGTGGAAGAGGTCAAATCTGTTACCGTCACGAATCAGCCAACCTCTCCTGTGAAAATAAAAAGTCCTAGTAAACTCTTTAAACATCTGTCACCAAAGGTAAAAGACGTAAGGGACCCTGTTAACCCCCTAGGACCAATCCATTTTGTAAATACTATCACCACAATATCTGCTCCTACACCTAACCAGAGCCAACAACCAGCTGGAAATATAGGTCATAAAGCTAAGGATGAAACCTAAAGGTTAGACCAAGAATTGGCCAAGAGCCCTACCCACTCATTCGAGGACTCCGTCACTCAAGAGTTTAGCAAATTGAATGAAGTGAAAGAGAGATCGAAAGAGCATACGAGGAATCCAGCAATTTTGGGCAAATCTATTACAGTGGAACCCGAGAAAAATTTGGTGGATATGACTAAAAGGAGTAGTGATAGGACTGAGGGAAGCAACTCTAAAGTTTTCAAGATTTCCTGCACTATTAGGAAGAGGCTCTTAACCGATACTCATATAGATCCTAACCTCCCTATCAACATAATCCCCCTTTCCCTTTACCACGAAGCCTTCCCTGAACGCACATTGTATGAAAGAATCAATAACGCCGGGGTAATAAAAGATTTATCAGTTATGATTGGAGAATTTGTCTATAACATCGACCTCACCGTGGTCGACGATATAGACCCTGTCACTAATCTAACATTAACCAACCCTGTTCTCGGGAAACCATTTGTCAATGAATCGGGAGCAATCCTTGATGAGAAGGATGGTAGTACATTATTCACCAACGGAGTCAAGAAGGTAATTTTTTGGAAAGGTAATGAGGAGATGCACGAGTACCGTCCATCACTGGAAGGGAATCTATATGGTTCAAGGGATGAAGGATCGGGGAGGATAAGGCGGCGTGATCCGAATAACCTCAAAATCCCCGATCCTTCATCCCCGATCCTTCATAAGTATTTCGATAATGTCTACATTAACGTATTCCTACCTAAGAATTTTATGTCCCTATTCCACTATAACAATATCTGCAGATGGGGAATGATTTATAAGGGAGAAAATGTTGTTGATAGAGATCATGAAATCCAGGTATTCGTAGGAAATATGGCATTCACAATGGAATTTACGATCGTGGACAACATCGAAGACTATGTCGACCCAAGGTTGTCACAAGTTGCTTTCGGAGCACCCTTTAGTGAAATCACTAATTTAATGGTTGATGACCGGAACGGAATCATGACCTTCGCTGATGAAATTAGGAGGGTGTCATACCAAACGCCATACAAGAGAAGGGATTTCAAAGGGATCGATTGTGACGGGCTTGACAAGCTAAGTTCTCAACTTATCTTATGTGATGAAGATGTTCGGAGAGGATGTAAGAACACTTCTGATTTATCATGTGGATTCTTTAAGGATGTTAGTAAACTTGGGTCCAAGTATCGGGAAGATGTCTTTGAGTTTGAAGACCCAAAATACCTGCACTATGAAAGCGATACCGATATAGGAGATGACCTAGAAAGTGAAACCAACGATGAGGTCAGGTAGTAGCCCATGACCTTGAGTCTAGCTACAAGACTCGTAAATAAAGAAAAAGCGCTTCTTGGGAGGCAACCCATGCTTTGTGTGATTTTTATTTTGTTTGATTGTTATTTGTTTCCGTATGCATGCTTTATTTTTATTATTGGTAAATCATGTTTCAAACTAAATGGTGAAAATACTTTATTTTGTCGGTTGGCTTAGTCTTAACTTCATCCAAAGGTATTTCGCAAAAGATAAGTGTAAGGGGAAACCCCAAATATGTTTTTAAGAAACAAAACCGATCATGATTCTCCACAATACTAAATGAACATGTATATTCGTATTTGTTAGAGTCAAATGCTTGTATCGAGTTATAATGATGTTTTGCAGGATTTTCCAGGAAGTAGGACATAAGTTTTTCCAGAAATTTTCTGAAAACTTAACATAAAGATTTCTGCAGGTCACTTCTAACGGCGTCAGGAAGAAATTCCTTCTGGAAATTTTGCTAGTTTTGTTTTTCTAACGGAGTCTTAAAGTTTTTGTTAAATATTTAGTTAACTCCAGGAAATCTGCCAACATTCATTCCACAAGCATTATATCTTACTTTGTTTTCTAGGATTTGTTAGTATACATAGATTGCCGCCGATTTTACGCGAGGTTACCTTGTTTGTTTTCTCAGGTTTAACAGGTTATGTATGACAAGAAGATGATTTATATTCTGGAAGGGAAGCTTTGATTGTTCATTTTCTTGGAGGAAGATCTAACCTTGTTACCGCATTATCCACACCGAATGAATCAGGGGAGTATTTGATTTCATTCTTTTACCTATTTCACTTTTACATTCTTTAATTGAACATTGGGGACAATGTTCATCCTAAGTGTAAGGGGAGGGTAAAATGATGATACCTTATAGGATACACTTTCACTTGAGTTCGTTTGTTTGATGGTAGGTGTGTAATAAAATTAAGAGAAATACTTGTTAGTGTAATTTTAGCGCCAAATTTAAATTTTTTTACAACATTTAGGAGTGAAACTTTAGCCTTAACAAGCGTCTCATGGATAGGAGTTGTATGGCTAGCACAAAACCGTACTATTCAGAAAAATTTTCCACCCAAATATGTGAGGTTCGCCATTAGATTTGATAGGAAAAGCATTTACTATTAGTGCTTATGAGTGTACCGGTAGCATTTAGATTCTAGAACTTGCGTTAGTGACGCATCCCGAGACCACTAGTGAGACTACATTCGTGTAGTAGGATTTACTACATGATAAGAGGCATTATGATCAGCCTTGGGTTAAACCCGTATCATAATTACTTGACCATTTAAGTCATATTATTTGGCTAGTAAAGTCAATTAATTTTTCCCACACCCTTAGCGTTGTACTCATTTTTTAGTACACGAAACCCCTAGTACACCCCTCCGAGCCTATCTTTTCGTTTCTAACTTTAAGCATCTTAGTTAAAGGAAGAATTTGTTACAACCCACTTAAATGTACACCCAAATCGCCTTAGCCTTCCGTGTACGCACTCATCTTTAGTGCATTATTGTTATTTGTTTAAACCCTTAGTTAATTATCTAATTGATTACATGGTTGCTAAGTCGAGTCATATCCTTGTACATATTGTTTTGGGACGATTGGGACTCATGGGTAAAGTACTTATGTTATGGAGTAATGGGGAAGAACATCATATTATTACCCCCATATGTGCGTTAACCTTAAAAGTACTCCAAGTATTTTGATTATCTTAATTCGAGTCATTAGATTAGTTTATTGTAATGTATGTAAAAATTCAAGTGTAAGAGGAATGTTCATTCCCTATGATGTATTATTTTGGATGGTAGGGTAAGAGTGTATGCGAAAAAAAAAAAAAAAAAAAGAAAAAAAAAATCGAAAAATAATTAAGAAAAAGAAGAAAATTTAGAAAAAGAAAAAAAAAAGAAAAAAAAAAAAAAAACATACGGACTACCATCCCATTTCATTCTATGTTTATTTTATGTTTTTGTTATTTTTCGTTTATTAGCTTAAGTCGAGTCTAGTCTTGGCTTAGCAACGCCATATTGTACATGTAATTAACCAAGATTATTAACTCGCCACTTATAAATATTGCCTTTATCCAACAAAAACATGTATTCCATATCCCTACACTTAACGTTATAACCCTTTGAAAGACCTCTTTGATAGTTTATCCTAGGTGCTTACGCCATGTGGTGGAGGTTTGATCCTTTCCCAAGCCTATTGTAATCTATTTTGCTATGACAGGTAGTGAGAGATGTTTTCCATTTCCATATTGTGATATATACTTTATGACACCCGAGAGATGTGAGTATCTAAACACTATTTGTGAGGTGCTAGTGTATGACCTCCGTGCTTGTCTTTGGTCTTTAGTGGAACGATTATTTGTTGTAATTACTTTTATATTAGTGTTAAATGACCCTTAACATGTATTTTAACTAGAATAAAAGCGCATTTGCTTGAGGACAAGCAAATCTCAAGTGTAAGGGTATATGATGAGGCGAATAATGATCCGTTTTGTGCATTGGAGATGACGGCATCACCCAAGGCCGTCATGTGTAAAATTAAAGAGTGATGGCCTTGAAAATTTCCTGTAGGCGTCACGTAGGCCGTCACGTGTTAACTTGTCAAAACTTGCGCGCGAAGTAGCTGATATTGTTTTGGTCATAACTTTTGCATACGAATTCGGATTTAGGTGATTTAAAAGCCTACGCGAAGAGGGTGAAGAAATCTAAAATTTGGTGAAGAAAACTTGGTCATGACACCGTCACTCTTTACGGGGTGACGCCGTCAAGCCTTGCCGACAGAAAACTTGCCTATAAATATAAAATCTTAACTTCACTTTTTGTAAGCCCTAAACCCTAAGGTCGATTCTTGGGTTTAGGTAGGTGTTTTTCTAACAACTTAGAGGGTTTCAATCACTCCATAAACATCTTGTAATGGTTTGATGATGCTATCTTAATTCATGTCTTCAATTATCATTATTGTTGCTTGTTCTTTATTAATTATGCTTGGCTAATTCACCTTGTGTCTACTTATGATTGTGCGAAACTTGTATATAATTGATTAGATCTTATTGATTCCTTGTTGATGTTTGTGTCTATCTTCATCAATTAGGGTGTGACACTTCGATAGGTCTAATTGGTTTAGTTTATAATTCTTGATTCCTATTGTCTCTTGTTTGGTTGATTGTATTCGATGTTAGGCTTAAGAAAACTGGCAGACTTCCATAGGGTAACATGCTTGAACGTTTGAAGAAACATGAACCAATACGTACTAGGTTATTATGGTTGTATTTAATGCATGCGAATTCTAATGATCCCAAGTTAGGAGCTTCTTGTAGGCTCGACATAGGAGTGAAGTAGGAGCTTATAGAGTTGGGGAAGTACGTATGCCACCCCACGAATGGTATTAAGGAATACAACCCGTCAATTAAAACAAGGTATGACAATTCAATAGGTAGAATTGGATAGCTAGCAAGGAGTAACATATCATAGGTAGACATGCTTCACTTATCTTGTAGAACCTTAGTTTATTTTTCTTGCACATTAGTTTGATTAGTAGCTTTTGGGTTAGTTGATTAGCAACTAATTCCGCCCCTCCTTCCAATACCCGAGATTTTTACTTGCTTTTCATAAAATATAAAAATACAAAAAGAATCATCATTCACCTTTAGACCTAGTTAGATTAATTTCAATTCTAACGAGACTATTCCTGAGTTGAACGATCAATCCCCCGGTACTTGTCACTATATTATACTACAACGATCAGGTACACTACCTGGTGGGGGTTGTAAGCTTCTCGAGATCCCTCGAGAGGTAAAGCCTAGTGCGATTCCCACGTATCAATACACATTAGGAATTCTACTTAGAAGATACTATGGATATTACCCTACCCGGTTTCAAGTACTTAGGATATAATATAGACAACTTAGGTCAAAAGACTAAGCATGAAACCCTACCTAAGCATAGTAATATTCCTAGTAAACCCCTAGACAAGAAATCACCTAGCCCTTCTCCCAACATAGGATCTTCCTTACCGGTTAAGATCAATACATCACTTTTAGAACCTTAGGACTAGTTATGAAAACTAGAAGAACCTTAGGGGGAAAACAAACTTTGAAGGAATCTAGTAAATCTTAATTCCAATAGGAATACCATCTTTTCAGTTATCATATACTCTCACTCTTCCATTTAAATCTATTCTCCCACTTCTTCTCATTCTACCATTTAAATCCCGTTTAAATCTCACTCTCCCGCTTTTTTCCACTCCTCTATTTTAAATCTCATTCTCTCACCTTTTTCCCGCTCTCCTATTTAAATCTTACTCTCCCGCCTTCCTCACTCTACCGTTTAATCCTATTCTTTTCCCACTCCACCTATTCCTACTTTTCCATCCTTTTGTTATCTCCCACTCTTTCATACTTTCCTATTTCATCCCTTTCCTTCCCTCTTCCTCTTCTTTATTTCCTATAAAATCCATCTTTCCGCTTCCTTCTATCCTCTCACACCTCCGTCATTTTCACTCTATTTTTCTTCACTCTAAACTCTCTCCCTACCTTATCCTACAATGTTCTAAGAGTTAGAACTTGTATTTCTCGTCATATCACAAGATTCTATTAGTTAGAACTTGTAATAATATCCATGTCGAACTTTAATCCTCATTATGCTAGACTATGATATTAAATCTCGCTTTGCAAGTGTTGTGAAAATGAGATCTTCGATGTCCGTCACTCTAGTCATAACATAGGATGTTACCATGTGACAAGTTGCTAAACAGGGAGACTGTAGAACTTGTCTCCATCATGACTAGAACTTGTCTCCACCGTGACTAGAACTTGTCTTCACCATTGGTGGAACTTGTCTTTGAAACATTCCCGTATCACATTTCCTTAAGTGTGGTAAACTCTCTCCATTTTACGCCGATACTACTTAAGGATGATTTATAATGACTATCCTATTAAAATGAACTAGGACGCTCATTCATTTTAATGAGAAAGTTATAAATCAAATGGATTATGAATTTATAAGCTTTTGTTTACAAATATTGGGACGCCTTTATTTGTAAGTAATTAGATATAAATGAATAATCCCAAGTATCTGGCATCTGTGGAAGCATTCCCTAATCCGCTTGTACAAACCTCTCCTATTTTTCATACCACTCTTTTTTGGGTATCAGAAAATTTTCCTCACGACTTCTACGTTAAACAAAATCTCGGGACGAGATTTTCTCCAAGGGGGAAAGACTATAACAACTCACAAAAACTCATGACTATCATTTCCACTACAAATACCTATGTCAGGTATTTCACAGGTAAATTTTTGCTTTTTATGTGCATTCATTACCTGCATGACTCTCTAGACTTGCTCATGTATCTACACAAGCCAAATATCTCTACCCACACATCCTATAAACCTCTGGTATGTCAAGAATAAGATCACAACAACTCCACAATATGTAATTTACCAACCTAACACACTAAACATATCACAATATCCTAATAAACCCTAATCTAACCCTAATTAATCCCTAATCAGGCCTATGTGTTTACAAAACCCTAATTGCTTATCTAAACCAATTTGAAAGTGTTCAAGGCTTATGTATGAGTTACCTTAGGAACAATATGATATCTTAGCACCCTTAGACCCTAGTAAAACCTCTTAGAGCTTAGGTACAAGTCTCTTAAGCACAAAACCATAACTAGGTCATAACTTCCCGGAATTAGGTCTAAACTATCCCAAAACTTCACCATAAGCTACCACCATTTCGTATAAGCTTCTTAGGACCTAGGATTAGTCACTAAGCACCCATAGGACCCTAATCTAGGCAATAAACCTTAAGTTCAACCCTAATCTCCCACTAAACAAAATTAGGTTAAAACTAAACCTAACTTAACCCTAATCCTAAAACTAAGTACCCTAAGCACCTCAATCACCTCTAGCACACACCCTAGCTTCCTACCTACCTACTTGTCATCACCAAGAACCCTAGCATACACCTTTAAGTAGCTGATGCACCTACTTATCTCAAACCGACTCCACGGTTAAACCTTAGCTACAAACCACCCCTACACCGCCTATAGACCCTCCTATAGCTCCTCCTAGTCACCACTAGCTGTATCTAGTCATCCCTCCCCCCTCCTCGACACCATATCACCTCCTTTGCCACCTAAACCCTTAACGAGGGCTATATAAACCCTCAAACCCCCTTCCTTTCCAAACCACACCACCACTCTTCTCCACTCTAAATTTTATATATTTAGTAGTAGTATAGAAGTCTTAGAATCTCTAGGTGTCGAGTAAGATAGGCCTTGTACCTTGGCTAAGTCATTTTGCCATCGAGAAACCCTAGAAAAACCTAAAACTCTCGTTAAGTCCTAGCTAGTCAAGTAAACCTTATACTCTTGTTCTATTAGCTTTATTTCAGTATTAGAATAGTATTAGGAAGCATTAGAACCTATGCCTAAGCTTTGATCACTAAAACTTGCTAGTATTCTTTTTAAAACCCTAATTAGAGTCGAATTGCTAATTTTATGCTATAATCCCCTATATTAAGCTATAAGGTAGTTTAAGTAACTTAGTTAAGCTAATATTAGTTAACCATAAGCTAGGAAACCTTTTTGTTTTATAAAAATATGATTTGCATGGAATTAGGACTAGTTTTGCAAAGTTTCCTAGTATAGGGGTATATATGGTAACTTTATAAAAATATTAAGTCTAGGGATTATTTTTGACATTTCCTAGAAGTTATAAGTATAAGGACCCTTTCTGCAAAGTTATATAACCTTAGGATAAAAAGATAAATAGTTATAAACTTATAAGGACTAGTTTTGCAAAAGTTATAACGTAAAGGGTATAAATGGTAAATTTTGAAAACTTACAAGTCCAAGGGTAATTTCTGCCATTTTCCTAAAATATATAAGTATAGGTACTAAATTTGCTAAGTTTAGATAGTTAATAATATAAGTATATAAGTCTAGGGTAGATTTTGTGTGTATATATATATATATATATATATATATATATATATATATATATATATATATATATATATATATATATATATATATATAACTATAAGGGTTGATGAGGCGAAAAATGAACCGTTTTTAGAGGGTCATTTTAGCCTGGATTTGAATTTATTTGATCAAATAATGCCCTAAATCGTTCCTTTTGTCATTTTAGGTACTTTTAGAGTGAATTCTGAAAAAGGAAGCGTTTTGGACATTTATGGAGCATAAAAGTGAAGAAAACGGCAAAGTCTTAAGTTTCCTTGATGGGAACAGTACCTGACGGTGTCAAGTGATTTCAAGTGACGGCGTCAAGAGTAATACAAGAGGTGGAAGTGGATAACGTCCGTGACGATCCAGAAGAGTTTTGCACTATGGACACGATGGCGTCACCATTGGCCGTCATGGTCCAAATGTGAGTGACGACCCAGAGTAGAATTGCACATGACGGCGTCAAAAGTGGATCTAGGCAATCCGATTTCATTATGGGCGGCGAGTTGACGGCGTCAGAATTTCCTTCCTGACGTTGTCACCCTGTAAAATCAATATATAGTTTTGTAATTTTCATTCATTAGTGTGGAACTTTTAGGGTGTAACTTTGGAGAGAAACCCTAGTCCAAATATCACAGCTTTTTCAAGGGTTTTTACCCTTTGAAACCTTTCATGTTCAATTGAGATAAGTACTCTTTCAATTCATTCAATATGTCTATGTGTTGTTTGAATATATCTTACACTTGTCTTGAATTTAACATGCTTGGCTAGATCTCTTGTGTGTTTGCTTAGATATAGTGGAAGCTAGATGTTAATTATGGGTTTATTGTTTGTTTATAGTTGTTACAGATGATTGTATTCGATGTTAGGCTTTAGAAAACTGGCAGACTTCCATTGGTAACATGCTTGAACGTCTTAAGAAACATGATCAGAGGTGTACTATGATTTTTGGTTGTATTTAATGCGTAGGAGAATTCTAATGATCCCATGTTAGGAGCTTCTAACGGCTCGACATAGGAGTGAAGTAGGATCCTATAGAGTTAGGTAATATTGTACACGGCCCTACGACTAGTATTAAGGAATACGACCCATCATCCATGCAATTGTAACAAACTATCAACCTGTAAAAGATATCTAGTGAGTAATGAAACCTAAGTAAACACAACTCTCCCTATTATTGTTCACACCATATTAGTAATTAGATTTAATTTCATTTTTGTTATTTTATTTTGATTGCATCTTTAGTTATTGGGTTAGTTGGCTAGCAACTAATTCCGCCCACTCTTCCAAAACCGAGATTTTATTTGCTTTTAAAATAATATAAGAAAATACAAAAAGAATCATCCCTCACCTCTAGACCTAGTTCTTAGGCTTTCTAATCCTAGCGACACTATTCCTGAGTTGAACGATCAATCCCCCGGTACTTGTCACTATAATATACTACAACGATCAGGTACACTGCCTGGTGGGGGTTGTAAGCTTCTCGAGATCTCTCGAGAGGTAAAGCCTGGTGCGATTCCCATGTATCAAGTTTTTAGCGCCGCAGCCCGGGGAATAGTTATTGTATAGGTTAGGATTTCTTTTTATTAGGTCTACTTGCTAGATTCCTTTCTAGCAAGATTTTATTTTTATCTTTATGTTTTCTTTAGTCTATCTTATTTCTTTGTGTCTTTGTTCGTAACCTTTACCATCTGACATCATGGAAGGTGGTAACATCTTTGAACCCATCAACCCAGCACAACAAAACCACCCACAAAACCCACCACTAGTAAACCAACCTCTTAGGCCCCGAACCCTAGGAGAGTATTCCCGTCGTAGCCACCAAGGCTATCGAAACACTATTGAGCTCACTCAAGGAGCCAACGTGTCCCCCTTGCGATCCGACACCATCCGGTTGGTGCAAAGCGGATGTGCATTCCATGGACTTCGTTCCGAAGATCCTAATCAACATCTCAAGGATTTCCTTAAAATCGTAGATTCTATAGACCTTGATGTTACAACTAGAGAGTCGACCCGATTACACCTATTCCAATTCTCTCTACGTTATCAAGCTGGTCAATGGCTTGAATGTCTACCCGCGGGATCCATTACCTCATGGGATGATCTCACCACTCGTTTCCTTGCTCAATTTTTCCCACCGGGGAGAACTACCAAGCTTAGAAATGATATCTTGATGTTCCAACAACATCAAGGTGAAACTCTATATGAAGCATGGACTCGTTTCAAGGAGTTACTCCAAAAAGTCTCTCATCATGGCATAGATCTTTGGCTACAAGTCCAAATCTTCTATGACCATATCGATCTCTCCACAAGGCGAACCATTGACCAATCAGCCGGTGGCAAGCTACGTGATCTAAGTGCGGAAGAATCATGGGAACTCATAGAAGATCTTGCTCTCTATGATAACGAAAGTTGGAATGATCCCCGTGATTTGAACAAAACGGTCAAGGCAATATCTTTGCCTTCGAGCAATTCTAGCACTCCCGACCGTAGAATAATGGAACTTGAAGACCAAGTCAAGTTTCTCATGAAATCTTACGAAGCTCCTAAGCCTTCAAGCCAAGTGAACAAAATCACTTCTTCGTGCGAATTATCTAGTGGTTCCCATGACACTCGTGATTGCGTGGAACTCCCCAGAACAGCTTTTGCGGACTACGCATCCTCGTGTACCGACGAAGCAGGAGACAAGTGGTACACTTTCAAACCCGAGCCAAACCCTTACGGTGATTCCTACAACCCTTCTTGGAAAAATCACCCAAACCTTAGGTGGAAACAAAACCAAAACAATTCTTCCAATCCGCCTAATCGTTACCAACCAAACGATCCACCCTCCAACAGTACTTTCAACAACAATCCTTCTAATAGCTATGGTAGTACCAATAATCTTGAAGGAATGATGTCCAAGTTCATGGCATCTCAAGAAGCTCGCATAGCTAAGTTTGAAACAGAATTCAATCAACAACAAATGGAGATGACCAATAAGATTGACAACTTGTTGAAAGCCCTCAACAACCAAGTGCTAGCTACACCTAGGAAGGACACTAGGGACACCAATAGCGGAATCCAAATTAAGGACCCTTCATCATCCAAACACGTCCACTTTGTCAATGTTGTCACCGTTAAGCCAATAGATAAGAATATAGAAGAGAGTGACAAGGATGAAGTTGGAATAGAAACCGAGACTAGGGATGAAATTAAGGAAGTTGAGGTTAATAAGGGAGAAAAGTTAGAGGAAGTAGAAAACGTAGAAGAGTACTTTGATAAGTTGCCCACCAAGGAAAAATGGGAATATTACAAGGATTTATTCGATGATCCCGAGACACCATATATCCTTGGTTCACCCCTTATTAAAGTAGGTGATCCCTCTAACATCAACATACCATGCAACATTGGGCATATGCATGTGTGGAAGCTTATATCGATCCTAGGTCTCCTATAAACATCATGACTAGGACTTATTATAATTGGGCAATGAAGAAGCAACGTAGTTATAGGATGATGCCTCGCAAGAATTTGATAAGTAATTTTGTAGGAAGAGTGAAAGGATTGCATGTGTTTGTAGGAAACTTCACTTATGTGACCGACTTTGTGATAGTGGAGGATACTCGTCCGGTAATAGATTCTTGCCTTAGTCAAGCAGTGTTCGGAAAACCATTTGTTGAGGCCTCTAAGATGAGTTATGACCCGAGCCTAGGGATAGTTAGATTCAAGGAAGAGAATGATGAGATTGCTTACCAAATGCCTTATAAGATTGAGCAATACCGCCTCCTATCAAACATAGAAAAGGAACACAAGCAACCGGTCTACTATAGGAATGATGAGGATAGACGTAGAGGAGTAGAATATGTTATGAATAGAATACTTGGTTTCTACAAAGAATGCTTGCAACTAGGTCCGGAATACAAAACTGATATTGGAGATGACCTAGAAAATGAGACCAACGATGAGGTCACGTAATTGCCCATGACCTTGAGTCTAGCTACAAGACTCGTAAAATAAAGAAAAGCGCTTCTTAGGAGGCAACCCATGTTTTGTGTGATTTTTATTTGTTTGATTGTTATTTGCTTTCGTATGCATGCTTTATTTTTATTGTTGGTAGATCATGTTTCAAAACTAAAATTGTGAAAATGCTCCATTTTGTCGTTTAACTTCGTCTTAACTTCATACAAAGTTATTTCGCAAAAGATAAGTGTAAGGGGAAACCCCAAATTTGTTTTTAAGAAACAAAACCGATCATGATTCTCCACAATATTAAATGGACATGTGTATTAGTATTTGTTAGAGTCAAATGCTTGTATCGAGTCATAATGATGTTTTGCAGGATTTTTCAGGAAGTAGGACATAAGTTTTTCCAGAAATTTTTCGAAAACTTAACATAAAGATTTCTGCAGGTCACTTCTGACGGCGTCAGGAATTAATTCCTGACGGCGTCATGTGTAAAATTCTGGAAATTTTTCTAGTTTTGTTTTTTTAACGGAGTCTTAAGGTTTTTGTTAATTCTTTAGTTTTATAAACTCCAGGAAATCTGCAAACATTCATTCCATAAGCATTATATTTTAATTTGCTTTCTAGGACTTGTTAGTATATATAGATTGCCGCCGATTTTACGCGAGGTTGCCTTGTTTATTTTCTCAGGTTATGTATGACAAGAAGATGATTTATTTTTCTGGAAGGGAAGCTTTGAATGTTCATTTTCTTGGACTTGTTACCACATTATCCACACCAAACGAATCAGGGGAGTATTTGATTTCATTATTTTACCTGTTTTACTTTTACATTCTTTAATTGAACATTGGGGACAATGCTCATCCTAAGTGTAAGGGGAGGGTAAATGATGATACCTTATAGGATGCACTTGCACTTGAGTTTGTTTGTTTGATGGTAGGTGTGTAATAAAACTAAGAGAAATACTTGTTAGTGTAATTTTAGCGCCAAATTTAAATTTTTTACAACATTTAGAAGTGAAACTTTAAGCCTTAGCAAGCGTCTCATGGATAAGAGTTGTATGACTAGCACAAAACCGTACTATTCAGAAAAATTTTCCACCCAAATATGTGAGGTTCGCCTTTAGATTTGATAGGAAAAGCATTCACTATTAGTGCTTATGAGTGTACCGGTAGCATTTACATTCTAGAACTTGCGTTAGTGATGCATCCCGAGACCGCTAGTGAGACTACATTCGTGTAGTAGGATTTACTACATGATAAGAGGCATTAGGATCACCCTTGTGTTAAACCCGTATCATAATTACTTGACCATTTAAGTCATATTACTTGGCTAGTAAAGTCAATTAATTTTTCCACACACCTTAGCGTTGTACTCATTTTTAGTACACGAAACCCCTAGTGCACCCCTCCGAGCCTATCTTTTCGTTTCTAACTTTAAACATCTTACTTAAAGAAAGAATTTGTTACAACCCACTTAAATGTACACCCAAATCGCTTTAGCCTTCCGTGTATGCACTCATCTTTAGTGCATTATTGTTATTTGTTTAAACCCTTAGTTAATTATCTAATTGATTACATGGTTGCTAAGTCGAGTCATATCTTTGTAGATATTGTTTTGGGACGATTGGGACTCATGAATAAAGTACTAATGTTATGGAGTAATGGGGAAGAACATCAATTATTACCTTCATGTGTGGTTAATTTTAAAAGTACTCAAAGTGTTTTGATTATCTTAATTCGAGTCATTAGATTTGTTTATTGTAAAGTATGTAAAAATTCAAGTGTAAGGGGAATGCTCATTCGCTATGATGTATTATTTTGGATGGTAGGGTAAGAGTGTATGCAAAATAAATAAATAAATAAATAAATAAATAAATAAATAAATAATAATAATAATAATAATAATAATAATAATAATAATAATAATAATAATAATAATAATAATAATAATAATAATAATAATAATAATAATAATAATAATAATAAAAATGAAAAAAGTTAAGAAAAAGAAAAAAAATAGAAAAAGAGAAAAGAGAAAAAAACATACGGACTACCATCCCGTTTCATTCTATGTTTATTTTATGTTTTAGTTATTTTTTCATTTATTAGCTTAATTCGAGTCTAGTCTTGGCTTAGCAACGCCATATTGTACATGTAATTAACCAAGATGATTAATTCGCTACCAGTAAAGATTGCCTTTATCCAACAAAACCGTGTATTCCATATCCCTACACCTAACATTATAACCCTTTAAAAGACCTTTTTGATAGTTTATCCTAGGTGCTTACGCCATGTGGTGGAGGTTTGATCCTTTCCCAAGCCTATGTTAATCTATTTTGTTATGACAGGTAGTCAGAGATGTTTTCCATTTCCATATTGTGATATATACTTTATTACACCCGAGAGATGTGAGTATCTAAACACTATTTGTGAGGTGCTAGTGTATGACCTCCGTGCTTGTCTTTGGTCTTTAGTGGAACGATTATTTGTTGTAATTACTTTTATATTAGTGTTAAATGACCCCTAACTTGTATTTTTATTAGAATAAAAGCGCATTTGCTTGAGGACAAGCAAATCTCAAGTGTAAGGGTATTTGATGAGGCGAAAAATGAACCATTTTTAGGGGGTCATTTTAGCCCGGATTTGAATTTATTTTATCAAATAATGCCCTAAATCGTTCCTTTTGTCATTTTAGGTACTTTTGGAGTGAGTTCTGGAAAAGGAAGCATTTTGGACTTTTTTGGAGCATAAAAGTGAAGAAAACGGCAAAGTCTTAATTTTCCTTGCTGGGAACAGTACCTGACGGCGTCAAGTGATTTCAAGTGACGGCGTCAAGAGTAATACAAGAGGTGGAAGTGGATAAAGTCCGTGACGATCTAGAAGAGTTTTGCACTATAGACATGACGGCATAACCATAGGCCGTCATGGTCCAAATGTGAGTGACGGCCCAGAGTAGAATTGCACATGACGGCGTCAAAAGTAGATCTAGGCAATCCGATTTCATTATGGGCGGCGAGTTGACGGCGTCAGAATATCCTTCTTGACACCGTCACCCTGTAAAATCTATATATAGTTTTGCAATTTTCATTCATTAGTGTTGAACTTTTAGGGTGTAACTTTGGAGAGAAACCCTAGTCCGAATATTACATCTTTTTCAAGGGTTTTTACCCTTTGAAACCTTTCATGTTCAATTGAGATAAGTACTCTTTCAATTCATTCAATATGTCTATGTGTTGTTTGAATATATCTTACACTTGTCTTGAATTTAACATGCATGGCTAGATCTCTTGTGTGTTTACTTAGATGTAGTGAAACCTAGATGTTAATTATGGGTTGATTGTTTGTTTATAGTTGTTACGGATTATTGTATTCGATGTTAGGCTTAAGAAAACTAGCAGACTTCTATTGGTAACATGCTTGAACGTCTTAAGAAACATGATCAGAGGTGTACTATGATTTTTGGTTGTATTTAATGCGTAGGAGAATTCTAATGATCCCATGTTAGGAGCTTCTAACGGCTTGACATAGGAGTGAAGTAGGATCCTATAGAGTTAGGGAATATTGTACACGGCCCTATGACTAGTATTAAGGAATACGACCCGTCATCCATGCAATTGTAACAAACTATCAACCTGTAAAAGATATCTAGGGAGTAATGAAACCTAAGTAAACACAACTCTCCCTATTATTGTTCACACCACATTAGTAATTAGATTTAATTTCATCTTTGTTATTTTATTTTGATTGCATCTTTTGTTATTGGGTTATTTGGCTAGCAACTAATTCCGCCCACTCTTCCAAAACCGAGATTTTATTTGCTTTTAAAAAAATATAAAAAAATACAAAAAGAATCATCCTTCACCTCTAGACCTAGTTCTTAGACTTTCTAATCCTAGTGACACTATTCCTGAGTTGAACAATCAATCCCCCGGTACTTGTCACTATACTATACTACAACGATTAGGTACACTGCCTGGTGGTGGTTGTAAGCTTCTCGAGATCCCTCGAGAGGTAAAGCCTGGTGCGATTCCCACGTATCAAGGGTATAAAGTGAAAATATTTTCATATAAATATAAGAACCTACTTTAAAGTTAGAAGCATAACACAATACTAGGGAGCTTCATGTGAGGAGTATCATGTGGATATTTCGTTTTGATGAGTTTTCTGGGTTTACGAATTAAAGTGCCATGGCTCCTCAAACGATTATTGTCTGACTTCTGAATTATGATGGTCTGAACGGTGTTATGTTATAACTAAATTTAATAACAACATAGCTCAATAGTAGGGAGCTTCACGTGAGGAGTATTAACTTCTGAATTATGATGGCCCGAACGGTATTATGTTTATAACATAATGTTGGATCGATGTACTCTGATCAAACTACTTTTGTAGCTTGTAAAGGTTTAATAATATGAAGTAAACTTAACACTATTAATATTGAAACACTGTTTAACCTTGTAAAGTATGCGGAATCTACTAACACAAAGCTTAAGAAGAACTTTTATATTAACCAAACTTTGAACCTTTTTTTGTTACACAGATTCACTAACAATCCCTAACTATTTATCGACTTTGAACAACTCTAAAACTTATATCGACTAATACCTCTTAAGGCTCTTTATATAGATAACCTTAAGTCGGTTTACAACATATAACTTGAACGATAAGTCATTATCCCTAACTAATTCTAGAATATTCGTTCAATATCACACATTAATCCTTTAACTAATATTGCACATAAGTCCTTGTTTCCTTCGAAGTACTTTAAGCATTCTTCAGTAACAACAGTACTTTGACTTTATCTTCATGCAGCAGTACTTTGACATACAGAAGTACCTTGATATTTTATATCCCAACAATCCTCCCCTAACTTGAACTCCACTTGCTTGATTTCAAGTTTCTTTGTTGTCTTTGATCTTCAAAATCTTTAATCTTCCAGAAAGATTGTTTCTTTATTTCTTTATCTTCTATCTGTCATGTGTCAAAGTACTCTTCATCAGCATCTTTTCTTTCAATAAATCTTCTCAGCAACTCAGCAACACAGCAACATTTTGGTACAATAATCATCAAATCTTTAAAAGTTTCATACTATTCTCATCACTTCTAGGTGTGTTAACTCCTGTGAGAGGTGAATCATTGAAAATTATGATTTTTAGAAAATCATCAGCTATCAACGGATTTGAGTAGTCTTTACCAATAGCCGTTTGCTTTTGAACTAGTTAGTTCTTTGATATCAATCATGGTGAACTAATTACCAAAAATGAATTTTACACAGCCTTTACCACAAGCCATTTTTCCTTGTGGGCTAGCCAACTCTTTACTTATACAGATATGGTGAGTTGAGACCATATAATTTTTAGTAAATTTTCAACTAAAAACGGATTTGATTATCACATCAGAGCCGTACCCTCATGATGAGTCAAACTCTTTCTTGTCTGTTAAACATGGTGAGTTGATTACCATTTGTTGTGTAGTATAAATACTAACACCATGTGTTTCTTTTCAAATCCTTTTACTTCTCTTTTAAATATAAAAAACTTTTTATTTTATTTTTATTTTAAAGGACTTATACTGGTTTATATCAGCAAGCAGTACTTTGATAAAGTACTGTTTGTCTTTGCAGTACTTTGAAAAATACTTTTTATACAAAACAAATCATACCAGTATTATGCAATATTACTCTTTAGTCTTTGTCCATCTGATAAATAGCTTGATAACATCCAAAGCTACTTCAGTTTCATCTTCAAGTTCCATTCCATGATCCAGCATTCTGAGCATAATTTCTCTAATCAATGGATATCTCCTCTCATCAAGCATATGAATCATGGTACCATCTTCCATCACTAGTGTATGAACTCCTGATGACTCAAAGAATCTCCATCTTGTGATTTCCCAATTCTCTTGATCATTCCACAGAGGATCATCACTGATTTCTTCAGTTTCCCAGATGGTAAATAAATCTCCAAGCAAAATTAATCCCACTCCTGAAGCTTCAATCTCTACATAGTATGTCTGCACTTGCATATATAAGTCATATAGATCTGCCCTTGTGATACAATGCAAAACATCCCATAACATGTTGAATACTGTGAAGCTTCCATCTTCTCTGTTGAACATAAGGTCGCTTCCTTCTTTTGATTCAACCACAGAAAATGAGATTATCTTGAACTTCTTTCCAGAATCTTCAGTCTTATTATTTTCAAAATCAACAACTCTGAAATAGTTTCTAAGTTCATCAACTGTGTCTTCATGAATCATCTTCAGTCTTTTTGACAGTTGATCATCTTGAACTGCTTTCTTTCTTTTCAATCTTCTTTGCTCAGCTTGTTCCTTTCTAATATCTTCTAACTTCTTATTTCTATCAACTTCCATGGGTACAAAGTTTTCTACTTCTTTCCTGATATCTTCTTGTACATTATCCCACAGAGCTTTCACTTCTGGATACCTCATTTTATGTAAGTTTTTGTATCCTCTTCTTATCAAGAAACTTATCATCCAGTTCCTTTCCTGAGCAATAGTCATTGGCTTCTTTGTAATTGGCCTACTAACTTTTGCCAAATACTCAGCATCATACTCAGCTTGTTGTTTACTAGCAAGCTCTGCATCTTCTGCAATCTTTAGATCTCTAATCTGAGCAAGAGAAAATTTCTTCTTTTTCTTCTTAACATCTTTCTGAACCTTGATCCCTTTCCCTTTATCTTTTGGATCTAGCTCTTCTGATTCAGAAGTACTTTCAGCAACTTGTTGTGCAGGCTCAGAAATATGTACTCCTCCAGTAGGTCTGTCCATATTGATCATAATCTGAGCAATTGTTTCATCATCACTTGCAGTATGCACTCTTACTTCTTCTTGCTGTACAAAAGTAGAAGGACCAGCTTCATCTTCATAATTCATTGTAGAAGGTCCAGCTGCAGTAATTCCACTTTCATCAATATTCCTAGAGGAAGTACCTTGCTCAGCAGTACCTTGCAGACTTATGTTTTCTGCAGCAGTACTTTGAACACCAACACTTTGAATATTCTGTGCATCCACATCCTGCTTAACAATTTGTTGCTCATCATTTTTTTGAACAACTTCTTGCTCAAAATCTTCCTCTTGTGCAATATTCACATCCTTTTCAATGTTATTTTCTGGTACAAAAGTCTTTGGGCTTTCTGGATATTGCCAAAGGTGAGCATCTTCTGAATCTTTAATCTCATCATCATCTTTATCCAAATTCTCATCTTGATTCCTCCCCAATTTGGTAAATGATGACCTCCTATGCCTCCTCTTGGATTCAGAAGACTTCTTTGAAGATTTAGACTTTGGCTTCTGAGACTACTTCTTTTCTTTTACATAAAGCCTAAAATTCTGAACAAGAGGCCAAACAAATTTCTTCAGCCTTCTGAACTTCTTTCTTAGCTTCTTGATTTCTGCAGCTTGAGCATTAACAGTTGTTTTCATCTTCTCCAACTCTTTAGTCAAAGCAGAAGTACTCATAGCACCTTTAATTCCCTCATCTCCTCCAGGTGTTTGAAACCCACCTGTGGAAGTATAATCATTGGGAATAGGTACATGTGTATGCTCTGAAGCAGTACCTTTAGAAGAAGTACTTTGTGGAGAAGTACCTGGAGCAGAAACAGATTTATCCAAGGAAGCTGACACTGAGGGAGTCCTGTCACTTGAAACATCATGCTGAGAGGAAACAATAGGTGGTGTAGGTGTATGTACTGATGCAGAATGCTCAGTAGAATTAGGTTGATCATCATCATTATTAGAACCACTATTGTTTTCTTCATCCCTAACAGCTTGAGCTACCTCTAACATATAAGCATTGAGAGGTGTATTCCTACCCGAAAAATTTACTCGCTTATAGACATAAAAGTAAACACTTTAGGTGGCATCCTAATTGTGGGTACATAATCCTGAGGTTTTGGTATCCCATCTAATGGATTCTCTAAAAGAAGTTGAACAAATCTAGGATACATTAGAAAAGGTTTGCCAGCCTTAATATGTGTGAGCATACCTTCAAGGATCATGTATGAGAAATTGAATGGTTGATTGGTAATAAGACCAACAAATGCAGAAGCTATGGAATGGCTAAACTGATCCCAAGCAGTACTCTTTGGACTCAAACAATGAAGCAAAACATGTATAATAAATTTCCAATGAGGACTAACCATGGCTTTCTGAAAAGTAAGCTTATTCAATGGTCCTTCATACCCAATGTCTCTAAGTGTGTTCCAAATCTCTTGTTTACCAAACAAAACAGAACCTCCTTCATCTTCAAATAACAGAGCCTCTCTGATCGTTGCTTCTGTGACACGAATAGCTCTCCCAGCAACTGTAGCAGTGATAATATCCTCTCCATCTTTAACCTGTGACCTTGCTGTATCCCAAAATGCTTGTATCCAAGGTCCAATAATCTATGGGTTGACTAGGATTGAATAACAGATGTTGGTTCCAGTGAGAAAATCAATAATTCCATGAAAATCAAGATTATCTTGGGTTTTCTCAAGGTTTGCTATCATGTTATGTTTGGTGTTGGTGCGTCGATTTGCCATGGTGATTAGGTTTAGAGAGAGAAGTGATAATCGGTGAATAGTATGAATGAGTTTGATGAACAGATACGAGTGAATAAATAAGAAAAGATATGAGGTATATAAGGATAAAATACAAAAATCACGGTTAATTAATGATTTTACTATTATTTTTGGAAGTGATTATCCCCATATCTTTCGAAAGTTTTTTACCCTCAAATCTGACCGTTGGAACAGTATCTGACACGTCAGCGTACCCTGAATATCACCAAGCAGTACGTTCCATAAAATATGGAGCAGTACCTTCCATTATAAACCCACACAGTATGTTGACCAAAGTACTTTCCAAAAAAAATCTTGAAAGTTTGACTGTTTGACCAAAATATCTTTAAAAGTCAACCCTTAGTAATTACTATCTCCCCAAATTAAATCCCAAAGCTACCATGGTAAGTGAACTTCAATACACTTCATTAAATGCCCATTTACCTTTACTTTGCTTATAAAAGCAACTTTACCAACAACAAATTGCAATCACCTTTTCCTTCTTTAACAGAACACAAAAACTAGTAATCACAATGAGTCACATTCCATTTGTTAACATCTCTTCTGACTCTAAGGGATCCACAGATTCAGAGATAAGCTACTACTCTGATTCTGAGTTTGAAGATCCAGGATGGTTAGATTACTTCCCTCCCCATGTACAGTGGATGAGACCCCATGAATCTTCAGCATCAGTGAGTGTTGCAAACTCTTCCATAACTGATGCAGCCAGTACTACCAACAAGAAGCCCAAGAAGAAAAAGTCTGTCCCTGGTTCATCTCTGGCTAATGAGCTTCCACATGCTTTAACTCAAGCCCTAGAATCAACAATTCAAAACATGAAGTGGCCTGCTCCAAAGAAAGAGAGACCTCCCAAACAAGTTCTTGGCTTGGCTTGCCCAAGAAAGCAAGCTTCTTTTGATGACAAAATAAAGTCTGCTCAGAAGGGAAAGCATAACTATGAGGGCAAGGGAAAAAGACCTATGGAGTAGGAGTGTGGAGCTTGGTAGTAGGTTGTAGTAGTTGTTTGTGTGTTTTGTCTTGTCTTGTGTCTGTGTCTGTATCCTGGTAACAACAATGGTGATGTATGAACTTTCTAAATGGTTGTTGTAAGAACTTGCTGAATGATGAATAAAATCTTTTCTTTTGAATGATACATGTAGCCTCCCCTCAAATAATGACTAATTACTAACTACTAATGCCTCCCCTCAAAAATAGCTTACATATTAATCATGCCAATACTCACAACTAAAAAAAGTAAATCTTGAAACATCAAAGCCCTTTGTGAGTAGATCAGCTACATTATCATCAGTATGAACTTTAACCACATTGATAAGCCTGTGTTCATAGCAATCTCTTATAAAGTGATGTCTAATCTGAATGTGCTTGGTCTTGTAATGATACACTGGATTCTTCACAATACAGATAGTACTCTCATTATCAATGTTGATAGGAGTATTCTTGAAGTTGAATCCATAATCCAAAAGCTGATTTTGCAACCAAAGTACTTGTGCACAACAACTTGCAGCAGCTACATACTCTGCTTCTGTGGAAGAAGTTGCTGCAATTGTTTGCTTCTTACATTGCCATGAGACTAATCTGCTTCCAAGGTACTGGCATCCTCCAGTTGTGGATCTTCTGTCATAGTTATCTCCAGCATAATCACTGTCTGAAAAGGCTTGTAGATGGAAAGGTGAATCCCTAGGATACCATAAGCCTAGCTTAGGTTGTTGCCTAAGATACCTGAAAATTCTCTTGACAGCATTCAAGTATGATACCTTTGGATGAACTTGATGTCTTGCACATAAACATACAGCAAATGTAATATCAGGTCTAGATGCAGTTAAATACATGAGACATCCAATCATAGACCTGTATAGTGTGACATCAACATCTTCTCCTTCTTCATCTTTTCCCAAAGGTTTGTTAGTATCCACTGGTGTAGATGTAGGCTTAACAGTTGTGAAATTGAATCTCTTAAGAATATCTGCAACATACTTATCTTGACAAATATATATTCCACTGCTTGACTGTTGCACTTGAAGTCCCAAGAAGAATGTTAATTCTCCCATTGAACTCATCTGAAACTCTTTCTGCATAAGATCTTCAAATTCCTTCACCATAGATTGCTTTGTAGCACCAAAAATAATATCATCTACATACACTTGGACAAGCATGATATCCTTCTTATCTCTCTTGATAAACAAAGTCTTGTCAATAGCTCCTCTCCTATAACCATGTTGTAATACAAAATTGGAAAGTCTTTCATACCATGCTCTTGGAGCTTGATGAAGGCCATACAGAGCCTTGATAATTTTGTAGACTTTGTTTGGGTGAGCAGGATCTTCAAAACCAGGAGGCTGTTTGACATACACTTCTTCTGTAATTTTGCCATATAGAAAAGCACTTTTAACATCCATTTGGTATACAGGAAATCCCATATAGGATGCAAAAGCCAAAAATAGCCTGATGGCTTCAATCCTTGCCACAGGAGCAAAGACTTCATCATAGTCTACTCCTTCTTCCTGTCTATATCCTTGAGCCACTAACCTTGCCTTATTCTTGATGACATTCCCTCTTTCATCTCTTTTTACCCAGAAGACCCATTTTGTTCCAATCAGTCTCTTTCCATCAGGTAAATCACATAATACCCATACTTCTTGAAGTTTAAACTGTAGGAGTTCTTCTTGCATAGCTTCCACCCAACTCTCCTTGGCTAATGCTTGTTTGATATTCTTTGGCTCTTCCTGAGATAGAAAACAAGCAAATAAACACAACTTCTGATCCTTGTGATTCGCCCTATTTTGTTTGTAGATAAAACTAAGTAAAAAAGTATGTTGTTGAGACATATTCTTAGCCTTAGTCCTTGTGAGCACTCCTGAAGCTGAGGGTCCAATTATGTTGGTAACAGGATGAGTTTTATGAATTCTGAGAGTAGGAGTTGGTGATACTTCAAGATTATCTTCTAAATTAGTTAAATCAGGATCTTCATTAGAATCTAAGAAAATGCCTTCTTGATCCAATTCATCACCAGTGTCTTCTAAAATAATCTTGTTTGGATCATTCAAATCATCAGTATCCTCTAAGTCAGGCATATTAGGATCATTCATAGCATCAGTATTTATCCAATTTGAAGTATCTAAAGGCTGAAAAGTACTTTCAAATGGATTAACAGCACTTTGGGGTAAAGTACTGCCAGTGCCTTTTGCCTTCTTTTCTGCTTCATAAGCTCTCCTTTGTTCATCTTCATAGGACTTAGCCATTGTTTCTTGAAAAAGCATTCTACTAAGTTCATCTTGAATGGCTTGATCTTCAGAAGATACTGGGATTTGTGGTGGAACAGTACTTTGAGGATCAGCAGTACTGTTAGGTTCAGCAGTACCTTGAGGCTCAGAAGTACTTTTCTTCTCATCATTGACATTATCATTTGGCTCATCTTCAGATCTTAAATTAATATCATGAACAATGTACTGTGCTTCTTCTTCAGTGGGAACAGCTTGATTTTCTTCCCTTATAGGCACATAATTCATTGATGAAGACATTAAATCAAGATCAAACATCCAATCAGGACCTTTACCTTTAGAATTTTCTTGCTCTTCTAGAAAATCAACATGAAGACATTCTTGAACCTTTTTGGTAGACCTGTTGTACACTCTGAATCCTTTGCTATTGGTACAATATCCCAATAAATATCCTTCATCTGACTTCCCATCAAATTTGCCCAAGTTATCAGCAGTGTTTAAAATGGTTAGGGGACATCCAAAAGGTTTCATAAACTTGATGCTTGGCTTCTTTCCCATGAGTAACTCATAAGGTGTCTTCATTTGAGGTTTTGTCACTATACTCTATTCAACACATAACAAGCAACACTTACAGCCTCAGCCCAGAATGGAACAGGTAATTGAGAATCTGCATGCATTGTCCTTGCTGCTTCTATAAGAGTTCTATTCTTTCTTTCTGGAACTCCATTTTGCTGAGGAGTTCTAGCAATACTGAATTCTCTTTTAATTCCTTTCTTGGCACAAAATTCATCCATTAGCTGATTCTTGAACTCAGTCCCATTATCACATCTAATGCCTCTAACCTTGAGTCTTAAATGATTTTCAAGTGCTATTATAAGATCATGAATAACATCAAAAGTTTCATCTTTGAAGCATAAGAAAAAGACCCAACTAAATCTGCTACAGTCATCTATTACCACCAAGCAGTGCTTCTTCTTGTTCAGACTAACAACTGAAACAGGTCCAAACAGATCCATGTGCAGCAATTCCAAAGGCTCTCTAATGGTTTTCTCATCAATCTTCTTACAGGAAGCCTTGTGCTGTTTACCCTTCTTACAAGCAAGACATGAATGATCATTCTTGAATGTTTTAGAAGGTAAACCTCTAACTAAATTTCCTTTGACCAGCTTATTGATGTTCTTGAAATTTACATGCCCCAATCTTCTGTGCCATTGATATGCTTCTTCCATTGTTGCTCTTGCAATCAAACATGTTGCTCTCTCAGCAGAATTTACATTCTTTATGTCTATGCTGTACACATCATTAGTTCTTGGTGCTCTCAGCATCACCAAGTGTCTATCTTCAAACTTGAAATCAGCAGAAAGTATAAGACATTCTCTGTCAAAGAATAACACAGGGTACTTCTTATCACAAATCTGAGAGACTGGCAAAAGATTGAATTTGAGCTCCTTCACATATCTAACATCCTCAAAATCAACGTTTCCTGCCTTGATAGTTCCTTTGCTAGTTATTCTTCCTCCATCAAGATCATTCCCAAATGCAACTTTTCCTCCAAAATAAGCTTTAAAATCTGACAAGAGCTCCTTTTCTCCTGTCATACTTCCAGAGCAATCACTATCTACAATAAGATGATCTTTGAGCTCCTCTTCTGGGTTGCCCTGCATTCACATGAAAAAGGTTAGTTATTTTTAGGAATCCAAGCCATTACTGACTTGTGTTCCCCTTGTGGAGTGACATACTCAAATTTTTGAGTATGTAATCACCACTATCTTTGAAAGCATGATCAAGAATTAAGGTTTTTGTTTCCAAAACTGTTGGTTTATCATGATCAATTTCCCCTTTTTCACCCTTAACCTCTGAAAGTACTGGTTCCTTCCCAGCAGTACTTTCTTTCTTAACCCATTTAGTTGTAACTTTAGGAGTTGGGCTCTGTGTCCTAGCAGCTTTTCTTATGTTGTAAGGCCTTCTAGGTTTGTAGAAGTTGAATCTCCTAGGTCTTACACTTGAGTGTTTGCTAAAAACATCTTGGTTAGGGAACTTTCTATCAGTACTTTGTGAAGGTATTGGGGGTTCGGAGTATGATCTTTTCTGATGAGGGTACCTATAGTCTTTTGAGAAATTACTATGGTTAACCCTATTTGTATAATTCCAAACTGGTTTGTTGTCCCTTGGCTTATTCTCCCTATGACTTGGTTGTGCAGTTTTGGTCTTTTGATATTTACTTAAATATTCTAAATGATAATCACAGTCTTTAATCAAATGATGAGGACTATAACATACGTAACAGACCTTTGGACCAATATCCCCAAATCCCTTTCCATAAGGTTTTCTAAAATTAGCAGTATTTTGAAAGTATTTTCATTGAGGTACTGCTGAGTGATCAGCAGTACTTTGAAAAGTGTTTGAAGGTACTGCTTGTTTTGAAAACATGTTCTCATCAACCTTAGGTGCTTCAATAGATGTTTCTAAAGTTTCAGGGTTAGATTATCTTTTAAGCTTCTTCCTAAACTCTAGATTATCTATCCCATAACAGTCAACATCTTCTAGGTGGTTAAAAGCTACCTGGGGGATTAGGAACTGCATTATATCCCTTTTCTTTCTTAAATATAGGAGGTGTTGGACTAGGGTATTCCTTATCACTAGAAGTGTTTTCATCTAGACTTCTAAACTCTTCATCACTAGTGGAGGTATCTACTGTAAGATCTGGTTACTTACCCTTAAATGGAATACCTTCATTGCTATCATTATCATAACCTAGGCCAGTTTTAATATTTGATGTTCTTTGCTTTTCAACAAATTGAACATGTGACACACCTGCTTCATTCCATACAAAAAGTTTTTCTAATAACTTATCTCTCTCAGTAGTAACTTTCTCTAGTTCAGACACCTTACATCCTAGTTTCCATTCACTTAACTTAACTAGGTAATCCTGTTGTTTATATGTTTCAGCCCATGCTACTTCATTATTTTCATGTGTAATAATTTTAGCCTCCATTGACTCTAAAGTCAACTGATAGCCAGTTATCTCACCCCTAGCCTTTTGAAATTTATCTCTTTCAGCTACATATTCACTAAGTAACTTTTGATACATATAATTGCACTTAGAGCATACCTCAGAGCTAGTGGACGAACTTGGTGAAGTAGCTACCATAGCAAGCTGAACAGGTGCTTCTTCAAACTCCATGCTCCAATCAAAGCTTCCTAGACCATCTCTTGACTCCAAAGCAGTGTATCCAGGCTCTTCATCAAATGCTGAGCTCCAGTCTTCTAATGCAACCATTGAATAGGTTACAGGTTCTTCATCAAATTCATTGGACCAATCAATCTCTGACAGATTCTCTTGTGCAACCAAAGCTTTTGGTTTTGGTTCAGTAATTGGAATCTCTTTTATTTCAGGCTTAGGTGGTTAAATCATCTTGTTTGCTTGATACTTTGCAAATTTGCATTCCCTTGCAAAGTGACCAGTCCTTATACAGTTGAAGCACACAATCTTGGAATTATCAAATGTTATTCCCTGTTTTGCTCTGAAATTGATGCCTTTTCCAGTCTTATTCACATACTTCTTGATCATCTATTTGTAACACATCCTCTTGATAGGTGATAGGTAGAGATGCTTGTTGAGCAAAGAATGAACATAGAACATCATCTAAGGTGGGGGTAATTGATTGTGATGAATTGGTAGTGACCATAGTTGTACATGGAAGCTGAGTTTCTGTCATAGTACTTTGTACAGGATAAGCAGTACCTTTGCTGGAAGTACTGCTTCTGTTTTCAGAAGAGACAAAAGCAATGTTTTGGGGTTTTTGATGTGTGCATGAACTTGTAGTACCATTCATCTCATGCTCATACACCTTCAGATTGTTGTAGAAATCATCAAAGTCCATTGTATCCAGCCCTGGTTGTCCTCTGATCATAGTAGCAACTACATGCCATGCTGATGGCAAACTTCTCAAGAACTTCAAATTGGCATCTTCAACTGATGCCTCAGCATCATAAAGTTCTAGCATACTTAGAAGATTTTGGGATCTTTCATAATCAATACCTTCTCTTTCACCAACAGTGAAAGTTTTAAATTGTTGCTTCAGCAAATTCCTGTGCATCTTCTTGGAAGCATCATTACCTCCAAACTTCTTCTTAATTGCAACCCATAGTTGTTTGGCATCCTTGGCATCATGAAACTTTAATAAGTGATCATCAGGAATAGCAGAAAGCAGTATGTTGAGAGCTTTGTCTTGATTTCTTTTGGTAGCAGCAGGTACAGTAGGTTTAGGTGGTGTTGGTTGTCCAGGTACCTCTACTGGTTCATCAATTTGCATGTTACCATTGACAATCACATCCCATAGTGCATGGTATGTGATGGCAATGTACTGCCTCATCTTCATGGCCCATAAGTCATATTCTCCCTTCTTAACAATAGGGATTCTAACAGCAGTGATTGAGGGATCAGGTGCAGCTTCTGTCGACATCTTGAAGGATTTGTAGTGAAATCGGTTTAAAGGTTTGTCTTCTTAACCAGAGTTTCCAACACAAGCTCTGATACCACTTGTTGGACCGATGTACTCTGATCAAACTACTTTTGTAGCTTGTAAATGTTTAATAATATTAAGTAAACTTAACACTATTAATATTGAAACACTGTTTAACCTTGTAAAGTATGCGGAATCTACTAACACAAAGCTTAAGAAGAACTTTTATATTAACCAAACTTTGAACCTGTTTTGTTACACAGATTCACTAACAATCCCTAACTATTTATCGACTTTGAACAACTCTAAAACTTATATCGACTAATACCTCTTAAGGCTCTTTATATAGATAACCTTAAGTCGGTTTACAACATATAACTTGAACGATAAGTCATTATCCCTAACTAATTCTAGAATATTCGTTCAATATTACACATTAATCCTTTAACTAATATTGCACATAAGTCCTTGTTTCCTTCGAAGTACTTTAAGAATTCTTCAGTAACAGCAGTACTTTGACTTTATCTTCAGCAGTACTTTGACTTTATCTTCATGCAGCAGTACTTTGAGATACAGAAGTACCTTGATATTTTATATCCCAACACATAATACAATAGTAG
This sequence comes from Artemisia argyi, assembly GCA_030686995.1. Taxonomy (NCBI): domain Eukaryota; kingdom Viridiplantae; phylum Streptophyta; class Magnoliopsida; order Asterales; family Asteraceae; genus Artemisia; species Artemisia argyi. The sequence goes on from CM060687.1 coordinate 83,090,288, forward strand.
GGAGCTTCATGTGAGGAGTCATATACTTCTGGATTGTGATGGCCCGAACGGTGTTATGTTATATCTAAAACACTAACAAACCTAAGAATGATTACTTAAGAAACTTAAACAAGATTACTAAAGCTTGTCATACAACCACACCCACAATACCATCAGGAAACGTGAGTAGGCAGTCTAGTCTCCGAGTCACTTTCACATCAATTAGATTTCCCTAAGCCTAGGTGAGTTCATAGCCTCACACTCTTTAAATTCCATGAGTTTTCATAGCCTCACTCTTTCTAAATGCTTTATAAACCCTGTGAGGGGGACACATGCTACTTGCTTTCTTTAAATCGAATACAAGTCTTTTTCTTAGGTTGTTGCACAAGTAAACTATCTGCCACCCATACACAACAAAATTCATGAATCTAATCGCTTGTGATATTTTACACAAGTGAACGCGAATATAATTGATAGATCTATTGGAGTTTGAAAACTCCCGTTGGTACTACCTCTCACTGGAGGGTACCAACAAGTATTATATTTGAACCCTCTGAAGGATTAACTTTGGCAAGTTATCCTTCCCATCCCATCATGGATTGGTCTACAGACCCCATGATCTGGACCGTTAACGTGTGGTTCATGAGCTTAGTGCAACAGACCAACTCTTGATAATTGTACATGCATTACAATTATCACACACACTAAATTTTTCCTTGAAGGGTGTAACAACTGAACCCTGAGGAACTTGTATTCACTAACACTTAAACCTATTACTCTCACTCAACACCTAGTGTTGACTTTTTAAGCATGTATCCTAGGTAATGGAGCTATGTGGAAATTATGGCATGGAGTGGCACGAGACTTGAAAGACTTTCTATTTGGTTATCATCCAAACATAACATCTCACACTTAGATTCACGGGACCTCATCTTATAAAAATCTGATAATTTTAATGAATGATAACTCATTTATATAAAATGTCTCTTTTCTAGTCATTTTCTATTACTGTATCTGTGATCCATGAGGTAATACCCCAGATCCAAAATTCCACTGCGATCTGTGAAAATGGGGGTGTTACACTTCGCGTGGGGTCCAAGATTAATATATTATGGAATATTCGTACACCGCCTTTAGATGCGGCGTAACTTGAATCTTATGCGGCGTATGTCCTTCAGTATCTTGAATCGTATTTGGTGAAGTCTTGATAGAGATACGGCGTATGTTGATAATGTGATGCGGCGTATCTGGAGTAGAACAAGTTGGTTCTTCTTCGTTGACCAAAGTTTCATATGCGGCACATGATATAATCAGATGCGGCGCACGCTTCAAAGTTAGGCAATGGTCTTCGAATTCATCTAAGTATAATAGTATGGCGTGTCACAACTCGTAATTTCATGTCCTTTTTCAAACGTCGAAATTTCATTTTTATTTCAGAAGTTACTATTCATTTCTACTATTCACTATTACTATTCATTTTCACTATTCATTTCCGAAATGTTTATTTCATATTCTCGTAAGATAAACTATTTTAACGATAATCTGAGAGTTTGGCACTCATCGGATCATTTATGCAAAAATCACGAAGCCGTATCCGAGATTTATTTTCGTGTTTAAACGTCGTTCTAGCATCCCGATATGTCCATAAAACACTATAAATGATAGAAATATGATTTTCTCTCATTTTACGACAATTCTAAAAGTTTTGAAGTTTTACGTTTTTCAGTTCAGCGTTTTACGCGAATTTCGCGTTTTTAACCCACGTTTCCAGTTTTAGCAACGTTTAAGCAACCCGATGGAACTTACCATTCATTTTATATTTTATTATGGAGTATTTTGACAAGTTTAGTCATTCTTTTAAGTTTCATATTTTTACGATACCCGGATTTACGTTTCGCGGTTTAACAATTTATGTTTAGCGATTATCGGAACCAAAACCGACTCCGTGAACTAGATATTAACAAGTTTCCTACATACTCATCCTTTCCTATCTCACATGTGCCGCCCCCCCCCCCCCCCATCCCAATGTTACTTCCACTTGTTCATTTATTTACCAAAATGCCATTGGATTAGATATTTCCTACAAAAACACAAATAACACTTTCATACTTATTTTCATGAATCAAAAAGCAAGGTTTTCTCTCCTTCCTCTCCTCCTAGGCCACGACCCAAATTAAAAACACAAGGAAGATCCGTTGATTTTTGAAGATCAAGCCATTTTCTAGTTCCTTTGGTGATCCTTGTTAGGGTTTTGTAATATAAACTCAAGGTTATTAAGTTTTCATCATCCAAGCTCACAAATCTTTGCTAAGTAAGTTGTCAAACTCATTTTCATAATTTCTTCAAGTTATTTTCATGATTATATGATTTCCATACATGATTTCATGCATATGTTAGTTTATATCACTCTTTATATATATATATATATATATATATATATATATATATATATATATATATATATATATATATATATATATATATATATATATATATATATATATCTTTGAAACACTAGAAATGGAAACCCTTGTTAGATCTACTTGATTGATGATGTTTAAGAACCCATGACACCTTAAGAAGGTGTATGGTAGGAATAGACTAGATTTTTGGTGATTGGAAGTGATTTGGGTGGATTAGAAACTAGTTTAGAACATTAGAAATGGATTTGGAACATGTTTATAAACCTACTGTCCCAAAACTTAAATTCTGGAAAACTCAGTAACTCAGGGGATATTTTCATCCAAAGATTTAGAAAATAATTTCAAAAACGAAGCCATGGGCGAAAGAACGGATTAAAACGAGTTTATAACGAAGGAGATACGATTTTTGCAAGTTTAACGACAAAAACTATTTTCTGAAAATTGTACTTGCTGTCCCACGATTTTCAAGGGCCAATCTGAGGTGTAAAACTTGATCTAGCCATCCCGACTTATCAAAAATATATTAGTATGTTGTCCCATGATTCCGGGGATATAAAGAACGTAGAAAACAAGCTTATAACGACCAAGATATACACGTTTCAAAATCGATGAAACTCTATTTATTTCCATCAGCTTTTTAGCAAAATATTACTATAGAAAAACAGTTTTTGTAATACATCATGTTGAGAGTCAATTTACTCATTGATAAACTCATTTCTGGAAAATTTACATCATTGACAAAAAGTTAGTTCACCTAGCCTAGTTTCTAGAACATCCAACCGTTTGTCAAAAGAATTTATAACGAACAACTTATGGTCTTTCAAACTTTCCCGAAAACTGCCCAGAATTTGTCAAAACAGCCCAAACACCTCACTTGACGGCTATATTCCTTTATGATCGAGACCCGTATAGACAAACTTCACTTCTGTGACTTTTTAGATATGGTGAAAATCTTCTTATAACTACTGAGCTTCATTCCTAACTCTTAATATTCACTATTTCGCGACTTGTTTTGCGAGACCATTTTGTCACTAATAGAAATAATAATACTTCTACGTACTAAATCCTAGATTTTCTAGAAATACTACCAAAGTGCCAAATTCTTAACCATCGAAGTACTTATGATTACAAGCTTATTTATACAACTATTAAACGTTATTTCAAGGTTTTCAAAGCAAGGAATTCAACAATACCATTTATATATACGATATATATATACTACGACTAGTTTTATAAGTCTAGTTAGACTTATTTTTCCCAAGTTATGCAAAAACATATTACTTTGACAATAAAAAGTATTTTCAAGTTAAGAGTGGTATAGGCATCATGTGCATGTGCATTCATTACATCATTTCATGATCTAAAGTAGATCATTTCCACTCATCTTAGGTTGCGTCTAGTGTTCGCGCCTTATTGTCCCGATCATTTTACCATCATTGTATCATCATTTCGAGGTGAGTCATAGCCCCACTTTTACTTGTTTAATGACTTTATAAACTCTTTGGGGGAGATACATGCTTCAATACTTGTTCTATGCTTTTATACGATTTGAATTAGTTATGGGGAAGAATACGCTGCTTGAATTATTTTTGTACAATGCCAAAGTATTAAATTCCATACATTACTTAAGTTGCCTTACTACAAAGTTAAGTCCCCTTTATTATCATGGACCGTTAATTATAATGCCAAGCGAGAGTGAGTGAATAGATCTATTGAGGGTGACGCCTCTATTCGTGTTTGGGTTGCTCCAACGGAATGACGAATGCATTTCATGTCTAAACAATTTGAGTGCCTGGTAACCACTCCTTTGGGGCCAATACTATGTCTAGCTTCGGGGTCATGAGCTTAAGAGACAATGTAGCATTTTTGACATATTGTCACCTTACTTTATACTTATGGCTATTATACATACGAGATTACTTATAAAGTCACGATACTTTTCCATCAACTTTATTACTGAATTACGATGCTTTTGCATCAATCTTATTACTTTTGTTTACACAAACCAAACTTATTACTTTTAGCAGTGGGTTGTGAACACACAGGTTACAAGTCTCTTATGGCGGGACTTGTAACTGAGTGGATTTACGATGCCTTTGCTGGGAAATCTTCATTCATATGCATTACATTCTTTTTCACAAGACTCTATGAACTCACCAACCTCGTGTTGACACTTTAGCATGTATTTTCAGGTATTAAGCAATGGCACGCTACAGGAGGTTTTGGCAGGGTATGGCATGGTCATAGAAGACTCTGATTACTCATTTGGGGACCGTTTTAAACTATTTTAAGGGCCTACTTCCGCACTACTTTTAACAATGTAAATTCAACATTTTGATTAAACTATTTTATTCTAAATGATTCAAGCGAAAACCATTTTTGAACTTGTGTTGTAATACCAATTGAGTTACACCCCAGCTACATGTATGCTTCCGCTGGACCCGATTTTGGGGGTGTGACATGGCGCATCTGTCTAAAATTGCAAGTTTCATCAATTGCCTGTTTTTACCCGAGAACCACTAAAGTAAACATTAAAGCACCAATTCTCATATAAAATATAATAAAACAAGACAATTATATAGGACAAATGATAACAATATAATGTACTTATTTGATGTCATCTTATATCCCCCCACTCGAAATTTACTTGTCCCCAAGTAAACCTTTAGATTAATATTTATGAGAATGTATCTTAAAAGATATTAGGATGTATTTTCATAATTAAACACTTATTCGTCGATCTTATCATAATTTAAAACCAAACACTTAACGAGTTAGAAATAAAATAAAAATATATAATTCAAACAAATCTAATCGTTTAATTGTTTAGTTGTGACGTATATTCTATCATATGCTTGGCAAGGATACACATCTCCTCAACTAAAGCTAAGGAGTGACAAGTCTAAAGCGGTAAAAAGGTTTTTGAGGCTTAAGGGTTAAACCTAGCATTGTTTAAACATTTCATACATAAACTTAGAAGATCGTTGACACGAGTCCTCGACGCTTCAACTAACGGATGGTCACTAGTATGCTTCATGGATCGCTGGCATGAGTCCTTGACCTTTCAAATGATGGATGTTCACTAACATGTTCCTTGGATCGCTGGCGCGCTATTTTCATAACGGATGGTCTATTTGGACATTTCACATTTGTTTTGGTCTATTAGAAAGCATACAAGTCATATATATATATATATATATATATATATATATATATATATATATATATATATATATATATATATATATATATATATATATATATATATATATATATATATATACATAAACTAATCATGCAAACACACATATAGATTAAGTAGTAAAACATGCATTTAAAAGCATATATTAAACATAAACAATCAAGTTAGCATCCTAAACAAATATCCAAACAATTATTCAAGATAATAATAGGTACTTCTGAATATACTTCAGACAAATAGCACACAAGACATAAAAATAAGTATTGTTCAACAAACATAATCTAAGCACATCATCTCTTTTTCTTCCCGAATATGCCCTTCAATGTCTTCCCGATAGATTTGAAACCACCTCTAACTTCTTCATGCAAACTCTTTTGTCTTCTAAGCATCTCGGTAGTTCTTTCATGAAGCACTTCTTCTGTTTGATCACTAGGAGATGGGGTAGAATACTCGGGATAGTCAAGATCCTCTAAATTGTCAACGAACTCAGAAAACGAAGGGGTACTAGCATCATGGATGTTTTCCTCCTCATCGTCATCGTCTTGTCTAGAAGATGATCCATGAAAGCTATGACGACGAGATTTTCCCTTATCACTTCGAGTTCGTCGAGCTTGTTTTAGAGCAAGAGGACGTAAGGTGGGATAGATGGACTCATAGATACTATTGTCAAGATCGGGGTAGTACTCGATAACATGACGATAGAGACGAGTGAGGAACATTCCATATGGAAGATTGGCTTTGGGAGTTTTTCTAGCACACTCAATCCGTTTGATAAAGAAGTAGGCCAAATTGTACGGCTTTTCGACAGCTATACAATACAACATGTGAGCAAGGCACGCCGGGAGATGGTCCCGGTGACCTCCAGTACCAAACACATTCTCACGAATGAGTTATTCCCAACGCTTCATGTGGGGGCCTAATTCTTTGAGGAGAAGTTGGTACGAAGAGATTTGAACGTTTTTGGATTTTATTTTTCGGGTAGTGGTGGCACGTTCCACACCAAGAATTTGACGAATTTCGTCGGGATGAGGGATATCAGATAGATAAGGACCAAAGGTTGGTCGACAACGATGAAGAGATTCGAGGTCCCACTCGTTTGTGAAAACGGGTTGCCTCTGAAAGGAATTTGGAGGATTTGACCAAATTGTTCGAGAGTTAAGGTGATGAATTCATTTTGAATCATGAAGGAAATGGTTATGAAACCAAGATCGTTGGTTTGAATGGTGACTTGGCTATAGAAGTCGACTATGAAACGAGGAATGATTGGTTCATTAATTTCATAAAGACAATTGAGGTTGATGCTTGAAAACAAGCAATTGATATAGTCGGATTGAGCAAAGGCTAGATCTACTACACGTCCCTCATGAACGTTTCTATCTTCAATTTCACGATATATACGTCCAATAGAAGGAGATGTAGTAGGGAGTTGGGAAACTTTGGGAATGTAGTTTTTAGTGTGGGAAAGATCCTCGATAGTTGCTTTTGGCATTTTCACCTAAACATAACAACAATACAAAAGACCAAAATAAATGAATAGTGAAAGTGAATAGTAAAATGAATAGTAAAAAATCAGGATTGGATTGTAACCTGTAAATGCGAATTGTTACAGTCTTACAACTTTAACGGGAATTCCGTCCCGAAATTCAGTGTGTGTTATTTAATTTTGAAGTGTTTAGGAGAGAGTGTAGGTATATGCTGCGAATTCCAATCTCCGCGTTTCTAAATTTCTAGTTATAAAATATGTTGTGTACCATTATAAGTTTTTGGTGGAGACTTAAGTTGGTAATCTAAAGGGTTTGCTAAAATTTCATAGAGTCCAATATATCTTAAGTTTAGCTTTTCCTGTTTCTCAAAATGAATAATAACTTATGGTATCGAGGCTGTCAATATAACCTTAATTCCAAACATGGAGTTTTTGAAACTTAGCGCCTTACATCTTTGTAACTTTTTGGATGATTGTGTGTGGCATGCAGTTTGCAATATTGTGATAACTATTGTTGTAGGGAGGTTTAGCTAGTGGAAAGTGGTTATCCAAACCATTTCCAAAATTGAATATGTCTTAGGTAGTTTTGGGATGAAGGAAATATCGTATAATTTTTACGTCAACTAATGTTTGAAAGAAATGTGATGCTGTGAAGTTTTACATACTGACTATAATGGGTTTTCAGGTAATGATGTGATATATGAATGATTAGAAGAGTGTAGTGTATGCTTACCATTAATATTGGTAGAGATGTCAAGTTTACTTTAAAATTTTAAGAGATTTTAAAGGTTTATGACGGAATGGTATCTTTAGGACCTAAACAGGCTAGTACTTCTACGAGATAAAGAGAAGAATTGATAACTATCCCAAGATAGTAGTTCGGATTATCTTATAAATGAAAACTTTCAAGAATGAAATTAGGTAGTACAAATAAGGTGTTAAGATCTTGCAGATTGGTAAGACATTATCGTGTCTCTAGATCTTTGTAAAGAATTCTGGTGGTTTATCGAGTTCAAGTAGGAAATTAATCTGAACATAACCCTAGTACAACTATTCTTAGTGTAACAATTCTCATTTTCAGGTTAATTACTATTCCCGGAAAATTTCACTATTCACTTTTACTATTCATTTTTCCCGAAATTTTCCCGAAATTTGATTTTTGTTTCTTGGCCTCGAGTGATAAATCATTTCCATGGCAAATTAAAAGTTTGACACTCATCAGATCATTTTCGTGAAAGTTAATAAGGAATTACACGTTTTAGTGTAAAACGTCATTCAAAAATTCTACACACAACGAAACTCGACCGCGTTAATTTTCCCCATACCAAAAAAATGTTTGATACACTCATGATTTATTTGAGAATTAATCATGACTGTGAAAAACATGACCAAAATAAGTCTCGGCCGTGAAAAACTGGAATTTTCAGTTTTAAGCGTTTTTACTCAGCCGTAACCTTAGCTTATACCTGCACCATGTTTCTAAGACGATTTGAGTTTTCACATTTTTGGAAAAAGTCAACATATTTTTCCTCCTCCTTTGACCAAAAATCATTCCTTGATTTTATAGGTCATTCCTTTATTTTTAGGCTTACGATTTTATGTCTAAAAGACATTTAATACCAACCGACACTAGACTGAGCCCAGTCTAGACATTATAAGTCATTTTAAATCATTTTTATCCTATTAGAAAAGTAACATTTTACTTTTCTCAATTTTACGCAATATTCGTACGTTTTACATATTACGCGTTTTAGACCCGTGTTTCCAGTTTTAGCAGGGTTTTAGCACCCCAATGGAACCTACCACTCATTTTATATTTTATTATGGAGTATTTTGACAAGTTTAATCATTCTTCCAAGTTTCGTATTTTTACGACACCCGGTTTTACGTTTTGTGACGTAACAACTTACGGTTAGCACTTTACGGAGTCAAAACTATCAATATAACTAGGATAATATCATCACAAGCCAACTCACTCCTCCTTATCCACCTTGAACCGCCTCTAGGGGGGGGGGAATCACACTTGTGGCATGATCGCATGCATTGAGCTCTTAGATCATTACATGTGTACAACTTGGCCACCAAGTTTCTGAACCTTCCTAGTTACTTCCTTGCACCTCCTCAAGCTCATATAAAACCCCCTCCTCCCCCTTTGTGCCGTCCATATCACCCACCAAAACCACTCCACACTTAGCTTAAATACTTCTAGTTTTATGCAAGATTCAAGAGCAAGTTCAAAGATAGAAACCCTAGTTTGGTTTTAGGTTATCAAAACACTTCCAAACAACATAAACTTTGGTGATTTCTCTTGAGTTTGAATCCACTCAAGTCACCTCAACCCTTCATCATCTATCTTTCAAGAATACAAGAGTAGAAAGATTGCATGAAGTGAAGTGGGTTGAAGCTAAAGTCTATCAAAGTCCATTTCCTTACATGCTACTTACCTTTCTTATTTGAAAGCCAAAAGTTGTAAGCCAAACCCTAACATGCTTCTTGTTAAATATCATAATCATGTTATTTACATATCATTTATGCTATATTATGTCTTGTATTCATGTCCATGATGTATAAAAATGAATAAAACAAGTTATTGTATATGATTGTTAAGATAAGTTATTGAAACAAGTAAAATATTGACTTTATTGGTGTAATCTGATCAAAATGGAAAAATTATGATATTGGATCATTACATATTGTAGTAGAGGACTTAACAAGGAAACCATAGAAATTTGAACCACCTAAAACGAGTATACGAGTCAAAAGTTATGACGATTTGAAGTTACCAAAACTTTGCGGCAAAACTGCCAAAATAGTTTCTGTGACAGAACCTAAAACACGCAAAAAGAGGCCTTTCTGGTCCGTTTCATGAAAAAGTTAACGCACGAAAGTTGTCCGGAATCACGTTTTCTTCAAAAACTCAGGGGCACGTCTCCAGAAAACTAATAACGAATGAGATTTTTCTCAATTTCTTAACAGCTATTTACATATATAAGTCACTATATAAAGGTTATGGTTTATAAAGACCAAAGAGGTCTTATGACCTAGAATCAAGACCACAACCATGGCTAGAGCCAAGGTTGAGTCGCAAGACCATGGAACAATGACCAAAGGTCATGGCAAGGCCATGACTAAATGACCATATAAACTTACTTAGGCGAAAACATGAACTAAAAGTTGGCGATAACTTTAACAAACAATTTGGATCTACTTCATCTAAAAGAACCATGAGATATCACAAGTATTTGTGATTCAAGTTATAAGAAACTTACCCTAATAACAATCTTCATGTAAAAATAAACTTCCTAAGTTTATTCAAATATTGGACATGTAATTTTCAGATCAAAACTTATATATATATATATATATATATATATATATATATATATATATATATATATATATATATATATATATATATATATATATATATATATATATATATACTTTATCAACTACTACAATAGTAGGGAGCCTCATTTGAGGAGTTCATTATGTAAGCCGTCGAGATGAGTTGTGGATTTACGAATTAAAGTGTCCTGGCTCCTAGAACGTTTACTAACATGACTTCTGAATTATGTCGGCCCGAACGGTAGTAAACGATATATAAAACATACATGTTTCATGAATCATTTCTTTCAAAGACTTACACTATACATCATACCACATCATGGACTAAATGCAAGATATATATATAGGCACATCTTCATATTCATTACTCAAATCCTAAGTCGCAACATTCTATTATAGGTTGCTCGTAGAAACCTTCACGATCCAACCATTACCTTCATTACTTGCTATCTTACTTAAGGTGAGTTCAAAGCCCCACTTTCCATTGCTTAATTGTTTTACAAACCCTTGGGGGGAATACATGCTATTTTAACCGAACACAATGCTTTCAAATTGTATGCTTGCCTGATTGTTTTATTATCACTAAGTACCAGCCTTGCTAAACCGAGATCCCTTATTATGAACCATTTAATCACTAGCAATAGTGAGCGCGAATATTGTGAATAGGCCTATTGGGATTGACGAATCCCATTTGTATTGACTAAATTCATACAAATGCATTAATATTTGAGACATGGGTATGACAGCAAAGTACCTACCGGGATAAATCTGCCGATCAATATTGGTACACGTTAACGTTTTGGTGTCATAAGCTTAGTAATGATAATAACTATTTTGTTTTCCAACCATTGGTGTGAGCCTATAACTCACACTACCAACATATTGTGTTCAACCATTAAACAAACTCTATGAATATCACTCAACCTTTGTGTTGACCTTTTAAGCATGTATTTCAGGTTCATGATGATCAAGGACGGCACGGAAGTGCACGGATGTTCAAGAGGGTTATAAATTTTATTATCATTCAAAAACTCATCTAATGTGATTTGTAAACATGGAACCATCTGGGACCTCATTTTGTAATCTTTGATATTTATATAATTTGAATGATAAATCTTTTAAAACGACTCAATTAGAGTTCGTTTTCTATTATTGTGACTATTGTGCCGTCGAGTAACACCCAGTTTGAATTCTGCTGCAACCATGAATTGGGGGTGTTACAGATTGGTACCAGAGCCATGGTTATAGAGAAACGGGTCTAATTGAGACCTAAACTATAACCACACATACAAGCAAAAACATTTTTTATAGCCTTCTGCTCTCCGTGTCTTCTATCCTCCAGACGATTATGGACTTATTAAGCATTTTATGCTACATGAACATATAAGTATATTTATATATACATTCGAGTTATTTTCAATCATTTTATCTAAACATATCTGCGTATGCCTATTCTAGGGCATTTCGGCACAACTACATTCTCCCAATCATGTTCCTACTCCAACATTTTATGTCCAAGATATTGTAACGAATTACGATGGTCTTTTCCATTTCCCGGACATTGTATGACACAATGGTCTTAATCATTTCTCAAATGTTTTGAGTCACACAATGGTCTAATCTACTTCCGAGACATTGTGAATTGTGCAATGGTCTCTGGAATTATTCCACCACCTCATCAATATCATTTTATATGATATAAAAAACCCATCACAATCTATCGATTTCCAAACAAGAAATATGAGATTTCTAAAGGACAAACTAATCCATCATCGACAAAAGCTGAACTTTCTCTACATTCATCAAAGTTTTCTTCTGAAACCTTCATTGTTAAAAGTTCGTGATCCTCGCCAAGTATAGACTGTTTTAGAACTACTTAAAACTTCCTTTCCACACGTATCTACCCGTACTATCTTCTATGCAATGGAATGTGAAAACATAGATTACAAGTCTTGTATGGGCGGGACTTGCAACTGAATTGTTTGACATAGCCTTTGTTTAGTGGACAGTTTCCCAAAAGCAACGGACATATCACAAGTATACCTAATTTAGGTATTTGAAAATTTTATCGAACCTTGGCTAAATATAGACTAGTCACCTATATTTAACCTAGGGACAGTGGAATATAGTCTGACTAACTATATTCGACTTAAAATTTTCAAATACTGAGAATAGTTGTGCTAGGGTTATGTTCAGATTGATTTCCTACTTGAACTCGATAAACCACCAGAATTCTTTAAAACGATCTAGAGACACGATAGTGTTTTACCACTCAGCGAAATCTTAACACCTTATTTGTACTACCTAATTTCATTCTTGAAAGTTTTCATTTATGAGATAATCCGAACTACTATCTTGGGATAGTTATCAATTCTTCTCTTCATCCCGTAGAAGTACTATCCTGTTTAGGTCCTAAGGATACCATTCCATCATAAACCTTTAAAATCTCTTAAGATTTTCAAAGCAAACTCAACATCTATACCTAAGAATATTAATGTTAAGCATACACTACATAATTTTGTTCATCAAACATATCACATCATTATCTTCACAACCGTTACAACCACAAGCTCATTAACAGATCTTGATGCACTTTTAAAGCTCAAATCATCCTTAGTTACATCACAAGTACCCTCATCAGCTTTACAAGATTGAACATTCATTTTGTACTTTTGGAACACCAGTATCATCTCGTAAATACACTACCTTGTAACTCACCGGCTAAGTATGAATGTTGTGTTGGGAATTCTTAAGTAGGATGATTTATAATTATTTGAATGGATTGGGATGCCTTTTCATTTAAATAAAGAAATTGTAAATCACCGAACCATAAGTTTATATTCCTATATTTACATTGTTTGGGATGCCTCTCTATGTAAATAAAGAATTATAAACAAGTGGGCTTATTTGTATCTGAAATAACATAAGTATGAAGTCAATAAACACTAGGTACAACAACAGATTACCTACTAGGCTATGATTGCAACAACTATCCCAATTTCTATTTGATATTCAACAACTATATCAATTTCTGTACAACTACTATATCAATTCCTATTAATATTTGACTGCTATATCAATTTCCTTTGATATGCGACTATTATATGAATCTCTATTAATCACTCTTACCCTACCTACATAAAAGTAAGCCTCATCCTACACCATACACTGAAACGACAAATCAAACTACTTCACCGGTATTCCCAGACTTTAGTCCTCATAAGTAACCACACCTGTTCATTGACACCACTCCAACATATGACACAGATAGAACTTCGGGACGAAGTTCCCCGTAGGGGTAGAGACTGTAACAATTCACATTTTCAGGTTAATTACTATTCTCGGAAAATTTCACTATTCACTTTTACTATTCATTTTTCCCGAAATTTTTCTGAAATTTGATTTTTGTTTCTTGGCCTCGAGTGATAAATCATTTCCATGGAAAATTAAAAGTTTGACACTCATCAGATCATTTTCGTGAAAGTTAATAAGGAATTACACGTTTTAGGGTAAAACGTCATTCAAAAATTCTACACACAACGAAACTCGACCGCGTTAATTTTCCCCGTATCAGAAAAATGTTTGATACACTCATGATTTATTTGAGAATTAATCATGACTGTGAAAAACATGACCAAAATAAGCCTCGGCCGTGAAAAACTGGAATTTTCAGTTTTAAGCGTTTTTACTCAGCCGTAACCTTAGCTTATACCTGCACCATGTTTCTAAGACGATTTGAGTTTTCACATTTTTGGAAAAAGTCAACATATTTTTCCTCCTCCTTTGACCAAAAATCATTCCTTGATTTTATAGGTCATTCCTTGATTTTTAGGCTTACGGTTTTATGTCTAAAAGACATTTAATACCAACCGACACTAGACAGAGCCCAGTCTAGACATTATAAGTCATTTTAAATCATTTTTATCCTATTAGAAAAGTAACATTTTACTTTTCTCAATTTTACGCAATATTCGTACGTTTTACGTATTACGCGTTTTAGACCCGTGTTTCCAGTTTTAGCAGGGTTTTAGCACCCCAATGGAACCTACCACTCATTTTATATTTTATTATGGAGTATTTTGACAAGTTTAATCATTCTTCCAAGTTTCGTATTTTTACGACACCCGGTTTTACGTTTTGTGACATAACAACTTACGGTTAGCACTTTACGGAGTCAAAACTATCAATATAACTAGGATAATATCATCACAAGCCAACTCACTCCTCCTTATCCACCTTGAACCGCCTCTAGGGGGGGGGGAATCACACTTGTGGCATGATCTCATGCATTGAGCTCTTAGATCATTACATGTGTACAACTTGGCCACCAAGTTTATGAACCTTCCTAGTTACTTTCTTGCACCTCCTCAAGCTCATATAAAACCCCTCCTCCCCCTTTGTGCCGTCCATATCACCCACCAAAACCACTCCACACTTAGCTTAAATACTTCTAGTTTTATGCAAGATTCAAGAGCAAGTTTAAAGATAGAAACCCTAGTTTGGTTTTAGGTTATCAAAACACTTCCATACTACATAAACTTTGGTGATTTCTCTTGAGTTTGAATCCACTCAAGTCACCTCAACTTTCATCATCTATCTTTCAAGAATACAAGAGTAGAAAGATTGCATGAAGTGAAGTGGGTTGAAGCTAAAGTCTATCAAAGTCCTTTTCCTTACATGCTACTTACCTTTCTTATTTGAAAGCCAAAAGTTGTAAGCCAAACCCTAACATGCTTCTTGTTAAATATCATAATCATGTTATTTACATATCATTTATGCTATATTATGTCTTGTATTCATGTCCATGATGTATAAAAATGAATAAAACAAGTTATTTTATATGATTGTTAAGATAAGTTATTGAAACAAGTATAATAGTGACTTTATTGGTGTAATCTGATCAAAACGGAAAAATTATGATATTGGAGCGTTACATATTGTAGTAGAGGACTTAACAAGGAAACCATGGCAATTTGAACCACCTAAAACGAGTATACGAGTCAAAAGTTATGACGATTTGAAGTTACCAAAACTTTGCGGCAAAACTGCCAAAATAGTTTCTGTGACAGAACCTAAAACACGCAAAAAGAGGCCTTTCTGGTCCGTTTCATGAAAAAGTTAAAGCACAAAAGTTGTCCGGAATCACGTTTTCTTCAAAAACTTAGGGGCACGTCTCCAGAAAACTAATAACGAATGAGATTTTTCTCAGTTTCTTAACAGCTATTTACATATACAAGTCACTATATAAAGGTTATGGTTTATAAAGACCAAAGAGGTCTTATGACCTAGAATCAAGACTACAACCATGGCTAGAGCCAAGGTTGAGTCGTAAGACCATGGAACAATGACCAAAGGTCATGGCAAGGCCATGACTAAATGACCATATAAACTTACTTAGGCGAAAACACGAACTAAAAGTTGGCGATAACTTTAACAAACAATTTGGATCTACTTCATCTAAAAGAACCATGAGATATCACAAGTATTTGTCATTCAAGTTATAAGAAACTTACCCTAATAACAATCTTCATGTAAAAATAAACTTCCTAAGTTTATTCAAATATTGGACATGTAATTTTCGGATCAAAACTTATATATATATATATATATATATATATATATATATATATATATATATATATATATATATATACTTTATCAGCTACTACAATAGTAGGGAGCCTCATGTGAGGAGTTCATTATGTAAGCCGTCGAGATGAGTTGTGGATTTACGAATTAAAGTGTCCTGGCTCCTCGAACGTTTACTAACATGACTTCTGAATTATGTCGGCCCGAACGGTAGTAAACGATATATAAAACATACATGTTTCATGAATCATTTCTTTCAAAGACTTACACTATACATCATACCACATCATGGTCTAAATGCAAGATATATATATATATATATATATATATATATATATATATATATATATATATATATATATATATATATATATATAGGCACATCTTCATATTCATTACTCAAATCCTAAGTTGCAACATTCTGTTATAGGTTGCTCGTAGAAACCTTCACGATCCAACCATTACCTTCATTACTTGCTATCTTACTTAAGGTGAGTTCATAGCCCCAGTTTCCATTACTTAATTGTTTTACAAACCCTTGCGGGGAATACATGCTATTTTAACCGAACACAATGCTTTCAAATTGTATGCTTGCCTGATTGTTTTATTATCACTAAGTACCAGCCTTGCTAAACCGAGATCCCTTATTATGAACCATTTAATCACTAGCAATAGTGAGCGCGAATATTGTGAATAGGCCTATTGGGATTGACGAATCCCATTTGTATTGACTAAATTCATACACATGCATTAATATTTGAGACATGGGTATGACAGCAAAGTACCTACCGGGATAAATCTGCCGATCGATATTGGTACACGTTAACGTTTTGGTGTCATAAGTTTAGTAATGATAATAACTGTTTTGTTTTCCAACCATTGGTGTGAGCCTATAACTCACACTACCAACATATTGTGTTCAACCATTAAACAAACTCTATGAATATCACTCAACCTTTGTGTTGACCTTTTAAGCATGTGATTTATAAACATGGAACCATCTGGGATCTCATTTTGTAATCTCTGATATTTATATAATTTGAATGATAAATCTTTTAAAACGACAAAATTAGAGTTCGTTTTCTATTATTGTGACTATTGTGCCGTCGAGTAACACCCTGTTTGAATTCCGCTGCAACCATGAATTAGGGGTGTTACACTTAGTATTTGAAATATTTAAGTCGAACATAGTTAGTCAGACTATGTTCCACTGTCCCTATGTTAAATATATGTGACTAGACTATATTTAGCCGAGGTTCGATAAATTTTTCAAATACTTAAATTAGGTATACATTTGATATGTCCTTTGCTTTTGAGAAAATGTCCATAAAACAAAGGCGATGTCAAACCATTCAGTTGCAAGTCCTGCCCATACAAAACTTGTAACCTATGTTTTCACATTCCATTGCATAGAAGATAGTACGGGTAGATACGTATGGAAAGGAAGTTTTAAGTAATTCTAAAACAGTCCATACTTGGCCAGGATCACGAACTTTTAACAATTATGGTTTTAGAAGAAAACTTTGATGAATGTAGAGAAAGTTGCTGAACTTTGATGAATGTAGAGAAACTTCAGCTTTTGTAGATGATGGATTAGTTTGTCCTTTAGAAATCTCATATTTCTATTTGGAAATCGATAGATTGTGATGGGTTTTTGATGTCATATGAAATGCTATTGATGAGGTGATGGAATAATTCCAGAGACCATTGCGCAAATCACAATGTCTCAGAAGTAGATTAGACCATTGTGCAATTCATAATGTCTGGGAAGTAGATTAGACCATTGTGAAATTCACAATGTCTGAGAAATGATAGAGGGATCATTGTGTAACTTCACAATGTCTTGAGAATTAACCGAGACCATTGTATAAATTACAATGTCTGAGAAATAGGAAAGACCATTGAAATTAGTTACAATGTCTTGGCCATAAAATGTTTGAGTAGGAACATGATTGGGAGAATGTGGTTGTGCCGAAATGCCCTAGAATAGGCATACGTAGATATGTTTAGTTTATTGTTCATATAAAATGATCGAAAGTGTATCGAATGTATATATATAAATATACTAATATGTTTTTGTGTAGCATAACATGCCTAAAAGTCACATAATCGTCTGGAGGATGGAAGGCACGGAGAGCGAAAGGCTATAAAATGTTTTTGTGTAGAAATTGTTATAGTTTAGGTCTCAATTAGACCCGTTTCTCTATAACTATAGCTCTGATACCAATCTGTAACACCCCCAATTTCGTGATACACAGCGGAATTCAAACTGGGTGTTACTTCATGGCACAACAGTTATAACAATAGAAAACGAACTCTAACTGAGTCGTTTTAAAAGACTTATTAGTCGAATTATATAAATATAAGAGATTACAAAATGAGGTCCCAGATGGTTCCATGTTTACAATTTACATTAAATGAGTTTTCGAATGATAATAAAATTTATAGCCCTTTTGAATATTCGTGCTTCTCCGTGCCAGCCTCTAACATCATGGACCTGAAATACATGCTTAAACTGTCAACACAAAGGTTGAGTTCATAGAGTTTATTAAATGGATGAACACAATATATTGGTAGTGTGAGTTAATTAGACACATACTCATGGTTGGAAAACAAAACAATTATTATTGTTCACTAAGCTTATGCAACCAACACGTTAACGGGTACCAATATCAATCGGTGTAGTTACCCCGGTAGGTACTTTGCCGTCATACTTAAATCTCAAATATTAGTGCATTTGTTTGAACGCATTTGGTCAATACAAATGGGATTCGTCAATCCCAATAGGCATATACACAATATTCACGCTCACTACTAATAGTGACTAAATGGTTCATGATAAGGGGTCTTGGATTGGCAAGGATGGTACTTAGTAATAATAAAACAATCAGATAGCATACAATTTCAAAGTGTTGTGTTCGGTTTAAAATAGCATGTATTCCCCCCAAGGGTTTGTAAAAAAATTAAGTAATGGAAAGTGGGGCTATGAACTCACCATGAGTTGGATGATGTTTAAGGATATAATAAAATCGCTGGATAAGCTGAGAAAACCTCTACGTGCAACCTAGAACAATTGTTGCAACTTAGGTTGGAGTAACGTCTAAGAAAACATAAACGTGCCTATATATGTCTTGCATATTGTTCATGATGTAGTACTTTGATAGTTTGTGTATGTCGTTGTATAAAAATGGTTTATGAAACATGTTTAGTTTATATCTTGTACTACCGTTCAGGCCATTATAATTCAAAGGTCATGCAGTAAACGTTCGAGGAGCTAGGACACTTTAATTTGTAAATCCAGCAACTCGTCGATCCATTTACCCAAATGAAACCCCTCACATGAAGCTCCCTAGTGTTGTAGTATTTGATAGAAACTATATGTTTTTTATCTTTAAAAGTTACATGTCCGAATAGTTGAATAAACTTAGGGAAGTTTTATTTTAATGAAGATTGTTATCTTTAATGAGTTTATTAAGCCTAGAATGGATATGATATTACTTGCAAAGTCTCATGGTCATTGGATGGAGTAGACCCAAATTGGTTGGTTATGTTATAACTAACACTTTAGTTAATGTTTTCGGTTTAGAAAGTATTATGGTTTAAGTTGTAGCCTTGTCGTGGCTTTGGTCATGGCTACCATGGTCTTGAGACTCATCCTTGGCCTTAGCCATGGCTGTGGTCTCGGCTTTAAGGTCATTAGACCTCTTGGTTTTACTTAGCCATAACAAATACATGGTCATTTGGGTATTAAAAATGGGTTGTTAAGAATTTGAAGAAAAATATCACACGTTATGCGTTTTCAGGGTGGGTTCGAGCTTCTTTACTCTTGAATGAAAACGTCGTTCCGGACAACTTTCATGTTTTAATTTTTTGATGAAAAGGACCAGAAGGGCCTCGAAAAAATACGGATTTCAAACAGAATGCTATTAGGTAGTTTCGGGTCTTTAGGTTTGCTAATTTCTTTTGGCCATAACTTTTGACTGGTGCACTCGTTTTTGATGATTCAAATTTCTATGATTTCCTTTTTAAGTCCTATTTAACAGTATGTAAGTTTCCAATATCATGGTTATACTATTTTGGTCGAATTTCACAATATATGTCACTAGTTTTCTTGTTTATGTCTATATAGCTAACATATGGTTCCTTTAACTTGTTTTAATGGTTTTTATACATCAAATTTCTATGATTTCCTTTTTAAGTCCTATTTAACAGTATGTAAGTTTCCAATATCATGGTTATACTATTTTGGTCGAATTTCACAATATATGTCACTAGTTTTCTTGTTTATGTCTATATAGCTAACATATGGTTCCTTTAACTTGTTTTAATGGTTTTTATACATCATGAACACAATATAAAGACCATATATAGCATAAATGAAGTATTAGAAGCATGTAAATGATATTAAGCAAGAGAGTGTGATAGGGTTTCTTACAACTTTTGGCTTTCTAAAGAAAGGAAGTTAAGAACAAGGATTAGGATTTTGATTGAACGATTTATCCACACTTCTAGCAATCCTTCTACACTATTGTATTCTTGAAGGACTTTGTGTTGAGATCTTAGGTTACTTGAATGGATTTAAATTCAAGAAGAATCACAAAAGATTGAAAGGATTTGGATGTAATTTACTTGTAGTTTGAATTCTTGAGATAATACTTGAAGTATAAGATCAAACGAAGAGAGTATGTGTTGTTTATGGTGGTGAACGACCAAAGGAGGAGAGGAGGGGGTTTTATAAGTCATAGAGGAGGTTAGTTCATAAGAGTACATGGCTTAGAATGGAACACATGACAACTACTTGGAAATGTTTAGACAATAAGTCTTTCTATGGCTCTTAAGATACCACATGAATGCATAAGGTTTCCATGACTCTCACGAAGCCACCAAGGCCATGGTGATGCACCCCTTGGTCGTTCCTTATGAGTCATATAAGTGACTAGATGAGTTTTGATCATATCTTTCTTTTACGGAGTCAGTTTAGTCCCGATAATCACCAACGGTAAGCCGTTAAGTCACGAAACATAAAAACGGGTATCGTGAAAATATGAAACTTGTAGAAATAATTAAACTTATCAATATACTCATTATTATCTTATAAAAATGAGTGATAAGTTTAATGGGTCATGAAAATGCTGTTAACACTGGAAATGTAAACGCGTAATAAGTAAAACGTACGAAAGTTGCGTAAAACTGAGAAAAGTAAAATGTAACTTTTCTAATATGATGATAATGAATTAAAATGGCCTATAATGTCTACACTGGGCTCAGTCTATTGTTGGTTGGTATTTAATGTCTTTTAGACATAAAGTCGTAAGCCTAAAAATCGAGGAATGATTTTTGGTCAAAGGAGGAGCGAAAAATATGTTGAATTTTCCAAAAATATGAAAGCTTCTAAATGTCTTATAAAATGTGGTTGTAACAATTCGTAATTTCTGGTTAATTGCTATTCCCGGAAAATTTTACTATTCAATTTACTATTCATTTTTCCCGAAATTCTACCGAAATTTGATTTTTGTTTCTTGGCCTCGAGTGATAAATAATTTCCATGGCAAATTAAAAGTTTGACACTCATCAGATCGTTTTCGTGAAAGTTATTAAGGAATTACACGGAATTACACGTTTTAGGGTAAAACGTCATTCAAAAATTCTACGCACAACGAAACTCGACCGCGTGAAGTGACCCCGCATCAAAAAAATGTTTAGTACTATCATGATTAATTAGAGAATTAATCATGACTGAGAAAAACATGACCAAAATAAGCCTCGGCCATGAAAAACTAGAATTTTCAGTTTTTAAGCGTTTTAACTCAGCCGTAACCCTAGCCTATACCTGCACCGCGTTTCTAAGACGATTTGAGTTTTCAACTTATTAGAAAAAGTAAACATATTTTTCCCTCCTCCTTTGACCAAAATCATTCCTTGATTTTTAGGCTTACGGTTTTATGTCTAAAAGACTTTTAATACCAACCGACACTAGACTGAGCCCAGCCTAAACATTATAAGTCGTTTTAAGTCATTATTATCCTATTAGAAAAGTTACATTTTACTTTTCTCAATTTTACGCAACTTTCGTACGTTTTACGTATTACGCGTTTTAGACCCGTGTTTCCAGTTTTAGCAGGGTTTGAGCAACCCAATAGAACCTACCACTCATTTTATTTTTTATTATGGAGTATATTGACATGTTTAACCATATTTTCAAGTTTCATATTTTTTGGATACCCGGTTTTACGTTTCGTGACTTAACAACTTACGGTTAGCATTTTACGGAGTCGAAACTAACTACATAAGCTTGGATTATATCATCAAAAGTCCACACTTGTTCCCCAAGAATATGAACCGACCTAGGGGGGGGAATTCAGCCCATAGGTGGCTTGATCTCATGCAAGGAGGCCTTAGATGCATACATGTGTACAACTTGGTCTCCAAGGGTTGACAAGTCAACATTGTAACCTCCTCATTTTTAGTATAAAAGAGAGCTCATTCTATTCCTTTCTCCTTCAATACCAATGACCCAAAACCATCCAAATACACCATTTTGATCATTGATCTTGCTCATTCAATCCATCACAAGTTCAAGTCATAGTTCCTAGTTGATCCTTAACACCTTTCAACCATAAAACTCTATAAAATCACCACAAAAACTCATCAAATTTCCAAGTGTTCCTAGTAAAGATTTTTACTCAAGGTTGTTTTTATGTTAGATTAGTATTTATCAAAGGATTATAAGATAGGGTTTTTGGTATGGAAGCATGGCTATGGTTGGAAAGGTTTTGGAAGATTAAGTAGTGGTTCTTGGTTCTAGTTAGTTTCTTCACAAGTTGTAAGCAAACCCTAACATACTCCTTGCTTAATTATCATTTTCATGCTCTTTGTGTTCCTTTCATGCTATATATGTTCTTGTTATTGTGTTCATGATGTTTAAAAATGGATAAAACAAGTATTGGTATACATATGTTAACTTATGACAAGTAAACAAGCAAACTAGTGATTTTTATGGAGAACCACGACCAAAACATTATATAAATGATATTAGACAGTTACATATTGTAGTAGAGGACTTAACAAGGAAAACATAGCAATTTGAATCACCCAAAACGAGTACCCGAGTCAAAAGTTATGACCATTTGAAGTTAGCAAAACCAAAACGCCGAAACTGCCGATACCTACTGTTTTGCATTCTGCCATTTTGAAAGTCACCCTTCTGCTCCGATTCATAAAAAAGTTAAAACATGAAAGTTGTCCGGAACGACGTTTTCGTTCAAGATCAAAAAAGCTCGAGCCCTGAAAACGCTTTCCGAGTGATAATTTTCTTTAAATTCTTAACAGCCCATTTTTAGACCAAAGTCACTATATAATAGTTATGATTTACTAAGACCAAGAGGTCTAATGACCTAAAGCCAAGACCACAACCATGGCTAAAGCCAAGGTTGAGTCTCAAGACCATGGTACAATGAACAAGGTCATGGCGAAGCTATGACCAAAGACCATATAAACTTACCCTAATAACAATCTTCATGTAAAAATAAACTTTCCTAAGTTTATTCAAATATTAGACATGTAACTTTTCGGATCAAAACTTATATATATGTTATCGAATACTACAATAGTAGGGAGCCTCATGTGAGGAGTTCATTAAGTAAGCCGTCGAGATGAGTTGTGGATTTACGAATTAAAGTATCCTGGCTCCTCGAACGTTTACTCCATGACTTCTGAATTATATCGGCCCGAACGGTAGTAAGAGATATACAACCTATACATGTTTCATAAACCATTTATATTCAAAGACTTACACTATATACTAAGTACTAAATCATGAACATATTGCAAGACATATATAGGCAATTCTTCGTATTCTTAGACGTTACTCCAAACCTAAGTCGCAACGTTCTATTATTGGCTGCTCTTAGTGACTTTCGCTATTCGACTACCACTTTCATTTCACATCACTTAAGCTTAAGGTGAGTCATAGCCCCTACTCTTTTCATACTTTTTTTAAACTCTTTTGGGGAGATACATGCTTAAACTACTTGCTTTCTCTTTTACTAAAGACAATTTTACTCATATGATATGCTATACTTTTATACTCTTAAACATGATGTGTAGTTTTATTACGATATGTGCCTTAATGTGTTAAACCTATTCTATGCGCTATATTCGTTAACTACTGTTTAACTCCTGGATGGAGCCGATGGAGAGGTATTGATAGTACTATCGGGTTGACGCCCCCACCATTGCCATATATTCCTGGCCTTGGGTGAATATAATCCACTATGAAGCATTTGTGCTTATTCTTATGAAGCATTTGTGCTTATTCTTGTCAAGAGGTTCAGTAGGCAGTGATACTTTACATTAAGCGTGCATATATTGTATACACATATATCGAAATCATACTATATGTTAGCAGTGGGTTGTGAACACACAGGTTGTAGGTCTCTTATGGCGGGAGTTGCAACTGAGTGGATTCACGATGCCTTTGCTGTGTGAATATTCTTTAAAGACTTTTCAACTGTTTTAAGACAAACTCTATGAACTCACCAACCATTGTGTTGACACTTTAGTATGTTTGTCTCAGGTCTGTAAGATGATAAGTTGTTGCATGGAGCATAGAGTCGCTTGGCATGTTTTGAAGACTTATGCTTTTATCTTTACCATTCGATATGTTTTAAAACACTTATGTATTGTATTATGGTACTCATGTTTGTAACTCGGAATTTATTAATCGAATGGTAACTTTTCAAAACGTCTCATTTAGAGTTCGTTTTCTATACCTTGTACTTTGTATTATGAAGTAGCACCCCTATGACACAGTCTTCCGCTGCGATATTTTGGGGGTGTTACAGATTGGTACCAGAGCCTTGGTTATAGAGAACTAGGTTGCATATACTACCTGGACTATAACTGCTATAAACATTAAGATTCTCCTATTTATTTTGCCTTACACACACTTCATGCGCATATGCTTATTGCTAATTGTTTGTTTAGGAGAAACCCCAGACGATAGTCAAGTCATCAAAAATTTAGAGCTAAGTAATAATTATTTATTTAACTTAATCTTGTGACAGTTCTTGTTTGATAAGACATAAGATTAAGTTAAATAAAGGTTATTAGTTTCCTGTAGAGATTTGATGATTTGCCTTATACTTACTTTATATGATTCTAATACCTAGAAGTGATTCATATGTCCTAGTACGACACTCAAACCTTACTACAAGCGCGACTAGTCCTTTTCGTCATATCACTTTCTCTAGATACCTACACTACATTACCCTTTCACAACTTAAGAGCAGATGATAGAAAGTCTACCCAATTATGTAGTATCAATTGTTGAGATATGTGTGCTTGGTAATATGTATATGTGTGAAAGGAAGCAATTATAATTATGGTGGCCAACATAATTATAAATGCGTCACGACTCACGTAGACATATGTGACCATGCTTACATTAATCAATGATTGATTCAAATTGACAAGATTTAAGACTAAGTAGTCTAGGAATATCACCTCATATCTGACGTCGACAAAATGTCCCTCCTTGTAGATATCATGGCACCAAAGAGAGTAACTCGTAGCACTAGCCGAGGTGGTGCAACACCAAGAGGTGGAAGAACTGGTGGTCGTGGAGGTAGAGGAGCTGCTCACGACACTAGTAATCCTAGTAATGATAGTGGAAGAACTGGTGGACGTGGAGGTAGAGGAGATGCTCATGACACTAGTAACCCTAGTAACGATGGTGGAAATCCAGATGTCTCCACCATTATTGCCCAACAACTACAAAACCTACTTCCCACTATAGTCACACAAGTTGGCAACCACATGAACAATTCGGGAAACCACGGAAGCATAAATGACGCTACAAATGATGAAGGAAAGAATGGTAATAATAACAACAACAACAACAACAACCATATGACTGGATGTACGTATAAGGAATTTACGTCATGCAAACCAATTGAGTTTAATGGTAAAGGAGGTGCATTGGCATATACACGATGGGTCGAGAAGATGGAGTCAGTGATCGATATCAGTAACTGTGCAATCCACCAGAGAGTGAAATATTCTGCATGCTTGCTATCAGAAAAGGCATTGACATGGTGGAACATGCAGATTCAAGCAAGGAGTAGAGAAGCAGCTGTAGGCATGACATGGGACGACTTTAAGGGACTACTGAAGGAAGAGTACTGCCCGGTTAATGAAATGCAAAAACTAGAGGACGAGTTTTGGCATCACTCTATGGTAGGGGCTGGTCATGCAACATACACAGATCGGTTTCATGAACTAGCTAAACTAGTTCCTTATCTGGTTACCCCTGAATCCAAAAGGATTGAGAGGTACATCTATGGCCTTGTTCCTGAGATTCGTGGGACAGTAAAAAACCGAGCCTTCCATAATTCAAAGTGCAATATTAAGAGCAGGGACCCTAACAGATGAGATGGTTAGGAATGGAACTTTGAAGACTAGTGATAAAAGGAAGGAAGCATGTGAATCAGGCGAGCAAAAGGGTACAATGGTTGATAATAAGAGGGCAAGAGGATTTGCGGCAACAATTTATGATCAGAAAAAGTATGAAGGTCCACATCCTAAGTGTACTAAATGTGCTTAACATCATCAGAAGTCTGAGCCATGCCGAGTGTGGGACAAAATGCAAACAGTTGGGTCATTTTGCAAATAAGTGTAGAGCATCGATGAATGCGGGCAATATAGGAAATAACCAAAAGACATGCTATGAGTGCAACAACCCAACCCACTTCCGATATAATTGTCCAAGGTTGAATGGGGCACAGGGACAAGTGCTGGATAACCCGACTCTAGCTGTAATGCTTGAAGAAAATAACCCAAACCGTGGATACAATGTTAGTCCACCTCGGGGTCGAGCATACTATTTGGGTGCTAAGGAAGCCCGCAATGCGTAACGGGTACGTACCTTATCCTACCATATTATTCTATTCTAGTTCAAAATCTAGCTTTATTATGCCGCATATAAGATAAGAGACCTAGACACACTAAACTTCGGGACGAAGTTTCCTTAAGGGGTAGAGACTGTAACAATTCGCAATTTCAGGTTAATTACTATTCCCGGGAAATTTTACTATTCACTTTTACTATTTATTTTTCCCGAAATTCTCCCGAAATTTTATTTTTGTTTCTTGGCCTCGAGTGATAAATCATTTCCATTGCAAATTAAAAGTTTGACACTCATCAGATCATTTTCGTGAAAGTTATTAAGGAATTACACGGAATTATACGTTTTAGGGTAAAACGTCATTCAAAAATTCTATGCACAACGAAACTCGACCTCGTTAAGTGACCCCGCATCAGAAAAATGTTTAGTACTCTCATGATTAATTAGAGAATTAATCATGACTGAGAAAAACATGACCAAAATAAGCCTCGGCCGTGAAAAACTAGAATTTTCAGTTTTTAAGCGTTTTTACTCAGCCGTAACCCTAGCCTATACCTGCACCGCGTTTCTAAGACGATTTGAGTTTTCAACTTATTAGAAAAAGTCAACATATTTTTCCCTCCTCGTTTGACCAAAAATTATTCCTTGATTTTATAAGTCATTCCTTGATTTTTAGGCTTACGGTTTTATGTCTAAAAGACATTTAATACCAACCGACACTAGACTGTGCCCAGCCTAAACATTATAAGTCATTTTAAGTCATTATTATCCTATTAGAAAAGTTACATTTTACTTTTCTCAATTTTACGCAACTTTCGTACGTTTTACGTATTACGCGTTTTAGACCCGTGTTTCCAGTTTTAGCAGGGTTTAAGCAACCCAATAGAACCTACCACTCATTTTATATTTTATTATGGAGTATATTGACATGTTTAACCATACTTTCAAGTTTCATATTTTTTGGATACCCGGTTTTACGTTTCGTGACTTAACAACTTACGGTTAGCATTTTACGGAGTCAAAACTAACTACATAAGCTTGGATTATATCATCAAAAGTCCACACTTGTTCCCCAAGTATATGAACCGACCTAGGGGGGGGGGAATTCAGCCCATAGGTGGCTTGATCTCATGCTAGGAGGCCTTAGATGCATACATGTGTACAACTTGGTCTCCAAGGGTTGACAAGTCAACAGTGTAACCTCCTCATTTTTAGTATAAAAGAGAGCTCATTCTATTCCTTTCTCCTTCAATACCAATGACCCAAAACCATCCAAATACACCATTTTGATCATTGATCTTGCTCATTCAATCCATCACAAGTTCAAGTCATAGTTCCTAGTTGATCCTTAACACCTTTCAACCATAAAACTCTATAAAATCACCACAAAAACTCATCAAATTACCAAGTGTTCCTAGTGAAGATTTTTACTCAAGGTTGTTTTTATGTTAGATTAGTATTTATCAAAGGATTATAAGATAGGGTTTTTGGTATGGAAGCATGGCTATGGTTGGAAAGGTTTTGGAAGATTAAGTAGTGGTTCTTGGTTCTAGTTAGTTTCTTCACAAGTTGTAAGCAAACCCTAACATACTCCTTGCTTAATTATCATTTTCATGCTCTTTGTGTTCCTTTCATGCTATATATGTTATTGTTATTGTGTTCATGATGTTTAAAAATGGATAAAACAAGTATTGGTATGCATATGTTAACTTATGACAAGTAAACAAGCAAACTAGTGATTTTTATGGAGAACCACGACCAAAACATTATATAAATGATATTAGACAGTTACATATTGTAGTAGAGGACTTAACAAGGAAAACATAGCAATTTGAATCACCCAAAACGAGTACCCGAGTCAAAAGTTATGACCATTTGAAGTTAGCAAAACCAAAACGCCGAAACTGCCGATACCTACTGTTTTGCATTCTACCATTTTGAAAGTCACCCTTCTGCTCCGATTCATCAAAAAGTTAAAACACGAAAGTTGTCCGGAACGACTTTTTCGTTCAGGAGTAAAGAAGCTCGAGCCCTGAAAATGCTTTCCGTGTGATAATTTTCTTCAAATTCTTAACAGCCCATTTTTAGACCAAAGTCACTATATAATAGTTATGATTTACTAAGACCAAGAGATCTAATGACCTAAAGCCAAGACCACAACCATGGCTAAAGCCAAGGTTGAGTCTCAAGACCATGGTACAATGACCAAGGTCACGGCGAAGCTATGACCAAAGACCATATAAACTTACCCTAATAACAATCTTCATGTAAAAATAAACTTTCCTAAGTTTATTCAAATATTAGACATGTAACTTTTCGGATCAAAACTTATATATATGTTATCGAATACTACAATAGTAGGGAGCCTCATGTGAGGAGTTCATTAAGTAAGCCGTCGAGATGAGTTGTGGATTTACGAATTAAAGTGTCCTGGCTCCTCGAACGTTTACTCCATGACTTCTGAATTATGTCGGCCCGAACGGTAGTAAGAGATATACAACCTATACATGTTTCATAAACCATTTACATTCAAAGACTTACACTATATACTAAGTACTACATCATGAACATATTGCAAGACATATATAGGCAATTCTTCGTATTCTTAGACGTTACTCCAAACCTAAGTCGCAACGTTCTATTATAGGCTGCTCTTAGTGACTTTCGCTATTCGACTACCACTTTCATTTCACATCTCTTAAGCTTAAGGTGAGTCATAGCCCCTACTCTTTTCATACTTGTTTTAAACTCTTTTGGGGAGATACATGCTTAAACTACTTGCTTTCTCTTTTACTAAAGACAATTTTACTCATATGATATGCTATACTTTTATACTCTTAAACATGATGTGTAGTTTTATTACGATATGTGCCTTAATGTGTTAAACCTATTCTATGCGCTATATTCGTTAACTACTGTTTAACTCCTGGATGGAGCCGATGGAGAGGTATTGATAGTACTATCGGGCTGACGCCACCACCATTGCCATATATTCCTGGCCTTGGGTGAATATAATCCACTATGAAGCATTTGTGCTTATTCTTACGAAGTATTTGTTCTTATTCTTGTCAAGAGGTTCAGTAGGCAGTGATACTTTACATTAAGCGTGCATATATCATATACACATATATCGAAATCATACTATATGTTAGCAGTGGGTTGTGAACACACAGGTTGCAAGTCTCTTATGGCGGGAGTTGCAACTGAGTGGATTCACGATGCCTTTGCTGTGCGAATATTCTTTAAAGACTTTTCAACTGTTTTAAGACAAACTCTATGAACTCACCAACCATTGTGTTGACACTTTAGCATGTTTGTCTCAAGTCTGTAAGATGATAAGCTGTTGCATGGAGCATAGAGTCGCTTGGCATGTTTTGAAGACTTATGCTTTTGTCTTTACCATTCGATATGTTTTAAAACACTTATGTATTGTATTATGGTACTCATGTTTGTAACTCGGAATTTATTAATCGAATGGTAACTTTTCAAAATGTCTCATTTAGAGTTCGTTTTCTATACCTTGTACTTTGTATTATGAAGTAGCACCCCTATGACACAGTCTTTCGCTGCGATATTTTGGGGGTGTTACATAGGCTAAGGTTGCGGATAAGTAAAAGTGCTTAAAACGCAAATTTCTGTTTTGTAAGGCACAGTGTCTATTTGGTAACATTTTAACTTAATTATCAAAAATTCCCTAATTGATCATGAGTGTACTAAACATTAATCTGATGCGAGGAAAATTAGCGCAGTTGGTTTTCGTTATGCGCAGGGTGTTTAAACGACGTTTAAACCAAACGTATAGTTTCTTAACAACTTTTGCGAAAATGATCCGATGAGTGTCAAACTTTTATTTTATCATGGAAATAATTTATCTCACAAGAATATGAAATAAAAATTTCAAAAATGAATAGTGAAAGTGAATAGTAAAATGAATAGTAGAAATTTAGGATTGGATAGTAAACTGAAAATGTGAATTGTTACAGTCTTACCACTTTAACGGGAATTCCGTCCCGGAATTCAGTGTGTGATATTTAATTTTGAAGTGTTTAGGAGAGAGTGTAGGTATATGCTGCGAATTCCAATCTCCGCGTTTCTAAATTTCTAGTCATAAAATATGTTGTGTACCATTATAAGTTTTTGGTGGAGACTTAAGTTGGTAATCTAAAGGGTTTGCTAAAATTTTATAGAGTCTAACATATCTTAAGTTTAGCTTTTCCTGTTTCTCAAAACGAATAATAACTTATGGTATCGAGCCTGTCAATATAACCTTAATTCCTAACATGGAGTTTTTGAAAGTTAGCGCCTTACATCTTTGTAACTTTTAGGATGATTGTGTGTGGCATGCAGTTTGCAATATTGTGATAACTATTGTTGTAGGGAGGTTTAGCTAGTGGAAATGGTTATCCAAACCATTTCCAAAATTGATTATGTCTTAGGTAGTTTTGGGATGAAGGCAATATCGTATAATTTCTATGTCAACTAATGTTTGAAAGAAATGTGATACTGTGAAGTTTTACATACTGACTTATAATGGGTTTTCAGGTAATGATGTGATATATGAATGATTAGAAGAGTGTAGTGTATGCTTACCATTAATATTGGTAGAGATGTCAAGTTTGCTTTAAAATTTTAAGAGATTTTAAAGGTTTATAACGGAATGGTATACTCAGGACCTAAACAGGCTAGTATTTCTACGAGATAAAGAGAAGAATTGATAACTATTCCAAGATAGTAGTTCGGATTATCTTATAAATGAAAACTTTCAAGAATGAAATTAGGTAGTACAAATAAGGTGTTAAGATCTTGCTGAGTGGTAAGACATTATCGTGTCTCTAGATCTTTTTAAAGAATTCTGGTGGTTTATCGAGTTCAAGTCGAAAATTAATCTGAACATAACCCTAGTACAACTATTCTTAGTATTTGAAAATTTTAAGCCGAACATAGTTAGTCAGACTATGTTCCACTGTACCTGGGTTAAATATATGTGACTAGACTATATTTAGCCGAGGTTCGATAAAATTTTCAAATACTTAAATTAAGTATACTTTTGATATGTCCATTTCTTTTGAGAAAATGTCCACTAAACAAAGGCGATGTCAAACCATTCAGTTGCAAGTCCCGCCCATACAAGACTTGTAACCTATGTTTTCACATTCCATTGCATAGAAGATAGTACGGGTAGAAACGTGTGGAAAGGAAGTTTTAAGTAATTCTAAAGCAGTCCATATTTGGCCAGGATCACGAACTTTTAACAATTAAGGTTTAAGAAGAAAACTTTGATGAATGTAGAGAAAGTTGTTGAACTTTGATGAATGTAGAGAAACTTCAGCTTTTGTAGTTGATGGATTAGTTTGTCCTTTAGAAATCTCATATTTCTATTTGGAAATCAATAGATTGTGATGGGTTTTTGAAGTCATATGAAATGATACTGATGAGGTGATGGAATAATTCCAGAAACCATTGCGTAAATCACAATGTCTCAGAAGTAGATTAGACCATTGTGCAATTCATAATGTCTGGGAAGTAGATTAGACCATTCTGAAATTCACAATGTCTGAGAAATGATAGAGAGATCATTGTGTAACTTCACAATATCTTGAGAATTAACTGAGACCATTGAATAAATTACAATGTCTGAGAAATAGGAAAGACCATTGCAATTAGTTACAATGTCTTGGCCATAAAATGTTGGAGTAGGAACATGATTGGGAGAATGTGGTTGTGCCGAAATGCCCTAGAATAAGCATACGTAGATATGTTTAGTTCATTGTTCACATAAAATGATCGAATGTATATATATAAATATACTAATATGTTTTTGTGTAGCATAACATGCCTAAAAGTCACATAATCATCTGGAGGATGGAAGGCACGGAGAGCGAAAGGCTATAAAATGTTTTTGTGTAGAAATGGTTATAGTTTAGGTCTCAATTAGACCCGTTTCTCTATAACTATAGCTCTGATACCAATCTGTATCACCCCCAATTTCGTGATACACAGCGGAATTCAAACTGGGTGTTACTTCATGGCACAACAGTTATAACAATAGAAAATAAACTCTAATTGAGTCGTTTTAAAAGATTTATCATTCGAATTATATAAATATCAGAGATTACAAAATGAGGTCCCAGATGGTTCCATGTTTACAATTTACATTAAATGAGTTTTCGAATGATAATAATATTTATAGCCCTTTTGAATATTCGTGCTTCTCCGTGCCAGCCTCTAACATCATGGACCTGAAATACATGCTTAAACTGTCAACACAAAGGTTGAGTGAAATTCATAGAGTTTGTTAAATGAATGAACACAATATATTGGTAGTGTAAATTAATTAGACTCATACTCATGGTTGGAAAACAAAACAGTTATTATTATTCACTAAGCTCATGCAACCAACACGTTAACGGGTACCAATATCAATCGGTGGAGTTACCCCGGTAGGTACTTTGCCGTCATACCTAAATCTCAAATATTAGTGCATTTGTTTGAACGCATTTGGTCAATACAAATAGGATTCGTCAATTCCAATAGGCGTATTCACAATATTTGCGCTCACTACTAGTAGTGATTAAATGGTTCATGATAAGGGGTCTTGGATTGGCAAGGATGGTACTTAGTAATAATAAAACAATCAGATAGCATACGATTTCAAAGCATTGTGTTCAGTTTAAAATAGCATGTATTCCCCCCAAGGGTTTGTAAAAAAATTAAGTAATGGAAAGTGGGGCTATGAATTCACCGTGAATTGGATGATGTTTAAGGATATAATGAAATCGCTGGATAAGCCGGGAAAACCTCTACGTGCAACCTAGAACAATTGTTGCAACTTAGGTTGGAGTAACGTCTAAGAAAACATAAACGTGCTTATATATGTCTTGCATATTGTAAGTTTCCAATATCATGGCTATACTATTTTGGTCGAAATTCACAATATATGTCACTAGTTTTCTTGTTTATGTCTGTATAGCTAACATATGGTTCCTTTAACTTGTTTTAATGGTTTTTATACATCATGAACACAATATAAAGACCATATATAGCATAAATGAAGTATGAGAAGCATGTAAATGATATTGAGCAAGAGAGTGTGTTAGGGTTTCTTACAACTTTTGGCTTTCTAAAGAAAGGAAGTTAATAACAAGGATTCGGACTTTGATTGAACGATTTCTCCACACTTCTAGCAATCCTTCTACACTCTTGTATTCTTGAAGGACTTTGTGTTGAGATCTTAGGTTACTTGAATGGATTTAAATTCAAGAAGAATCACCATAGATTGCAAGGATTTGGATGTAATTTACTTGTAGTTTGAATTGTTGAGATAATACTTGAAGTATAAGATCAAATGAAGAGAGTATGTGTTGTTTATGGTGGTGAACGACCAGAGGAGGAGAGGAGGGGGTTTTATAAGTCCTAGAGGAGGTTAGTTAATAAGAGTACATGGCTTAGAATGGAACACATGACAACTACTTGGAAATGTTTAGACCATATGTCTTTCTATGGCTCTTAAGATAACACATGAATGCATAAGGTTTCCATGGCTCTCACCAAGCCACCTAGGCCATGGTGATGCACCCATTGGTCATTCCTTATGAGTCATATAAGTGACTAGATGAGTTTTGATCATATCTTTCTTTTACGGAGTCAGTTTAGTCCCGATAATCGCCAACGGTAAGCCGTTAAGTCACGAAACATAAAACCCGGTATCGTAAAAATATGAAACTTGTAGAAATAATTAAACTTATCAATATACTCATTATTATCTTATAAAAATGAGTGATAAGTTTAATGGGTCGTGAAAATGCTGTTAATGCTGGAAACGTAGGTTTAAAACGCGTAATACGTAAAATGTACGAAAGTTGCGTAAAACTGAGAAAAGTAAAATGTAACTTTTCTAATATGATGATAATAAATTAAAATGGCCTATAATGTCTAGACTGGGCTCAGTCTAGTATTGGTTGGTATTTAATGTCTTTTAGACATAAAACCATAAGCCTAAAAATCGAGGAATGATTTATAAAATCAAGGAATGATTTTTGGTCAAAGGAGGAGCAAAAAATATGTTGACTTTTCTGAAAATATGAAAGCTTCTAAATGTCTTATAAAATGTGGTGCAGGTATAGGCTAAGGTTGCGGATAAGTAAAAGTGCTTAAAACGCAAATTTTTGTTTTGTAAGGCACATGGTCTATTTGGTAACTTTTTAACTTAATTATCAAAAATTCCCTAATTGATCATGACTGTACTAAACATTAATCTGATGTGAGGAAAATTGGCGCAGTTGGTTTTCATTATGCGCAGGGTGTTTAAACGACGTTTAAACCAAACGTATAGTTTCTTAATAACTTTTGCGAAAATGATCTGATGAGCGTCAAACTTTTATTTTATCATGGAAATAATTTATCTAACGAGAATATGAAATAAAAATTTCGGAAATGAATAGTGACAGTGAATAGTAAAAATGAATATTAAAATGAATAGTAAAAATTCAGGATTGGATAGTAACCTAAAATTGCGAATTGTTACATATTTTACTCTAAAAATGAGAGTAACAAAGGGTTTTATATAGGGGGGTTAACTAACTAGTGTAGTTAGTTAATAACACATAACATATATAGGCTTTTTGGTTGAAATCCTAAAAATTTACCAAGTTAGGGTCACTCCTATTATATCAATAATACTCATTATGGTGAACTCAAATAGTATACAAGCCAAGTTCTAAAGTTTACTAGTCACATGCACAATAAATGTTTTAGCAAATAAAGTTATGTGCGTGGCTATGCAACTTAGATTTAACAAAAACATGCTAAAAAATTTAAATTTTGATATATTAAGTATGGATTAAAGCATATTTTTGAAATTTTAGGACAAGTACGCGTTCTAATTCTCTATCCCCCCACTTAAGTTAAACAACGTCCTCGTTGTTTGTATTAAAAGTTAAAAACTAGAAATTAAAAGAATTAGAATGGAATACTTCTTTGAGATTTGCTCGGTTTGATCCTCCATTATGCATTTCTTGAGCAAAATCTACTTTCTTGTGGATGGCGTCTCCACCTAAAGTACAGAAAATATAAACACCACCGTTTAACAACACATCTGAATTAAGAAAATCACAACTTGTGCGTAATTCATTAGTAGTTAGTAAAAATAAAACATAAAAATTTAAAATCTGTAAAAATCATCAGGTCAGTCGATACGCCGTATCCATGGAAAGGGATGCGCCGTATCGAGCCTGGAATTAGTACGAATCAGAGAATAAGATGTGTCGCATACTTAACCAGGGATGCACTGCACTAAATAAACTGATAGAATATTTTAAAGTCTAAAAAAATGCAGAAAAATAAAAGATATGATATGTGTAGTAGATACGCCGCATCTATGGGATGAGATGCGCCGCATCTACTGCAGATCTGACAGACTCGACAAAAAAACAGTAAAGATAAATCCGGGTTGTCTCCCGTTGAGCACTTTTCTTTATTCCAGAGTCTTCAAGTTAGACTCACGTTCAGCTCCTTATTCAAGTATCCAGGAGATCTTTCATCTCCATCTCTTATGTTAACTTCATAAATCTCACACTCATCCTCTTCGTCCTTTAGAAACCACAGCTTCTTCGTTGGAGATTTTGATTTGTGCTGTAGCTTCCCTTGTTTCCTAGCCAAATATTCATCCATGGTGATATCTTCCGTAGTCATTCCTATGATCAGAGACAAATTTGTCAGTAGTATTTTCCCGGAAGAAAGATACCACAAAATACTAGAAATCAAATAACAAAACGAAGAGTAAAAGTTACTGATATCTGTAGATGATGCGCCGTATCCTAAGAATAGGATGCGCTATATCTTAATTCATTAAAAATAAATCAGACTTTTATTCAGAAAATCTGTAACACCCCCAAAATCATCACGTCAGCGGAAGACTTAAAAATGTCAACGGAAGACTTTTTGGGTGTTACTTCGAGGATCTTTGTCACAATCATAGAAAACGACACAAAAGTGACGCTTTAAAGTTTAATTCATTCAAAATACCAAATATTCGAGACATCAAGATGTTTCATAATTTAAACAACAAGTTTATTTGAAATATGTCAAAATGTTTATTTAAGCCCATGCCGGGTTACAAGCCCACTCCGTGCCTTCAAGTTCCTTCTTGTTTAGTTACCTGAGATAAACACATGCTAAAAGTGTCAACACAAAGGTTGGTGAGTTCATAGAGTTTATAGTTTCGAATATCGATTTCCAAAATCAAAGAGTTTATGAGTCCAAAGTAGTTATAATAACCGTTGATTATTAAATTAAAGTATGAGTAAATCAATAATGTTCACAGCTTAAATCGTTGATTTATCAAAATCAAAAAAATGAGTAATTTCCTTAATAATTCAAAAATAGTCCGTTGGTTTGCCCTTCACCAGGTCAACACCAAAATAGTAGTTTGTTTGACCTAATCGGGTCAACACCAAAATAGTAGTTCGTTTGCCAATTATTAATAGTTTTTCCTGCTATATAGTGAGCACAATCTCGTAGTTTAATAAAACAATAGGCTACAACATCGTACGCCATTAACATCAGTCATTGTAGTGCTACATTATTACCGTTCTCTTGCCCTAAGCTCATGACACTCAACGATTAACAGGCATCAAAATTATCCATAATAATGATGTAAAATAGTGGCCCTCAAGATAGGTATTTACCAGTAACCTATGAAATCAAATAAAGTGCATTTGGTGGCTTTCCTCTAGCGACCAAATGGGGATTGTCAATCCCTAATAGTTCTATTCACAATTATTTACGTTCACCCTGCAAGTGATTAAGGCGCATGATCGAGGGACTTTTGGTAATAGGTACTTAGGCAATAGAGATCAAATATAGCATATCGTTGAAAAATCACTTGTAATCATGTCTATAGCAGGTATTTCCTTTTGAGATATAAAAATGTGTAAACCAGTAAAATTTATATGAAATACAGTCATGTATTTAATTAATGAGTACTTGTAAAAGTAAAAATAGTAGTTAAGCATGTATCTCCCCAAAAAATGTTTATAAACCATTGTAAAACAAGTAAGAGTAGGGGCTATGACTCACCTTAGAATTATGATAGGCATAGATAACGTAATGTCAGAGATAGAATGGAAATGACTTCAAAGATAACCTGAATGATATGGAAGTTCGAGATAAGTTCGACTTATGGAGAATCGTGATTTGAATAGTGTTCGATGACAAAATGACTTTTGTGGCAGAGGTGGCTTGCGTGGCAAAACGCTTAATAGTTCAAGAGCAAGTTATATACAATATAACTTGTCTTTAAGTATAAGTATCGTTTATTGTTTATATATTTCTTGTTATAAATAAATGATATGTATCAAAAGTTGATAAATGATAAATTATAGTAATTGCAAGTTTTACGTTAGGTTAAGTGAACCGATGAGTTTTATTATAGGAATAATCATTACTTAATGTGTATTCAAGTTAACTGATAATAACATCAAGTTATATAATTTACGTTATAAGTTATATATATTCAGAAATATATAGTTATTCATATTTAACACTTCATTATCGTCTAAAAATATAGGTCTCGTTATATGTATTTATGATATAGTCATAAAATATTAACTTGTCAATCCGTAATTAATTTTTAGAATAATCCTTAAGGTTATACAATGTTACGCTCTTTATTCTCAAGTTTCAAAGATGACATTTTATACAATTCAACTAATTAGACATTCTTAGTACAGATTATTAAAAGAAATATTGATTAGTTCTTACATGTTCATGGGTCAAGTGTGAAACATTTTAAAAAGAAATAAATATCAAAATATTAGGTGCAGGGTTTGAACCCCTAACCTTACGCTTAACATCCCAGCGCCCACCCAACTGAGCCAAAGGCTTTTTTGTTGTTGTAGTTTTACTAATTGATATATTTAAGGGTTTTGCTACTGTCTCTTGTTTGTTGAGGTTTTACTCACAGTAACTGTGATTCATGTATATGCATGTGTAGGTTTATTTGTTGAGTTCTCTTTGTTGCATGGCCACCCAAGAGTTTAAGTTACCACATTTATTTGAAAGAAAAGATTAACGAGAGTAGGAAAAATAAAAGGTAGAGCTTGTATGATATGTAAAGGGGTATATATATATCGACTGTTATATAACATTTTGGTTTGTTAAGCCATTTAACCATACAAGACTTCTCATGGTACATTAAGTTGGATAGTTTTATACTCGCGTTTTATAAGTGATACTTTATCATTAGTTATATTTTACTTTACCACATCATGCACAGCCACATCGAGATTCAAGATGTCACATTTTTAATAACGATGATGAACGAGAGTATAAAATAACAAGCTGAAGCTAGCCCTGGTATGTTTGATAAAAAGGATAACAAATAAAGCAAGGAGAAAATGACTTACGAAGACGCCACAAATGGGTGTGTAGAGCGCGACTTAGAGGTCAGTGATGGAAAAATGATTGGTGCCACTCGTTTCTGGGACTAACAAGGAAATGAGACTTTCATTCCAAGGATCCCATGCACGAAATAAACCCTTAGGATCTTGGCCACAGCTCTCGTACGTACCACAGCAGAGGAAAGACTTAGAACAACATTGAAAGGTGATAGTTTTGTGAGTGTAATAGTCGAAGCATGGTTTCTTCTTCTCGACAGGGACAGCAAGAGTATTAATTTAGGTTTATGTTTGGTTCAAGGACAATGAGGGAAGTGGAAAAGTGATAGTGTACAGCTTGTTTGAGGGCTCAACCATGAACCATGATTAGTTCCAAGTTTCCACAACCTGGCTTTCTCTTCCAACTTGGCTTCGACAGAAACTATGATTTTATGTGAGTTGTAGTGAGTTAGAAATGTCGATATGCATGGAGCCTTTATATACTTGAACTAGAATGTGATAAGTGCTAAAATGGAACAGGAAGGTAGTGTAAGAATTGCACATGGTTCCCCCCCCCCTAGGTTATACCTGAGGTAGTAACAAACGAGGGAAGGTGAAGATGTGAGCTGCCATATTACATGTGACCTCCATCAATGACCAATCGAGTCTAAACAACAATCATGTGGGAGGGAATGTGTTTGGCATTGTGTCAAAATATTCCTGTCATTCCTAAGCTATTGGAGAGCTGTGGAGGTGAGCTTGAAAGCATGTGATAAGTTCTAAGAATTCTACTCAAGCTGTGTTTAGGTTGTTTCTGAGGCAGTAACGAGTGAGGCATGTGCTTGTAAGAAAGTAACATGGTTCTTGGCTTTCTCCTTCTTACTCGTTCACCAGGTACCAAGAAAAGAATGGTGTTTGCTTCGAATGGTTACTCCATTTGTCAAAGGAACTCAAGACGCGGGTGTTCAAGGATTGGGGATTCATTCAGTTTCAGAAGTTCTCAAACAAGCTATCTCAATGATTAGTGAAAGTTGGAGGTGGTGTGTGAATGCATGGATTCTTCCTTATCTTACATACTTGTCGATCAACAGAACATAAAAGGGGTCGATTTGGATTGTGACGTTTGTCACAGAATAACAAAAGAAAAGTGTGGGTACAAGGTACAACAAATTATGCATTCTTGTATACTCAAGTTGACGTATAAAATTGGATGGGATCTATTCGATGTGTCAGGGATTTGCATTTTATTCATATAACAATAAATGTGTATCTTATATGTATCGTATGAAATAATTAAAGGTTCCAAGTAATAATGTAACGTGCCATATTAAGTGAGAAGGTGAGGTATGGCATGAA
The DNA here is from genome assembly GCA_030686995.1 of Artemisia argyi. Lineage (NCBI taxonomy): Eukaryota > Viridiplantae > Streptophyta > Magnoliopsida > Asterales > Asteraceae > Artemisia > Artemisia argyi. The sequence continues at coordinate 83,130,945 of CM060687.1, forward strand.
ATAAACTTATGAACTCACATTCGGTCCTAGCAAGTTTTGAATGAATTAGAGAAAACAATTTAGATCGAGTTTGAATTAAATGGGTAAAATTTGTGTGAGTAAAACGACTTGCATGAAAACTTATATAGTGATATTGGTTCATGAATGGAATAATGTTGGGCTTGTTGGTGAAAATCAATGTGTACAAGTTATATAATAACTTGTCAGTGGGTTCGCTTGTCAAGGTTGTGAATCAAGTTAAAACGTATTGGTTAGTCTTATTGTTGAATAAAATGAAAAATTTTATTCGTAAAAATGGTTATTAGATATTGTATTAATCATAGGAAAATTTCGGGATGTTATATTACCTACCCGTTAAACGGAATCCCGTCCCGGGATTCTAAGATAAGGTAGCTGTAAAGGTGAGTGGAAAGGGTGAACAAATAGTCATTCCTAACGATATAATCCCTGACCGGTTTTAATTTTTCTTTCGAGCTTAACGTATCTACTACTACATTAGCTTCTTCTTAATGATAGCAGTTCTCATAGTCATAATTGTTGAGTAGTTCTAACTACTTACATTGTCTTATGTTTAATTCCTTTTGATTAACTTGACTTAAGAAACAATTCCATTTTGAAGGAAGATTTTTATTTTAACATGTTTTGAAAATAAACATGGTTCACAATATCTTGTTTCTTGAAAGTTGAAATTTGGGGGGGGGGGGGGGGGGGGGTTTAACCTACCCGTTAAACATAGTGTTTGCTAGTTACAGACTTTTAACAATGATGGTTTTGGATGAGGACTTGATGAATGTAGAGAAAGTTGTTGAACTTTAGCTTTTGTATAGTTTTAAGTGACAACACGGTATTTGGTTTCAAGTTTTTGTGGATGATGAATCTGTTTGTTCCTTAGAAATTCCATATCTTGTATTTCTATTAGAGGAATTTATAGATTTTGATGGGTTTTAGGTAAAGTTGTGAAAGGTTTGGAGATTACTATATCACCTATAGTGCCGGAGAAGTAAGAGAGACCATTGTATTCACATACAATGTCCTGAAGAGGTTTCATAAATCGCCAGAATGTATAAGTGAGTACATGATTGAAGAAATGTGATTGTGCCGTAATGCCTTAGAATTAGCCATACGCAGAAGAAAATTATGAGTCTTTGGCTGAAGTTTTAATGTTTTATGAACTTTAGTGATCCTTGATTTCATACGCATGCCATTTCAGATACAATTAAGCCCACTAATTTATAATTCGTTATTTACATAGAGAAGCGTCCCAAACGATGTAAATAACGAAGTATAAACTTATGGTTCGGCGGTTTACAATTTCTTTATTTCAATGAAAAGGCGTCCCAATCCATTCAAATAAAGACATTGTAAATCATCCTACTTAAGAATTTCTGACTCAACATCCATACTGATCGACGAGGTAATCTAATGCGCAGATTTTCCGAGAATACGAAAAGAGTATGTCATATACATCTATAAAGATGAGAGCGAGATAATTAAGGAGGATTGGTATAGTATTCAAAATAGGTGGGGAGCATATATATATATATATATATATATATATATATATATATATATATATATATATACTAGAGTGTAGTTGTAGCATAAACTATTTAAAAGTCACATAATCGTCTGGCGGATGGAAATATGAAGACACGGTATTTGTAATAATCCCGATTAGTAAATATAATTCATTAGCATAATCATAACATGTTAACATATATACGAAATCATGAAAAAGTAATGTCTCTACCAGATATTGGAAAGCGTAGGCACGGAGGGCATAAGGTGGTATTTTGTAAAAGTGGTCCATTTTAAAAGTGTAGTTATAGTCCAATGTTCAAAACACTTGGTTCTCTATAACTGTAGCTCTGATACTAATCTGTAACACCCCGAAAATCATCACGTCAGCGGAAGACTTAAAAATGTCAGCGAAAGACTTTTTGGGTGTTACTTCGAGGATCTTTGTCACAATCATAGAAAACGACACAAAAGTGGCACTTTTAAGTTTAATTCATTCAAAATACCAAATATTCGAGACATCAAGATGTTTCATAATTTAAACAACAAGTTTATTTGAAATATGTCAAAATGTTTATTTAAGCCCATGCCGGGTTACAAGCCCACTTCGTGCCTTCAAGTTCCTTCTTGTTTAGTTACCTGAGATAAACACATGCTAAAAGTGTCAACACAAAGGTTGGTGCGTTCATAGAGTTTATAGTTTCGAATATCTATTTTCAAAATCAAAGAGTTTATGAGTCCAAAGTAGTTATAATAACCGTTGATTATCAAATTAAAGTGTGAGTAAATCCATAATGTTCATAGCTTAAATCGTTGATTTATCAAAATCAGAAAAATGAGTAATTTCCTTAATAATTCAAAAATAGTCCGTTGGTTTGCCCTTCACCGGGTCAACACCAAAATAGTAGTTTGTTTGACCTAATCGGGTCAACACCAAAATAGTAGTTTGTTTGCCAATTATTAATAGTTTTTCCTGCTATATAGTGAGCACAATCTCGTAGTTTAATAAAACAGTAGGCTACAACATCGTACGCCCTTAACATCAGTCATTGTAGTGCCACATTATTACCGTTCTCTTGCCATAAGCTCATGACACTCAACGATTAACAGGCATCAAAATTATCCATAATAATGATGTAAAACAGTGGCCCTCAAGATAGGTATTTACCAGTAACCTATGAAATCAAATAAAGTGCATTTGGTGGCTTTCCTCTAGCGACCAAATGGGGATTGTCAATCCCTAATAGATCTATTCACAATTATTTATGTTCACCCTGCAAGTGATTAAGGCGCATGATCGAGGGACTTTTGGTAATAGGTACTTAGGCATTAGAGATTAAATATAGCATATCGTTGAAAAATCACTTGTAATCATGTCTATAGCAGGTATTTCCTTATGAGATATAAAAATGTGTAAACCAGTAAAATTTATATGAAATACAGTCATGTATTTAATTAATGAGTACTTGTAAAAGTAAAAACAGTAGTTAAGCATGTATCTCCCCCAAAAACGTTTATAAACCATTGTAAAACAAGTAAGAGTAGGGGCTATGACTCACCTTAGAATTATGATAGGCATAGATAACGTAATGTAAGAGATAGAATGGAAATGACTTCAAAGATAACCTGAATGATATGGAAGTTTGAGAAAAGTTCGACTTATCGAGAATCGTGATTTGAATAGTGTTCGATGACAAAATGACTTTCGTGGCAGAGGTGGCTTGCGTGGCAAAACGCTTAATAGTTCAAGAGCAAGTGATATACAATATAACTTGTCTTTAAGTATAAGTATCGTTTATTGTTTATATATTTCTTGTTATAAATAAATGAAATGTATCAAAAGTTGATAAATGATAAATTATAGTAATTGCAAGTTTTACGTTAGGTTAAGTGAACCGATGAGTTTTATTATAGGAATAATCATTACTTAATGTGTATTCAAGTTAACTGATAATAACGTCAAGTTATATAATTTACGTTATAAGTTATATATATTCAGAATTATATAGTTATTCATATTTAACACTTCATTATCGTCTAAAAATATAGGTCTCGTTATATGTTTTAATGATATAGTCATAAAATATTAACTTGTCAAACCGTAATTAATTTTTAGAATAATCCTTAAGGTTATACAATGTTACGCTCTTTATTCTCAAGTTTCAAAGATGACATTTTATACAATTCAACTAATTAGACATTCTTAGTACAGATTATTAAAAGAAATATTGATTAGTTCTTACATGTTCATGGGTCAAGTGTGAAACATTTTAAAAAGAAATAAATATCAAAATATTAGGTGCAGGGTTTGAACCCCTGACCTTACGCTTAACATCCCATCGCCCACCCAACTGAGCCAAAGGCTTTTTTGTTGTTGTAGTTTTACTAATTGATATATTTAAGGGTTTTGCTACTGTCTCTTGTTTGTTGAGGTTTTACTCACAGTAACTGTGATTCATGTATATGCATGTGTAGGTTTATTTGTTGAGTTCTCTTTGTTGCATGGCCACCCAAGAGTTTAAGTTACGACATTTATTTGAAAGAAAAGATTAACGAGAGTAGGAAAAATAAAAGGTAGAGCTTGTATGATATGTAAAGGGGTATATATATATCGACTGTTATATAACATTTTGGTTTGTTAAGCCATTTAACCATACAAGACTTCTCATGGTACATTAAGTTGGATAGTTTTATACTCGCGTTTTATAAGTGATACTTTATCATTAATTATATTTTACTTTACCACATCATGCACAGCCACATCAGATTCAAGATGTGACATTTTTAATAACGATGATGAACGAGAGTATAAAATAACAAGCTAAAGCTAGCCCTGGTATGTTTGACAAAAAGGATAACAAATAAAGCAAGGAGAAAATGACTTACGAAGACGCCACAAATGGGTGTGTAGAGCGCGACTTAGAGGTCGGTGATGGAAAAATGATTGGTGCCACTCGTTTCTGGGACTAATAAGGAAATGAGACTTTCATTCCAAGGATCCCATGCATGGCATAAACCCTTAGGATCTTGGCCACAGCTCTCGTACGTACCACAGCAGAGGAAAGACTTAGAACAACATTGAAAGGTGATAGTTTTGTGAGTGTAATAGTCGAAGCATGGTTTCTTCTTCTCGACAGGGACAGCAAGAGTATTAATTTAGGTTTATGTTTGATTCAAGGACAATGAGGGAAGTGGAAAAGTGATAATGTACAGCTTGTTTGAGGGCTCAACCATGAACCATGATTAGTTTCAAGTTTCCACAACCTGGCTTTCTCTTCCAACTTGGCTTCGACAGAAACTATGATTTTATGTGAGTTGTAGTGAGTTAGAAATGTCGATATGCATGGAGCCTTTATATACTTGAACTTGAATGTGATAAGTGCTAAAATGGAATAGGAAGGTAGTGTAAGAATTGCACATGGTTCAACCCCCCCCCCCCCAGGTTATACCTGAGGTAGTAACAAACGAGGGAAGGTGAAGATGTGAGCTGCCATATTACATGTGACCTCCATCAATGACCAATTGAGTCTAAACAACAATCATGTGGGAGGGAATGTGTATGGCATTGTGTCAAAATATTCCTATCATTCCTAAGCTATTGGAGAGCTGTGGAGGTGAGCTTGAAAGCATGTGATAAGTTCTAAGAATTCTACTCAAGCTGTGTTTAGGTTGTTTCTGAGGCAGTAACGAGTGAGGCATGTGCTTGTAAGAAAGTAACGTGGTTCTTGGCTTTCTCCTTCTTACTCGTTCACCAGGTACCAAGAAAAGAATGGTGTTTGCTTCGAATGGTTACTCCATTTGTCCAAGGAACTCAAGACGCGGGTGTTCAAGGATTGGGGATTCATTCAGTTTCAGAAGTTCTCAAACAAGCTATCTCAATGATTAGTGAAAGTTGGAGGTGGTGTGTGAATGCATGGATTCTTCCTTATCTTACATACTTGTCGATCAACAGAACATAAAAGGGGTCGATTTGGATTGTGACGTTTGTCACAGAATAACAAAAGAAAAGTGTGGGTACAAGGTACAACAAATTATGCATTCTTGTATACTCAAGTTGACGTATAAAATTGGATGGGATCTATTCGATGTGTCAGGGATTTGTATTTTATTCATATAACAATAAATGTGTATCTTATATGTATCGTATGAAATAATTAAAGGTTCCAAGTAATAATGTAACGTGCCATATTAAGTGAGAAGGTGAGGTATGGCATGAAATAAACTTATGAACTCACATTCGGTCCTAGCAAGTTTTGAATGAATTAGAGAAAACAATTTAGATCGAGTTTGAATTAAATGGGTAAAATTTGTGTGAGTAAAACGACTTGCATGAAAACTTATATAGTGATATTGGTTCATGAATGGAATAAAGTTGGGCTTGTTGGTGAAAATCAATGTGTACAAGTTATATAATAACTTGTCGGTGGGTTCGCTTGTCAAGGTCGTGAATCAAGTTAAAACGTATTGGTTAGTCTTATTGTTGAATAAAATGAAAAATTTTATTCGTAAAAATGGTTATTAGATATTGTATTAATCATAGGAAAATTTCGGGTTGTTATATTACCTACCCGTTAAACGGAATCCCATCCCGGGATTCTAAGATAAGGTAGCTGTAAAGGTGAGTGGAAAGGGTGAACAAATAGTCATTCCTAACGATCTAATCCCTGAGCGGTTTTAATTTTTCTTTCGAGCTTAACGTATCTACTACTACATTAGCTTCTTCATAATGATAGCAGTTCTCATAGTCATAATTGTTGAGTAGTTCTAACTACTTACATTGTCTTATGTTTAATTCCTTTTGATTAACTTGACTTAAGAAACAATTCCATTTTGAAGGAAGATTTTTATTTTAACATGTTTTGAAAATAAACATGGTTCACAATATCTTGTTTCTTGAAAGTTAAAATTTGGGGGGGGGGGGGGGGGGTAACCTACCCGTTAAACAAAGTGTTTGCTAGTTACAGACTTTTAACAATGATGGTTTTGGATGAGGACTTGATGAATGTAGAGAAAGTTGTTGAACTTTAGCTTTTGTATAGTTTTAAGTGACAACACGGTATTTGGTTTCAAGTTTTTGTGGATGATGAATCTGTTTGTTCCTTAGAAATTCCATATCTTGTATTTCTATTAGAGGAATTTATAGATTTTGATGGGTTTTAGGTAAAGTTGTGAAAGGTTTGGAGATTACTATATCACCTATAGTGCCGGAGAAGTAAGAGAGACCATTGTATTCACATACCATGTCCTGAAAAGGTTTCATAAATCGCCAGAATGTATAAGTGAGTACATGATTGAAGAAATGTGATTGTGCCGTAATGCCTTAGAATTAGCCATACGCAGAAGAAAATTATGAGCCTTTGGCTGAAGTTTTAATGTTTTATGAACTTTAGTGATCCTTGATTTCATACGCATGCCATTTCAGATACAATTAAGCCCACTTATTTATAATTCGTTATTTACATAGAGAAGCGTCCCAAACGATGTAAATAACGAAGTATAAACTTATGGTTCGGCGGTTTACAATTTCTTTATTTCAATGAAAAGGCGTCCCAATCCATTCAAATAAAGACATTGTAAATCATCCTACTTAAGAATTTCTGACTCAACACCCATACTGATCGACGAGGTAATCTAATGCGCAGATTTTCCGAGAATACGAAAAGAGTATGTCATATACATCTATAAAGATGAGAGCGAGATAATTAAGGAGGATTGGTATAGTATTCAAAATAGTTGGGGAGCATATATATATATATATATATATATATATATATATATATATATATACTAGAGTGTAGTTGTAGCATAAACTATTTAAAAGTCACATAATCGTCTGGCGGATGGAAATATGAAGACACGGTATTTGTAATAATCCCGATTAGTAAATATAAGTCATTAGCATAATCATAACATGTTAACATATATACGAAATCATGAAAAAGTAATGTCTCTACCAGATATTGGAAAGCGTAGGCACGGAGGGCATAAGGTGGTATTTTGTAAAAGTGGTCCATTTTAAAAGTGTAGTTATAGTCCAATGTTCAAAACACTTGGTTCTCTATAACTGTAGCTCTGATACTAATCTGTAACACCCCGAAAATCATCACGTCAGCGGAAGACTTAAAAATGTCAGCGAAAGACTTTTTGGGTGTTACTTCGAGGATCTTTGTCACAATCATAGAAAACGACACAAAAGTGACGCTTAAAAGTTTAATTCATTCAAAATACCAAATATTCGAGACATCAAGATGTTTCATAATTTAAACAACAAGTTTATTTGAAATATGTCAAAATGTTTATTTAAGCCCATGCCGGGTTACAAGCCCACTCCGTGCCTTCAAGTTCCTTCTTGTTTAGTTACCTGAGATAAACACATGCTAAAAGTGTCAACACAAAGGCTGGTGAGTTCATAGAGTTTATAGTTTCGAATATCGATTTCCAAAATCAAAGAGTTTATGAGTCCAAAGTAGTTATAATAACCGTTGATTATCAAATTAAAGTGTGAGTAAATCCATAATGTTCATAGCTTAAATCGTTGATTTATCAAAATCAGAAAAATGAGTAATTTCCTTAATAATTCAAAAATAGTCCGTTGGTTTGCCCTTCACCGGGTCAACACCAAAATAGTAGTTTGTTTGACCTAATCGGGTCAACACCAAAATAGTAGTTCGTTTGCCAATTATTAATAGTTTTTCCTGCTATATAGTGAGCACAATCTCGTAGTTTAATAAAACAGTAGGCTACAACATCGTACGCACTTAACATCAGTCATTGTAGTGCCACATTATTACCATTCTCTTGCCCTAAGCTCATGACACTCAACAATTAACAGGCATCAAAATTATCCATAATAATGATGTAAAACAGTGGCCCTCAAGATAGGTATTTACCAGTAACCTATGAAATCAAATAAAGTGCATTTGGTGGCTTTCCTCTAGCGACCAAATGGGGATTGTCAATCCCTAATAGATCTATTCACAATTATTTACGTTCACCCTGCAAGTGATTAAGGCGCATGATCGAGGGACTTTTGGTAATAGGTACTTAGGCAATAGAGATTAAATATAGCATATCGTTGAAAAATCACTTGTAATCATGTCTATAGCAGGTATTTCCTTATGAGATATAAAAATGGGTAAACCAGTAAAATTTATATGAAATACAGTCATGTATTTAATTAATGAGTACTTGTAAAAGTAAAAACAGTAGTTAAGCATGTATCTCCCCCAAAAACGTTTATAAACCATTGTAAAACAAGTAAGAGTAGGGGCTATGACTCACCTTAGAATTATGATAGGCATAGATAACGTAATGTCAGAGATAGAATGGAAATGACTTCAAAGATAACCTGAATGATATGGAAGTTCGAGATAAGTTTGACTTATCGAGAATCGTGATTTGAATAGTGTTCGATGACAAAATGACTTTCGTGGCAGAGGTGGCTTGCGTGGCAAAACGCTTAATAGTTCAAGAGCAAGTTATATAAAATATAACTTGTCTTTAAGTATAAGTATCGTTTATTGTTTATATATTTCTTGTTATAAATAAATGATATGTATCAAAAGTTGATAAATGATAAATTATAGTAATTGCAAGTTTTACGTTAGGTTAAGTGAACTGATGAGTTTTATTATATGAATAATCATTACTTAATGTGTATTCAAGTTAACTGATAATAACGTCAAGTTATATAATTTACGTTATAAGTTATATATATTCAGAAATATATAGTTATTCATATTTAACACTTCATTATCGTCTAAAAATATAGGTCTCGTTATATGTTTTATGATATAGTCATAAAATATTAACTTGTCAAACCGTAATTAATTTTTAGAATAATCCTTAAGGTTATACAATGTTACGCTCTTTATTCTCAAGTTTCAAAGATGACATTTTATACAATTCAACTAATTAGACATTCTTAGTACAGATTATTAAAAGAAATATTGATTAGTTCTTACATGTTCATGGGTCAAGTGTGAAACATTTTAAAAAGAAATAAATATCAAAATATTAGGTGCAGGGTTTGAACCCCTGACCTTACGCTTAACATCCCAACGCCCACCCAACTGAGCCAAAGGCTTTTTTGTTGTTGTAGTTTTACTGATTGATATATTTAAGGGTTTTGCTACTGTCTCTTGTTTGTTGAGGTTTTACTCACAGTAACTGTGATTCATGTATATGCATGTGTAGGTTTATTTGTTGAGTTCTCTTTGTTGCATGGCCACCCAAGAGTTTAAGTTACGACATTTATTTGAAAGAAAAGATTAACGAGAGTAGGAAAAATAAAAGGTAGAGCTTGTATGATATGTAAAGGGGTATATATATATATATATATATATATATATATATATATATATATATATATATATATATATATATATATATCGACTGTTATATAACATTTTGGTTTGTTAAGCCATTTAACCATACAATACTTCTCATGGTACATTAAGTTGGATAGTTTTATACTCGCGTTTTATAAGTGATACTTTATCATTAGTTATATTTTATTTTACCACATCATGCACAGCCACATCGAGATTCAAGATGTCACATTTTTAATAACGATGATGAACGAGAGTATAAAATAACAAGCTGAAGCTAGCCCTGTGTGACATTTCAAAAATTTTCATGTCATTATTTTACTATTCACAAGTTACTATTCATCATTTACTATTCATTGATCACTATTCATCGTTTTCGAGGTCAATTTGACATTCCGAGAAACATTCAGAATTTTACTATTCACTTGACACTATTCATTTTCGGAAGAAATATCACTATTAACGTGCATTACTCATGTCATCGTAAAAATTTGTTTACGAGTATTCAAATTCGCGTAACCAGTTTGGTTTAGCTTCGAATTCATGCATCATCGGTAGGGACATCTCATACGGACTAGAAATAGTCTTCATATCATCATTAGGGCACTTGCATACTATTCCACTCGTAGGATAATTAAATTAATACTTTTGGTAAAATTAACTTTTATGTATAATTATTTCTATTTAAACGTTAACAAACGATCAATAATGTGACTAACACGTCCGACACTCCCGACTATGATCCCAATATATTTTTTTATATTCATTTTCTTATAATATAAAAATTATAATATTAATTTACCCGGTATTTTGGAGTTTTATTTTAATTATTAACGTAAGATTTCTAAAATTACGACGGTTTTCGTAGAAATTAAACTATAATTATCTAAACACCCAATAATTTTACCCAACCTATTTTTATAATTTTTATAACTTTATTTTATCCCGGTTAACTCCGTTAAAATTTATTTTTAGTTAACCCGGTACCCGGTACACCTTAAAACTACAAACTAACACAAAATACTACACCTAATACCACTTAAATACTTACACACTCAACCTCTTCTCTTACACCTTTGAAATTTACTCACTAACTCCATTATTGCAAGATCTCTTAATTAATGCACTAAAGTCTTACAAGTAACTTATACACTCTTTTGCTTCTCATTTCACACAAGTTATCACAAAAACTATATTCTCTCTTTTCTCTCTATCATCTCACGGCAACAAACAAGGAGCAAAGGCAAGACCAAGTTTTTCAAGATTTAAATATATTTTCTAGTGTTATTTGTATCCCTTTTTGAGTTTTGAAAGATAAACTCAAGGTATACTTAGGTTTTCATACTCAAAAATCTCCCTAATCTCTCAAGTAAGTTACTAAATTTATTTTTATGATTTCATCAACTATTTACTATGATCATAAGGATTTCATGCCATTTTTCATGTACATGTTAGCTATACCACATCATTTTTGTAAACTTTTGAACATACAAACCCTTGAAATGATTTTAGATAGATCCTTGTTAGATCTACTTGGTGATGAGGTTTAGGAACCCATGACACCCTAAGAAGGTGTATGGTAGGATTAGACTAGTTTTGTGGTGTTTGAAAGGGATTTGATGATGTTAGAAACTAGATTTAAACCTTGAAAATGATTTTTGAACAAGTAAAAATACATGCTGTTCCATTTTGGTTTACCCAGAAAACTCCGAATTTACATAGTACCCTTTGACATTTTTTTTAGAAAATACTTTCAAAAACGAAGCCGTAGGCGAAAGAATCGACTAAAACGGACTTATAACGAAGGAGATATGATTTTCCGAAGTTAACGACGAAAACTATTTTTCTGAAAAACCTTGCTGATGAACAGTTGTCACGACAGTTTCGAGGCGTAAACTAAATCTAGCCATCCCGACTTATCAAAAATATGTTAGTATTTTGTCCCACGATTCCGTGGATATAAAGAACGAGTAAAACGGATTTATAACGACAAAGATATTCACGTTTCAATAACGGCAAAACATATATTATTTTGACAGCACTTACACTTAGAATATTTTCAAGTAAAACCAGAATATTCACAAACGTCCATGTTTGGAGCTCATTTCCCGTCAATAGACTCATTTCTGGAGTCGGCACACCAAGGAACAAAAGTTAGTACTCCTGTAATACTTTCCAAATCAGTTGGCCGTTTAACATTTGGACTTTTAATAAATAAACTACAGCCACTTAAAGTTACCCAGAAATGACAGTTTTGGCCTAAATGCCATACTTTTCGACCATTTATCTTAACATCTAGACGCGATGGGTAAAATTTCACTAAGGAACATATTTAGATATTGTAACAAGCTTTCCAAAAATGCTGAGTTTGTCCCCTAACTCCCAGCACACACTGTTTTGCGACTAGTTTTCCGAGGTCACTTTTGGCCGTTTTCAGAAATTAACAAGTATTATATTTTACGACGAAAAGTTATATTTTCACAAGTTTTCACCAAACGACTATCATAGAACATCGTTACACCATATATACATGTAAAATACAGCATGACTTGGCACGACAACATAAATATAATTTTCGATGATTATACATGTTTTAAAATAATACGAGTGGTATAGGTATCATGTGCATGCATATTCTTTACATCCTTTCATGATCTAAGTAGATCACTATCATTCATATTAGGTTGCGGTTAGAGATCGAACCTCATTTCTGTGTATCCACTTTTGTCATCGTAGCCATCGCACCAGGTGAGTTCATAGCCTCGCTTTTACTCATTTAAATGTTTTATAAACCTCGCGAGGGGGGATACATGCTAGTTTTACAAACCGAATACAAGTAGCTTTCTTTTTGGTATGCTTGACCCAATTACATGATTTATAGACATCAGACATTGAGTATTTCTTGCCAATTAAGTCCCCTCATGAACCGTTAATTACTCGAGTAGTAAACGCTAGTATTATGGATATGCATATTAGGCTTGGCGGGCCTTGTTCGGGATACGGACACATAATAGTTAGAATTGTGGTAAAATGGCAAAATTTACCTTTCCGGGGCATTATTAAAAAAATCGTCAAGGTTCGGTTTCATGAGCTCAATGCTATAAATCTTATTTCCCGACTTGTATTTGTTACATGTCAACTTAATTATGGGCGTATAACAACGTAGCCCATCGTATTTTAAACTGATTTATACTTGTATTCAACTGATTATATATTAAACTCTATGAATTCACTCAACTTTATGTTGACTTTTTAGCATGTATTTTCTCAGGTTTTATTTGCTAGCTGAGCATTGGGAGCAATCGGAGTCGCGTGGATATCAAATATTGAAGGACTTGTTTTCTACACATTCGATAACTTTTTATTTTTAAAATATAAATATGCGTCATGTTTTAACTCTTGTAACTTAAGTTTTGAATAGAAATTGTTGGGACCTTTGTACTCTGATTTATTAAATCGAATGTGACATTTTATTAAACGTCTCTTTTGAGGTTGTTTTATATAACTTGTTTTTATGAACTATGAAGTGACACCCAAATTGGTTTTCCGCTGCGTTGTAAATTTTGGGGGTGTTATAGAATGGTACCAGAGCATTAGTTATAGCGAATTAGGTCGTTTTCAAAACCTAAACTATAACTGATTTTCAATTTTTTTTTTTATAAGTCTTTCACCACTGTTCGATATCCGCGTACGCTTGCTCCCAGGTAATTTATATGCTCTATTTTGCATCCATACTTCTATTTTATGACTAATGAATATATCCCCTAGTCATGATTTTGCTCTCTCATGCCTACTCTTACATTCTTGTGATCTATGAAACTTTTTCAAGACATTGTAGGTGATTACACAATGGTCTCATTTACTTCATTAACATTGTGAGTTGCACAATGGTTTCTTCTATTTGTCAGACATTGTAGGTGATTACAATGGTCTATAAACTCTTTCATAACCTTATATACTATTATTGCATCTGATAGCGAAACTCGTTACAATTTATCAATTCCTCTTGATTTCTTTACTCCCCGTAAACTTATGTTTTCTGAGCATTTCTGCATTTTTTTTCTTTCCAAATTGATACAAATTATATAAAAGACTATCTATATACACTTGATTTTCTCTTAACTATTTATACCTATTTACAAGAGCATTACTTTTTATTCGTATAAGGATATTTATTATAAACGTTTTATCCAACTCTTTACACTCAGTCTCTATAGCACCATATCAATAAATTACCCCACTACTACCTTACAAACTAATAACATGATTCACCACTATTTTAGCTCTGACTAGTTCAGAATTGACTATTTTGTCACCCCCTTACAAATTATTTGGTAAATTACCTTATAAAACTAGTTTACTACCATCTTTTAAACCATTTTCGCTAAAATTTTAATACAATGCTTTTCACTCTCTTACAAACTACTTTACCATCATCTATAAACTAAATTACTGATATACTACTATTACATGTATTAATGAATTCGTTTACTTAAACCTTTTATGAACGATGTGGTGATCTCTAAAACATTTTCACAACTTTATTTCCTTTTGATGATATTGACATTCGGTGTACTTTGTCAATTCCACTAGTAATTTTATTGTTCAACTCTGAGTGTGAACATTCTTCTTACGCCTTTGAATCGTGTATATTGTTTTCGTTATTCATTGTTTTGAAATCTTCCAATTGATGGGAGTACGACCTTAACTTGTCATCTTGGATCACGCCATCCTTTGGCACTTACCTTTGGGAATGCGATTGACTAATGTCATATTATTATTCTCGTTACTTCTTCTTATGATTTTGATGAATCATATCGTTAATTAGACATCCTTTTATTTATTGTAACACTTGATCTTGTTGTATATTTTGTTTTGTGACGGGCATACTTAAGTAGGATGATTTATAATCGTCTTATTGAAATGAATTGGGACGCTTCTTCATTTGAATAAGGTAATTATAAACCGCCGAACCATAAATTCATAAATCTTCATTTACATGGATTGGGACGCCTTTTTATGTAAGTGGCGAGCTATGAATGAGTGGGCTTATGTGTATTCGCCATAGCGTGCGTATGAATCATTCTTTGGGCTATGAACTCCTCTCGACTCGTAATTTGTTATGTGGATTATTTTTCCATATTTTGTATCGACCGTCGCAAGCTTGATAAACTAATAGTAATGTACTATTATTCGCTTCCACAAATTGACGACTTGATAAATTCCTTGTCTCCTATTGTCTTATCGCCAACACTTTTGTTCTATCCTTTCCTTTCAGGACCCTCACGACATTCAAATCGTTCCCTCATACCATTGCTTACACATTATGTGATTTCTATCACTTGTTCTATCTTCGTTGCTACCTTTTTACTTTGTCAAAATCCCGAGCACAAAATGCATTAAGCACCTCCATGGTCTTCTATAAAAATTTTATGCGTCTTTATGAAAATTTTACAAATACTTCACAAGTGTTTAAATTACCAAAATGATCTTCTTAAGTTAAAGATTCGGTTCTAACCACCCTCTTTTGTAAAAATCATAACTAATATTTATAATAACACCATGCCCTATCTTTCAAATTACATGTTTTATACATTATATTTTAATCACGTCTTAAGGATATGACTGATTTAAACTTCGTTTCAACTAATGATTTCTAAAAATTTGAAAATAGACATTCTACAATCACAACCATAAACCCGAGTTTCAAAATGGTTTTTATACATGCTTCCATACCAAAAATCTTTAAAACGACCAAAAATGATTAAGAAGAATTGAGCGCCGGGACGTCGCTCTCTTAAGGGGTACGTGCTGTGACATTTCAAAAATTTTCATGTCATTATTTTACTATTCACAAGTTACTATTCATCATTTACTATTCATTGATCACTATTCATCGTTTTCGAGGTCAATTTGACATTCCGAGAAACATTCAGAATTTTACTATTCACTTGACACTATTCATTTTCGGAAGAAATATCACTATTAACGTGCATTACTCATGTCATCGTAAAAATTTGTTTACGAGTATTCAAATTCGCGTAACCAGTTTGGTTTAGCTTCGAATTCATGCATCATCGGTAGGGACATCTCATACGGACTAGAAATAGTCTTCATATCATCATTAGGGCACTTGCATACTATTCCACTCGTAGGATAATTAAATTAATACTTTTGGTAAAATTAACTTTTATGTATAATTATTTCTATTTAAACGTTAACAAACGATCAATAATGTGACTAACACGTCCGACACTCCCGACTATGATCCCAATATATTTTTTTATATTCATTTTCTTATAATATAAAAATTATAATATTAATTTACCCGGTATTTTGGAGTTTTATTTTAATTATTAACGTAAGATTTCTAAAATTACGACGGTTTTCGTAGAAATTAAACTATAATTATCTAAACACCCAATAATTTTACCCAACCTATTTTTATAATTTTTATAACTTTATTTTATCCCGGTTAACTCCGTTAAAATTTATTTTTAGTTAACCCGGTACCCGGTACACCTTAAAACTACAAACTAACACAAAATACTACACCTAATACCACTTAAATACTTACACACTCAACCTCTTCTCTTACACCTTTGAAATTTACTCACTAACTCCATTATTGCAAGATCTCTTAATTAATGCACTAAAGTCTTACAAGTAACTTATACACTCTTTTGCTTCTCATTTCACACAAGTTATCACAAAAACTATATTCTCTCTTTTCTCTCTATCATCTCACGGCAACAAACAAGGAGCAAAGGCAAGACCAAGTTTTTCAAGATTTAAATATATTTTCTAGTGTTATTTGTATCCCTTTTTGAGTTTTGAAAGATAAACTCAAGGTATACTTAGGTTTTCATACTCAAAAATCTCCCTAATCTCTCAAGTAAGTTACTAAATTTATTTTTATGATTTCATCAACTATTTACTATGATCATAAGGATTTCATGCCATTTTTCATGTACATGTTAGCTATACCACATCATTTTTGTAAACTTTTGAACATACAAACCCTTGAAATGATTTTAGATAGATCCTTGTTAGATCTACTTGGTGATGAGGTTTAGGAACCCATGACACCCTAAGAAGGTGTATGGTAGGATTAGACTAGTTTTGTGGTGTTTGAAAGGGATTTGATGATGTTAGAAACTAGATTTAAACCTTGAAAATGATTTTTGAACAAGTAAAAATACATGCTGTTCCATTTTGGTTTACCCAGAAAACTCCGAATTTACATAGTACCCTTTGACATTTTTTTTAGAAAATACTTTCAAAAACGAAGCCGTAGGCGAAAGAATCGACTAAAACGGACTTATAACGAAGGAGATATGATTTTCCGAAGTTAACGACGAAAACTATTTTTCTGAAAAACCTTGCTGATGAACAGTTGTCACGACAGTTTCGAGGCGTAAACTAAATCTAGCCATCCCGACTTATCAAAAATATGTTAGTATTTTGTCCCACGATTCCGTGGATATAAAGAACGAGTAAAACGGATTTATAACGACAAAGATATTCACGTTTCAATAACGGCAAAACATATATTATTTTGACAGCACTTACACTTAGAATATTTTCAAGTAAAACCAGAATATTCACAAACGTCCATGTTTGGAGCTCATTTCCCGTCAATAGACTCATTTCTGGAGTCGGCACACCAAGGAACAAAAGTTAGTACTCCTGTAATACTTTCCAAATCAGTTGGCCGTTTAACATTTGGACTTTTAATAAATAAACTACAGCCACTTAAAGTTACCCAGAAATGACAGTTTTGGCCTAAATGCCATACTTTTCGACCATTTATCTTAACATCTAGACGCGATGGGTAAAATTTCACTAAGGAACATATTTAGATATTGTAACAAGCTTTCCAAAAATGCTGAGTTTGTCCCCTAACTCCCAGCACACACTGTTTTGCGACTAGTTTTCCGAGGTCACTTTTGGCCGTTTTCAGAAATTAACAAGTATTATATTTTACGACGAAAAGTTATATTTTCACAAGTTTTCACCAAACGACTATCATAGAACATCGTTACACCATATATACATGTAAAATACAGCATGACTTGGCACGACAACATAAATATAATTTTCGATGATTATACATGTTTTAAAATAATACGAGTGGTATAGGTATCATGTGCATGCATATTCTTTACATCCTTTCATGATCTAAGTAGATCACTATCATTCATATTAGGTTGCGGTTAGAGATCGAACCTCATTTCTGTGTATCCACTTTTGTCATCGTAGCCATCGCACCAGGTGAGTTCATAGCCTCGCTTTTACTCATTTAAATGTTTTATAAACCTCGCGAGGGGGGATACATGCTAGTTTTACAAACCGAATACAAGTAGCTTTCTTTTTGGTATGCTTGACCCAATTACATGATTTATAGACATCAGACATTGAGTATTTCTTGCCAATTAAGTCCCCTCATGAACCGTTAATTACTCGAGTAGTAAACGCTAGTATTATGGATATGCATATTAGGCTTGGCGGGCCTTGTTCGGGATACGGACACATAATAGTTAGAATTGTGGTAAAATGGCAAAATTTACCTTTCCGGGGCATTATTAAAAAAATCGTCAAGGTTCGGTTTCATGAGCTCAATGCTATAAATCTTATTTCCCGACTTGTATTTGTTACATGTCAACTTAATTATGGGCGTATAACAACGTAGCCCATCGTATTTTAAACTGATTTATACTTGTATTCAACTGATTATATATTAAACTCTATGAATTCACTCAACTTTATGTTGACTTTTTAGCATGTATTTTCTCAGGTTTTATTTGCTAGCTGAGCATTGGGAGCAATCGGAGTCGCGTGGATATCAAATATTGAAGGACTTGTTTTCTACACATTCGATAACTTTTTATTTTTAAAATATAAATATGCGTCATGTTTTAACTCTTGTAACTTAAGTTTTGAATAGAAATTGTTGGGACCTTTGTACTCTGATTTATTAAATCGAATGTGACATTTTATTAAACGTCTCTTTTGAGGTTGTTTTATATAACTTGTTTTTATGAACTATGAAGTGACACCCAAATTGGTTTTCCGCTGCGTTGTAAATTTTGGGGGTGTTATACCCTGGTATGTTTGATAAAAAGGATAACAAATAAAGCAAGGAGAAAATGACTTACGAAGACGCCACAAATGGGTGTGTAGAGCGCGACTTAGAGGTCAGTGATGGAAAAATGATTGGTGCCACTCGTTTCTGGGACTAACAAGGAAATGAGACCTTCATTCTAAGGATCCCATGCACTGCCTAAACCCTTAGGATCTTGGCCACAGCTCTCGTACGTACCACAGCAGAGGAAAGACTTAGAACAACATTGAAAGGTGATAGTTTTGTGAGTGTAATAGTCGAAGCATGGTTTCTTCTTCTCGACAGGGACAGCAAGAGTATTAATTTAGGTTTATGTTTGGTTCAAGGACAATGAGGGAAGTGGAAAAGTGATAGTGTACTGCTTGTTTGAGGGATCAACCGTGAACCATGATTAGTTCCAAGTTTCCACAACCTGGCTTTCTTTTCCAACTTGGCTTCGAAAGAAACTATGATTTTATGTGAGTTGTAGTGAGTTAGAAATGTCGATATGCATGGAGCCTTTATATACTTTAACTAGAATGTGATAAGTGCTAAAATGGAACAGGAAGGTAGTGTAAGAATTGCAGATGGTTCCCCCCCCCCCCCCCCCCCCAGGTTATACCTGAGGTAGTAACAAACGAGGGAAGGTGAAGATGTGAGCTGCCATATTACATGTGACCTCCATCAATGACCAATCGAGTCTAAACAACAATCATGTGGGAGGGAATGTGTATGGCATTGTGTCAAAATATTCCTGTCATTCCTAAGCTATTGGAGAGCTGTGGAGGTGAGCTTGAAAGCATGTGATAAGTTCTAAGAATTCTACTCAAGCTGTGTTTAGGTTGTTTCTGAGGCAGTAACGAGTGAGGCATGTGCTTGTAAGAAAGTAACATGGTTCTTGGATTTCTCCTTCTTACTCGTTCACCAGGTACCAAGAAAAGAATGGTGTTTGCTTCGAATGGTTACTCCATTTGTCAAAGGAACTCAAGACGCGGGTGTTCAAGGATTGGGGATTCATTCAGTTTCAGAAGTTCTCAAACAAGCTATCTCAATGATTAGTGAAAGTTGGAGGTGGTGTGTGAATGCATGGATTCCTCCTTATCTTACATACTTGTCGATCAACAGAACATAAAAGGGGTCGATTTGGATTGTGACGTTTGTCACAGAATAACAAAAGAAAAGTGTGGGTACAAGGCACGACAAATTATGCATTATTGTATACTCAAGTTGACGTATAAAATTGGATGGGATCTATTCGATGTGTCAGGGATTTGCATTTTATTCATATAACAATAAATGTGTATCTTATATGTATCGTATGAAATAATTAAAGGTTCCAAGTAATAATGTAACGTGCCATATTAAGTGAGAAGGTGAGGTATGGCATGAAATAAACTTATGAACTCACATTCGATCCTAGCAAGTTTCGAATGAATTAGAGAAAACAATTTAGATCGAGTTTGAATTAAATGGGTAAAATTTGTGTGAGTAAAACGACTTGCATGAAAACTTATATAGTGATATTGGTTCATGAATGGAATAATGTTGGGCTTGCTGGTGAAAATCAATGTGTACAAGTTATATAATAACTTGTCGGTGGGTTCGCTTGTCAAGGTCGTGAATCAAGTTAAAACGTATTGGTTAGTCTTATTGTTGAATAAAATGAAAAATTTTATTCGTAAAAATGGTTATTAGATATTGTATTAATCATAGAAAAATTTCGGGATGTTATAAAATCAATATGCCACACTTAATAAATCAAATGCGTCATGCGTGTAAATTATCAAAAATCAATTACACTTATAAAATTAGATGCATCGTATCAGCAGAAGCTAATGCGTCATATCTTCGTTACGTTTCAAGATACAAGATTTTTATTCAGATTGAGATACTCCGTATCGATAAAAATCAATGCGTAGTATCTATTTAATTAATTCGAAAACTGTTTTCATAAAGTAATTAAATGCGTCGCATCTGCGAAACAGATGCGCCGTATCTCAGTTAGGGTTTAAAAATTTTCTGATTAAAAACAGAATACGTCGGATCTAGGGGATAGATGTGCCGTACTCGAATTTTTAAATGCGCAGTATACAAAATTAAAACGCCATACGCCGCATCTAAATAATAGATGCGCCGTATCGTTTGTATCAGCAGAAAACAGCGAAAGTAGTTATGCAATAAAAACAAAAGAAAAATCAAAAACTAATAAAACAAAGAAAAAAAAACACACAAAACAAAAAATATGCAAATTATACAATGAATGCAATCTAACTAATATACAACAAAGTTGGTAATAAAAAACTAAAAACCTAAAAAAATCTAAAAAGTTAGAAAACCTAATTAAAATACTAATAGATAAACAGGTTTTAACAATTCACTCCACGGCAACGGCGCCATAAAACTTGATGTTATGTTTGTGTCTCATGTAGTATAGTGTGATTTTGCCTATTTTAAGATTTACATTTATATTTAGTCGACTTATCATATAACATACACACACTAACGAGCAGTGTACCCGATCAATATGTATATAGTGGTAAGCAAAGTGTCGATCACTAAGAGTAGAATGTAACTCCTAGCAAACACGTACATAAATAGATAATAGATACAGATAGAAGGCCTGTCCTGATTATTAAGTAGCTTGTCACTTGTTTTATTGCTAGTTTTATATGTTGTATATCGTAATCTAATCTGTCTCGTTGGATCCTAAATATAGGCGAGTAAACTCTTAATGATCACTTATACCTATCCCACTTTCTAGACGCTAGATAAGTAGGCGAGGAAGGGGTATGGCAGCCCAAACAATACTCAGCTACACACAGAGGTTATCAAAGCACATATACAAGTCACCAAAAATATCAACATATAAACTTTAATTGATGGGAAAGCAATTTTAAGGGGAGCAGTATGGTAGCCACAAGCCCATCAATCCTGATGAATTAAAGCTTACTATTACAATAAAACAAAACTACTTAATGAATTAAATACATGTATGACCTTCTTACTGCTCTAAGATCTTCTTTGGAGGTGTGTCTTGTGTTGCCAAATCGTCTGAATTTGTCTCCTTAGGGTTTCTGTTCTCTCTCTTTTTGTCAGACTCTTGGGGTATTTATAGGTTCTATCTGAGGGTTAGATGCGGCCCATTGAGTAGGTAGATGCGGCCGATCTACTTAACTTCGTGTGGGGTCTAAGATTAATATATTCTGGAATATTCGTACACCGTCTTCAGATGCGGCGCATCTTCAATGCAATGCGGCGTAACTTGAATCTTATGCGGCGCATGTCCTTCAGTATCTTGAATCGTATTTGGTGAAGTCTTGATAGAGATACAACGTATGTTGATAATGTGATGTGGCGTATCTGGAGTAGAACAAGTTGGTTCTTCTTTGTTGACCAAAGTTTCATATGCGGCGCATGCTTTAAAGTCAGGCAATGGTCTTCGAATTCGTCTAAGTATGATAGTGTGGCGCATCTGTCTAGAATGATGTGGCGTATCTTTTGAATTTAAGTAGACTTTTCCATCTTGATCATTTTGCTCCATATTTCGTCTAAATTGCCAAGTTTCATCAATTGCCTGCTTTTACCTGAGAATTACTAAAGTAAACATTAAAGCACCAATTCTTATATAAAATATAATAAAACAAGACAATTATATAGGATAAATGATGACAATATAATGTACTTATTTGATGTCATCAGTTATTTACAACGCTTTTCCCAAAAAGGAATTTCAAAGAATTTTCATGTGTAATACAGCTAAAGATATTTGTAAAACCTTGTTAGTCACTCATCAAGGTAATAATCAAGTCAAAGATAATAAGATCAATAATTTGGTTCAACAATATGAACAATTCGTCATTCCTGAAGATGAATCTATAGATAGTGCTTTTGCTAGATTCAGTAATATAATTACTAGTCTAAAGGCACTTGATGAAGGTGTTTCTGTCAAGAGTTGTGTTAGGAAATTTCTCAGGGCATTACATCCGAAGTGGAGAGCAAAGGTCACGGCAATTCAAGAATCTAAAGACTTGGCTTCACTATCATTAGATGAGTTCATTGGAAATCTAAAAGTCCATGAGTTAATCATCAAAAATGATTCCGAGATAGTCAAGAGCAAAGTTGAAAGAAAATCACTCGCTTTGAAAGCCAAAAAGGAAGCAAGTGATGATGAAAACTCAAGCTTGGAAAGTGAAGACGTGGAGTACGCCATGGCAGTTAGAGATTTCAAGAAGTTCTTTAAGCGAAGAGGTAGATATGTTAGACAACCACGGGAAGAAAGGAAAACTCCTCAAAAGACCCGTGATGATAGATATGGCAATGGCGATAAAAGATGTTTTGGATGTAGAGATCCACGACACTTGGTAGGAGATTGTCCACTCCAAACAAAAGACAAGAACCAAAAGGCATACGTACGTAGCGCTTGGAGTGATAGCGACGAAGATGCCAAAAATGAAGCTTGTCTAATGGCCGTAACTTCAAAAGAGGTACATCTCGAAACCAATCTCTACAATGATGATACACTTTCATTAGATTCGCTTGACCTAGACAACGAATGAGTCAAAAGATAATTTTGAAAAACAAATATTTAAAATCTATCAAAGATAAATTAGAAAAAGAAATTTTAGATCTTAAGGATAAATTATCTAGACTCTAAAAAGGTAAAGAAATTGACCTTGAATGCAAGACATGTCTAAATCTTAAAATAGAAAATGAGGAACTTAAAGAGGAACCATCAAAACTTGATAAATTCGAAAAGAGTACCTACTCTCTTAAACAAATAATTAATGTTCAAAAGTTTTCGGATAATAAAACCGGAATAGGCTATAGTTTCTTTGAAGGCTCAACAAGTGAAACAAAGGAAATAAAATTTGTGTAACCTCAGGCGGACAAAGCTACTAATGACAGTCCCTCAATTGCACCTGATGGTCCCTTATCATTAAAGGACCGTCGTCCAGGTAAAGGATCGTCACCAGTAGGTGAATCCAAGAAATTTCCAAAATCTGTTTTAGGTCCTCATCCAAAGCAACTAAATGTAATGAATTCTAAAGTAACCATTGCTAGTATAAGAGAAGTTTAACGTTTCTATAAACCATTACTCAAACCTGGCGTAGGATTTAACAAACCTTTAGTAAGGCCTAGATCTCCACCACCTAGAAAAACTAATGTCATTCAAAGACAAACTAGACCAAGATCACCTAAGAAACAAAACTATACAAAGACATATCCTGTCAATTGGAAAAACAATTTTCTACCCATGGGTTTCTAATCACCATTTCAACATCCTAGACAAATGCAAAAAGTGCATAGGATGTTTGATACTAACAACTTTGGATCCATGAGATATTGGGGACCATATGTTTGAATTTTCCAATCTTATCATTAGATATGCTTGGGAATTGAGTTGGAGCCTGACGAATAGGTAAAGGATAGTGAATGCACTAATCACATGACGGGGTATCGCAAGCTATTCTCATCATATCAATGATGCAGTGGAGGTAACGTCACTTTTGGTAGTATACTTAAGGTTAATATCATCGGTAAAGGTACGATCACTCATAACTCTCTTACTATTACTAATGTAGAACACGTAGATAATCTAGGCTTTAATCTCTTAAGTATTAGTCAAATATGTGATAATTAGTGTAAGATAATCTTTTCCGAAGATGGTAGTGAAATCATAAACGATGGAAAAGTAATTGCCAAAGGAGTTAGGGAAGGTAACCTATATGTCATGAAGATAAGTAGTAAACCTAGCAACAATGTATGTTTAGCTACAGTTAGTGATAACCCTACCTTGTGGCACAGAAGATTAGGACACGCTAATATGTGTTTACTTCAATATTTAGCATCTAAGGATTTAGTTAGAAATCTACCTAAACTTAAGTTCGACCAACACTTCTGTGATGCTTGTAAAGTGGGAAAACAAGCACACTCTAGTCATAAACCTAAGAACATGGTATCAACCTCTAGATGTCTAGAACTTCTTCACATGGACCTCTTCAGTCCATCCGCCGTACGGAGCTACAAAGGAAATCTTTACACCTTAGTTATAGTGAATGATTACTCTAGGTATACATGGACTATGTTCCAACAAAACAAAACCGAAGCTTTCGAACAATTCAAAACCTTTAGCAAGAAAATTCAAAACCAACTAGGATGCTCCATAGTTACCATTAGGATGTATTATGGTAGAGAATTTGATAATGAAGTGCAATTCGAAGCCTATTGTGATGCTAATGGTATTACTCACCACTTCTTGGATTCACGCACTCTACAATCAAATGGAGTAGTTGAAAGGAAAAATAGAACCCTACAAGAAATGAGTAGAACAATGCTAAATGAGTAATCCATTCCTCAAAAATTCTGGTGCAACGCAGTTGACACCTCCACACACATACTCAATAGAATCCTCATTAGGCCGATCCTAGGAAAAACCCATTATGAAATCTTGAGAGGTAGGAAACCTACTCTAGAATATTTCAAGGTTTTCGGAAGTAAGTGCTACATTCTAAACACCAAAGATTATCTCACCAAGTTTGAACCAAAGTCTTACGAAGGTGTATTCCTAGGATATTCACAGAATAGTAAAGCCTATATTGTTCTAAATAAGGAAACAATGGTCGTCGAAGAATCACCCAACGTGACTTTCGATGAGAGTCCTCCCCCACCTAAGACACCTTTGGTAAATGATGACTTAGATGAAGAAAATGCTATAGTAGAAAACATGAAGAATCTAGACATTAATCATCAAAAGGAAACCATTGAAATAGGTGAAACCACGAATGTTAGGGAATCAAGAAATCATCCTTTAGATAATGTGATAGGAAACCTCAACCAAAGAACCCGGTAGATCTCAAGTACAAGACAAAAGCAACTTCTTTTGTTTTTTCTCTATCATAGAACCTAAGAATGTTAATGAAGCTTTGAAAGATGAAAATTGGATCATCGCAATGCAAGAGGAATTAAATCAGTTTAAGTCCAACGATGTTTGGGAGTTGGTACCAAAACCTAAGCTTGTAAGCATTATAGGAACTAAGTGGGTATTTAGGATTAAGTTGGACGATAATGGAGTCGTATCTAGAAATAAAGCAAGGTTAGTAGCAGAAGGCTATAATCAACAAGAAGGAATTGATTATGACGAAACCCATGCACCCGTAGCAAGAATAAAGTCTATTAGGATATTACTTGAATACGCATGCGCGTTAGACTTTAAATTGTTCCAAATGGATGTGAAAAGTGCATTCCTAAACGGTTCATCAATGAAGAGGTATATGTAGCACAACCTCAAGGATTCATTGACTTTGAGAAACCGGAGCATGCACAAGAAAGCCTTATATGGTCTTAAGCATCCTAAAGCTTGGTATGATAGGTTAAAAGCTTTTCTTATTAAACATCATTACTCAATGGGAATGGTAGATAACACTCTTTTCACTAAGAAGAAAGATTTAAACATCATAATCGTCCAAATATATGTCGATGACATTATATTTGGTTCTACTTGTCAAAACATGTGTGATGAATTCTAAAAAATCATGCATGACGAGTTTGAAATGAGTATGATGGGCGAACTTAACTTCTTCCTTGGACTTCAAATTAAATATTAGATGATGGAATATTCTTTAATCAATCTAAATACATTAAAGAAATGCTTAAGAAATTTGGATTAGAAGATACAAAACCTATGAAAACACCTATGGCTATGGATACAAAGCTCACCAAGGATGAAGAGGGTGAATCCATAGATAGTACTAAGTATCAAGGTATGATAGGAAGTTTATTGTACCTAGTGGCAAGTAGGCCCGACATCATGTTTAGTGTGTGCCTTTGTGCTCGCTTCTGATACGTGGGATTGCGCCCTCGCAACAGGTTTTACCTCTTAAGGGATCTTGAGAAGCTTGCAATCCCCGCCAGGCAGTGTACCTGATCGTTGTAGTATAGTATAGTGACAAGTACCTGGGGATTGATCGTTCAACTCAGGAATAGTGTTCGCTAGGATTAGAAAGCCTACTAAACTAGGTCTAAAGGTGAGGGATGATTCTTTTTGTATTTTTATATTTAATAAAAAGCAAGTAAAATCTCGGGTTTTGAAGGACTGGGCGGAATTAGTTGCTAGTCAACTAACCCAATTAAATAAAGATGCAATCAAAATAAAATAAAAAGGAAATGAAAATAAACTAATGTGGTGGAAACAATAATGAGAAAAGATGTGTTTGCTTAGATTTCATTACTCCCTAGATATCTTTTATCAGTTGATTAGCTTGTTATAATTGCATGGATGGCGGGTTATATTCCTTAATACTAGTCGTAGGGCCGTGTACAATATTCCCTAACTCTATAAGCTCCTACTTCACTCCTATGTTGAGCCGACTAAAAGCTCCTAACATGGGATCACTAGAATTCACTTATGCATTAAATACGACCAAAAATCGTAGTACACCTCCGATCATGTTTCTTAAGACATTCAACCAAGTTACCAATGGAAGTCTGCCAGTTTTCTTAAGCCTAACATCGAATACAATCATCCACAACAATTATAAACAAAACATCAACCAATAATCAACATCTAGGTTTCACTACATCTAAGCAAACACAATAAAAACCTAGCCTAGCATGTTAAAAGAAAGACAAGCATAAGATAGAATCACACAACACATAGACATATCGTATGATTATTCGAAAACTTATCTTCAATTAAGCATGGGTGGAACAAGGGTTGAAACCCTTATTTTTACAGAAAATTCGTCTAGGGTTTAAGCTCTCCAAAGTTCTCCTAATGTTCCACCCTAATGAATGAAAACTAGAAAACTATATATAGATTTTATACCTTGACGGCGTCACGTTATAGCTTGTAACGCTGTCAACTCGCCGCCAAATTAAGAGTCGTATTACCTAGATCCAGTCTTGACGCCGTCATGTAGAAATTGAGCTCTGGGCCGTCACTTGCAAAATGACCCTGACGGCCTTGGTGACGCCATCAGGCATTTTATACTTGAAATAGTTCTGGGACGTCATGTGTATTCTTCATATCCACCTCTTTTGCCAAGCTTGACACCGTCATGTGTGAGGTTTTGACGTCGTCAGGTACTGTTCCCAGCAAGGATTTTGAGACTTTGCCATTTTCTTTACTTTTATGCTCTAAAAACATCCAAAATGCTTCTTTTTTCCAGATTTCATCTTAAAAGTACCTAAAATGACATAAGGAACGATTTAGGGCAGTAATTGATCAAATAATCACGAATTCGGGCTTAAATGACCCCCTAAAAGCGGTACACTTTTCACCTCATCAAATACCCTTACACTTGAGATTTGCTTGTCCTCAGGCAAATGCGCTTTTATTCTAATCAAAATACAAGTTAGGGGTCATTTAACACTAATATAAAAGTAATTACAACAAATAATCGTTCAACTAAAAACCAAAAACAAGCACGGAGGTTATACACTAGCACCTCACAAATAGTGTTTAGATACTCACATCTCTCGGGTGTAATAAAGTATATATCACAATATGGAAATGGAAAACATCTCTCACTTCCTGTCATAGCAAATAGATTACCATAGGCTTGGGAAAGGATCAAACCTCCAACACTTGGCGTAAGCACCTAGGATAAATTATCAAAGAGGTCTTTTAAAGGGTTATAACGTTAGGTGTAGGGATATGGAAAACACGGTTTTGTTGGATAAAGGCAATATTTACTGGTGGCGAGTTAATCATCTTGGTTAATTATATGTACAATATGGCGTTGCTAAGCCAAGACTCGACTCGACTTAAATTAATCAAAATCTAACAAACTATGAAACAAACATAAAATGAAACGGGATGGTAGTCCGTATGTTTTTCTCTTTCTTTTTCTATATTTTTTTTTTCTTTTTCGTGATTTTTTCGATTTTTTTTTATTATTTTTATTATTTTTTTTGCATACACTTTAGCCCTACCATCCAAAATAATACATCATAGGGGGTTTGTATTCCTCTTACACTTGAATTTTTACATACTTTACAATAAACTACTCTAATGACTCAAATCAAGATAATCTAAACACTTGGAGTACTTTTTAAATATTAACGCACATACGGGGGTAATAAATTGATGTCTTCCCCATTACTCCATATTACTAGTACTTTACCCATGAGTCCTAATCGTCCCAAAACAATATGTACAAGATATGACTCGACTTAGCAACCATGTAATCAATTAGATAATTAACTAAGGGTTTAAACAAATAACAATAATGCACTAAAGATGAGTGCATACAAGGAAGGCCAAGGCTATTTGGTTGCACATTTGGGTGGATTGTAAACAAATTCTTCCTTTAAGTAAGATGCTTAAAGTTAGAAACGAAAATATAGGCTCAGAAGGGTGTACTAGGGGTTTCGTGTACTAAAAATGAGTACAATGCTAAGATGTGGGAAAATTAATTTACTTTGATAGTCAAGTAATATGACTTAAATGGTCATGTAATTATGATACGGGTTTAAAGACAAGGGTGATCCTAATGCCTCTTATCATATAGTAAATCCTAACCACACAAATGTAGTCTCACTAGCGGTCTCGGGATGTATCACTAACGCAAGTTCTAGAATCTAAATACTACCGGTACACTCATAAGCACTAAGAATGAATGCTTTTCCTATCAAATCTAAAGGCGAACCTCACATATTTGGGTAGAAATTTTTTTTAAGTGGTACGGTTAGTCATACAACTCCTATCCATGAGATGCTTGTTAAGGATAAAGTTTCACTCTTAAATGTTGTAAAAATTTTTTAATTTGGCGCTAAAATTGCCCTAGCAAGTATTTCTTTTAGTTTTATTACACACCTACTATCGAACAAACAAACTCAAGTGCAATTGTATCCTATAAGGTATCATCATTTACCCTCCCCTTACATTTAGGATGAACATTGTCCCCAATGTTCAATTAAAGGATGTAAAAGTAAAGCAGCTAAAAGAATGAAAACAAATACTCTCCTGATTCGTTCGGTGTGGATAGTGTGTCAACAAGGTTAGATCTTCCTCCAAGAAAATGAACTTTGAAAGCTTCCCTCCAGAAATATAAATCATATTCTTGTCATATATAACCTGTTAAACCTGAGAAAACAATCAAGGAAAACCTCGCGTAAAATCGGCGGCAATCTATATATACTAAAAAATCCTAGAAAACAAATTAAGATATAATGCTTGTCGAATGAATGTTTGCAGATTTCCTGGAGTTTATAAAACTAAAGAATCAACAAAAACTTTGAGACTCCGGTTTAAACAAAACTCGCAAAATTTTTAAGAATTTTAATACCTGACGCCGTCAGGTTGTAACTCCTGACGCCGTCAGAATGTTCTTGGAAATATCTTATGTTAAGTTTCCGGAAAATTTCTGGAAAAACTTATGCCTTATTTCTGGGAAAATCCTGCAAAACATCATTATGACTCGATACAAGCATTTGACTCAAACAAATACTAATATACATG
The DNA here is from genome assembly GCA_030686995.1 of Artemisia argyi. Classification (NCBI taxonomy): domain Eukaryota; kingdom Viridiplantae; phylum Streptophyta; class Magnoliopsida; order Asterales; family Asteraceae; genus Artemisia; species Artemisia argyi. The sequence goes on from CM060687.1 coordinate 83,161,357, forward strand.
CTCATTTAATATTGTAGTGAATCATGCTCATTTTCGTTCTTATAAACAAATTTGGATTTCCCTTAACTTAGTTTTTGCAAAATACCTTTATATGTAATTAAGATGAAGTTAAAAACAAAATAAAGCATTTTCACAATTTACTTTGAAACATGATTTACCAACAATAAAAATAAAACACGCATACGGAAAAAATAAAATCAAACAAATAAAAACACACAAAACATGGGTTGCCTCCCAAGAAGCGTTTTCCTTTATTTACGAGTCTTGTAGCTAGACTCAAGGTCATGGGCTATCCTATGTGAGTGAGTTCCTCATCAAGGACATCTTTGGGATCAAACTTAGGCTTCAATTTCCTATTGGTTCTCTTAGTTCGGTATGACTTCTCAAATTTCTCTCCATCCGGGTCATAAAGAATCGTCTTCATATGCCATGATCCGTCACCTTCCCTAGGTGGCTTGTCCCAATTCCATTTACACTTATCCCCTTCCCTTTTACACTTGTACATTCCTAAGTTGATAGGCATTACTATTAGGAATTCAATCATTTTCCTAAAGACTAAAGGATCCTCAAAAGGGTTTAGTTCTTCATCCCTAGCTATGAGTTGCTCTACCGAATGCGTTTTATTTATAAACTCCTTTTCTAAATAAAATGGGCGTTGAGGTCCTATAAAGTCTCCATTAACCCAAGGTCCATATCTAGATGGTCTCCTATTCAAATCTACCCAATGAGGTGTCGGTTCCTCATTAGTATCATAAGCATGCTTCTTAACATCATAGACCGACCAAGTGTCTCCTTCTCCTACCGCTATCCTAGATTCCTTACAATCGATCATCGCACTTACGGTAGCTAAGAATCCTCTTCCTAATAACAAAGGGCATGTAGTGTCACTAACCATATCAAGGACGTGGAAATCGGCTAGTATAGTTAATTTCCCTATATGCACTAGTACGTCCTTCACTACCCCTACCGGATATGCTACACTACCATTCGCAAGACCTATAATTACCTCCGTGTCATCTAATTTTCCCGGCTTAAGAGTGGTGTAAAGGGACAAAGGAAGTAAATTAAGGCTTGACCCAAGATCGGCTAGTGAGTCGAAAGCTTCGGAGTTCCCGATCCTACAAGGTAAAATAAATATGCCCGGATCATCTAATTTCTTAGGCAACTTATTTCGAACGAAAGTGGTCCCATTCTTACCCAACTTAAGTTTCTCCTCATATTTCTCTAAAAGGGCGTTGTAGTAGGGAGCTCTTGATAAAACTTCAATAACCGAACGTTCAAGGCGAAGTTCCTTAAATTCATCATCAAGGTTTTGTATAGGAGGTGTTTCAATTATGCTTTTGACCGGTTTATATCGGATATTTTATTCGATTGGTCCTTTTGAAGAATTTGGGTTTGCTTGAAACACATGTTCATTGCCTTGACCGAATAGTATTGTGGACAAGAAGTAGGTGACGAAACCGATGATATGGCATTAACGTTTAGTTTCGGGTTCTTGACCGTGTCGCTTGGGAGTGCTCCCATTCCTCGGTTATTGAGAGCTTTCAACAATGTGTCAATTTTATTGGTCATCTCACTTTGCTTTTCTTTGAAATCGGCTTCAAACTTAGCTATGCGAGCTTCTTGAGATGCCATAAACTTGGACATCAATCCTTCAAGATTATTGGTACTACAATAGTTATTGGAAGGATTGTTGTTGAAAGTACGGTTAGAGGTTGGACCCTTTGGTTGGTAACGATTAGGTGGATTTGAAGAATTGTTTTAGGGCATGTTTTGGTTTTGTTTCCACCTAAGGTTCGGGTGATTTTTCCAAGAAGGATTGTAGGAATCACCGTAAGGGTTTGGCTAGGGTTTGAAAGTGTACCACTTGTCTCCCGCTTCGTCGGTTCGCGAGGATGCGTAATCTGCAAAAGCTTGTCCGGGGAGTTCCACGCAATCACGAGTGTCATGGGGACCACTACATAGTTCGCATGAAGAAGTGATTTTGTTCACTTGGCTTGAAGGCTTAGGAGCTTTGTAGGATTTCATGAGAAACTTGACTTGGTCCTCAAGTTCCATGATCCTACGGTCGGGAGTGCTAGAATTGTTCGAAGGCAAAGATATTGCCTTGACCGTTTTGTTCAAATCACGGGGATCATTCCAAATTTCGTTGTCATAGAGAGCAAGATCTTCTATGAGTTCCCATGATTCTTCTGCACTTAGATCACGTAGCTTGCCACCGGCCGATTTGTCAATGGTTCGCCTTGTGGAGAGATCGATATGGTCATAGAAGATTTGGACATGGAGCCAAAGATCTATGCCATGATGAGGGACTTTTTAGAGTAAGTCCTTGAAACGAGTCCATGCTTCATAGAGAGTTTCACCTTGACGTTGTTGGAACATCAAGATGTCATTTCTAAGCTTGGTAGTTCTCCCCGGTGGGAAAAATTGAGAAAGGAAACGAGAGTGAGATCATCCCAAGAGGTGATGGATCCCGCGGGTAAACGTTCAAGCCATTGACTAGCTTGGTCACATAGAGAGAATTGGAATAGACGTTGATAGGCCCACCTAGGAGAAAAAGTCAAGTATTAAAATCCGTGGAAGTACAGGGAAATCCCTGGGTCGTTAAGTCTCAACGAGATTGAAATTGTATTGTAAACGTTTGAGGGAATGAGTGGTACTGAGTACAGTAACCAAAGATGAAATGGGTTTGATTTACACTACTGATATTATTTGGGAAACAGTATATAACAAGTACAGTAAACAGATATGTATACAAGTAAGCAATTTGCGAATCAGAAATGCTTACAGACAGAGAAAAATGTGAGTTTTAAACAATTTAAAACTACAGGGGGTGCAAATGAAAATTTTACAAACTTAATTATAAAAGAAAATGAAATTAAAAAGAAAATTATTTTTTTGATTATTTTATTATTTATTATTAATTATTTAAATAAAAACTATTTAACTATTTAATTAAAACTAATTAACTTAAAAACTTAATAATACAAATTTAAACTAGAAAATTGCAAAATTAATTTTTAAAATTCTAAAATGACTTAAAATAAAATAAAAAATAAAAAATATGTATTTTTTGTCTTTTTTTGGATTTTTGATTAATTAAATACTAATAATATTATTTAAACTATTTAAACTAATTTAAATTAATAATAATACTAAAATTGACTTAGAAAATTATAGGAAAATTTATAAATCTAATTAACCATCTCAGGAATCCTAAAAAATTATAAAAAGTTTATAAAAAATATATTTAGACTATTTTACTAATTATTTATTTAATTATTAATTAAAATTTAATTTAACTAAATTAATTAAGGAAATTAGAAAATGAATAGTAGAAATTAAGAAACTATTTTCTAAAAATACTTAATGATTTATAAAACCTAGGAAAAATATAAAAAGCTACTGTTGTTAACTAAACATTAATAAAACTATTTAATTACTAATATTACTTAATTATTTAATTAAACTAATATTAATTCTAATAATTACGAAATCAAAAGAGAAAAATCTAGAAAAATTACTGAAAATACCTTAAGATGAAAAAAAATTAAGAAAAATATAAAAATGATGAAGTGCTTAATAATAAGCTGAAAAGAAAAATTAAAAAGATAAATCCTATTAAATAGAAGCTATCACTATTGTTAAAGTTGGTTTTTGTTGGTATTTCTTTTTGACTACTAATTATAAGCTAAAAATAGAAAACTTTTATGAAGACACTTTTGTTATAGCTTATTAATAAGCTATGTGCACCCCCTTGGTTCTTAACAGTTTACTTATTAGCTTATTAGGACTTGTGATTTTTGGAAAAGCTAAGAAATGAACAAATAAGCCACAACAGATGAATATAAACTAGAAACAAACCAAATGAAACAAATAAGCACACTGAATAAGCTGTTTAAAGCCAAATAAGCACTTAACAACTTCAAGGCCAAAACAGGCCTTACAAGGGGACCTTTGGACCTCTGTTGGGTCCACAGAAGTCAAGGGGGTCCAAACTAGGCTTTGAACCTTGAAGTTGACCTGGTTAACTCAGGATTAAGCCAATAAGCTAGGCTTATGGCTTATTATTGAGTACTGGGTGGGCTTGGGATTTGGACTCAAACACTGAGTGAGTCAGTGTTGGTTTCTGAGACAGGTCACAAGTATGGGTCCAATAAGCTAGGCTATAATAAGCTGAAGCCCAAAATAAGCAGTCCCCCAATGAGCTGAGGTGGAGGGCTTTTTAAAAAACTAGGGTACAGGGTGTGGGGTCCACAGGGTCAGTCACAAAGGAACTTGGAATTTTGGCCAATTCGTATGCACAAGGCATGCACTTGCCTTGCAGCTCACTTTGAGCAAGTGTGGGGTCCATAGAAAAATTCACAAAAATAAGCTAAAAACAGATTTTTGAAGATAAACTGAGGGACTGTTATTTATGAAAAGCTCAGGTTCCAAATCCAAATACAAAAATCAAAACAAATCTCCCCATTTTTTGATTTCTGATACAAGTATGTTTTGACTTTTTGAGATTTTACAAAAGGTTGACTTTGATGAGTTTTGAACTTAATTTTCTGAATGATTGTGTTATAAATTAAGTAAAAACAACCATTTTTGGATTTCTGATACAAGTATGATGAGACTAAATTAAGCAAAAACAACCACTTGTGGAATGATTTGATGAGATTTGAACAAAAATCCTTTGACAGACAACAAATGAGACTAAATCAAAAGGTATTTTGACTTTTTCACTAATGGTCACTGGTTTTTATGGTTATTCTAACTCAATGTGGACTAGGTGAGCATGTTTAAAGCATAAGTGATCAACCAAAACCTTTTTTACTCAGTGAAACAATAAGATCCAAACACCCTTAATGCACTGTTTTGTTGATTTATCTTTCAAAATGAGCTTTAAGACCAAGAGATCACTACCAACTGACTTACTATATTGTATTAAGCTGCAATAAGCATAAAGAACACAAATATACTCCACAATTACCAAAGATCATTAATTAGGACAATAATCACAGTTGACCTAAGTTTTGAGCACCAAATGTTTATTATGAACTAGTACACTATTCTAAGCTACACTATCACTAAATATCACCTAATAAGCATAAACAAACCAAATAAGCAGTAAAATAAGCTATGCTACAGTAAATATCAATTTAACTAAAAAAAAGAAAATTTGAAACTTAAAAGGGATCTTTGCTCAAAACAAGATCAAATATGCTCGAGGAGCTACTCTACAAGCTCTTAGCTTATCAGAGATAAGCTAGGTACAATCCATCTGCCAATTCCATTACTTGGCACTTCCTAGAGCTTTCCACAGTCAAATGCAAAGGTTCCCTGCTTTGTTTTTTGTATTTTCTTTCCTTTTTTATGTTTTTCTCATATATTTAAGAGCTTAAGTGAGCTTATGGTTCATGTTTAATAACTAGACAGCTTAAACCATATTTTATCTTACACTTAGATTTTTATAATGAAACTGAAATAAGACAGAGCTTGAAATAAAAACCTGAAGACTTATATTAATTTAAGAAAACATATTACAATCTAGAGTTTGACTAGAATTTGAGAGATACAACTAATTGTACAATGATTTAGATAAGCTAAAACTACACTGCTTCTCCTTTGTTACTTCTTCCTTTTATAGCCACCTCTGAGGTCTTGTAGGGTCCACTTGTGCTTTCCCAGCTACAATTTTGTCCATTGGATGATATTGGGATGATCTCAACCCTTAAACCATTTTGGCGCCAATATATAAATAGGGCAAATTGGATTGTGGTGTGGAAAACTAGAAGGGGGGGGGGGGTTGAATAGTTTTACGTCTTTTTAATTTATTATAAAAGATTGTTTGAGTGTTTTCTTTATTTTCAAAAATTTAGATTCGATAATATGTGATCTCAAGTCTTGCACAATATAAACAACAATAAATATGTAGGATATAGCAATAATAATGTAAGTAAAGAAATAAATGAGAGATGGAAAGATCGAACCGCGAGACAAGAGATTTATAGTGGTTCGGTTACAAGGACACCTTCCTTGCCCTACTCCACTCCCCGAGCACCTAACTCGAGAGTTTTCTTCACTATGTCAACAAGCTCCCATATGGCGGAGAAAACGTTACACACCAATGTACACACCACAACTTCGTCACAACTTAATCACAACTTCTACACAACCTCTTCACACCAATCAATCTTCACACCAATCTACTTCACAACTTTCTACTTCACACCTATCTACTTCACACCAATCTTCTTCACTACAATCTACTTCCTAACTCCTCTCCTTCACAACAAACTACTAACCAATCACACTATCTATATACCTAGCTAAACTATCTACTATCAAATATTCACAACTAATTACACAAAGAGATAGATACAATTGATGATGCTCTAACAACTTGGTTGTGGAGGTCACAACAAGTTGTAATACTTCTTGTCTTGGAGAATAGAAGTATTCTTCTCTTGCACTTGAAAGGATGATGTTTGGATCACTTTGAAACAAAGATTTATGTATGTATGATCAAAGGATTAAGAGAATAGAAATGGAGATCTAGAACAGACAGTTTAGGAGTGCAAAATGTGAGAAAAATCTGTGGAATGAACTAGTATTTATAGGGAGCAAAAATACTATTCTGGAGCATGGCTGGTCCCCTTAATTAGGGGGAGGTCCCCTTAATGATTAAGGGGGCCGCCTAGTATAATTAAAGGAGCCGCCCTCCTGAACGTTGGAGTTTTTTTGACCTTCTGTGGGGAAGGTTTTTCTGGATAAAATTTTCCATTTTTGGTTGGAAATTTGAAATCATATATTTATAGTGATTTAAACATATTCTTTTAATTTCAAAAATGTTTTATAAAAGATATTAAGTGTTAATGACATTTTATAAAAGTTCTAGTGATTTAGAAAAATTTTCCTTTAATCATAGATTGCAATAAACACTTTTTTATACATACCTTAAGTGATTTGGATGTAAAGAGAATATTAATCACTAAATACTTGTTTATGTCATAAATTTTAGTTCAATGGGTTTATGTTTTGTAATAATCAAAACATAGAGATATTGATAATATGTTAATAATGTTTTTAGGCATTATTTATATCAACAATCTCCCCCTTTTTGATTATTACAAAACCGTAAACTCATTAGGTCTAAAATTTATTATTAGACAAGTATTTAAGAGTTTAATACTCTCTTCTCCCCCTTTTTGTAAAATCAAAAAGTTTAAACCGAGTAAGCTTCATAAAAGAAGTTAAACGGGTAGAAAGCTCCCCCTTGATGTATGCTCCCCCTCATTTAAGAGCACCAAAGAAACGAGCTATGGAAATCTTGGCTACAAAAAATATGTGAGGAGAACAAGACATATATATGCAAAGCAACAATTATGCAAATAAAAATAGATTCATTCAAGCATATATGAGACAATCATAGAAATGATCATCATTACAACATTCAATATGCTAGAAGCATATTGATTACAATAAAACAAAAGAAAAAACATAGTCCTATATTGCCTAAGAGAGCACTTGGACTTGCTTGCAACCCATGGTTGAGTGTTTTATTTGCTTGAAGGGAACATAAGCATAGAGCTTAGTTGTTAGATGGAGAGGGATATGGAGTGGGGTATGGAGCGGAAGAGGTGGATCTCACTATGTTGTATCGAGTTAAGGGTGGTATTGGGTGAGGACGAGTGAGAAGATATTCAATCCAAGAAATATCTTCACACAAGAGGAGGATTTGTTTTTAAAGGAAGATGCAACAAGGGAAAAAATGAGTATGGTTTGTAACTTGATCCAAGTTGAGAGAGTGGGGTAGGAAATTTGCATAAGGTGATAATGGAGGTTGCCCTTTGTTGCGTTGTGCAAGATGCATAGCAAGGAGATCACTAAGATCATGGATTTGGTTTATTTCATCATAGAACTTTTGTTTTTCTGTGGCAATGTGAAGAGAATCATTGTGTTGATATGGATGAATTGGGTTTGTGTAGTTGGAATTATAGTTTGATTGTTGATCAAACTTGTATTGATCATTATAAGTGGTTGGAGGTTGAGATGTGTAGTTTGGAATGAAAGAAGATGTTTGGCCAATGTTGTATGGTTTGTAAAGAGGATTAAATGAATGTCCTTGTGGGTTTGGTGTAAAGTTTGGGAAGTAAGTGGTTGGAGGTGTTGAGTGATTTCCAACTTCATTGGTTATGATGGATTTGTTTCGAGGGCTTTTTCTTCGCCAAACGGGTTTTTCCGTCATCCTTGCTAGCCTTGAGGCTTTTGGTTTTGGTTTGTTTGGAGAGGTCATGATGGGATGAATGAAGAGTTTTGAAGATTGAGGATATTTATAGTATAAGATTTGTGTGTTTATGGATGGATAAAGTTTGTTTGGGAGATTAGGACAAAATGTGTTGGTGAAAATTGGGAAATGTAGGTTGAAATGGGCTAAAAAGTATAAAATATTCTGTAAACCCGATCATCAGATGGCCGGTCCCCTTAATTGTGGGGCGGTCCCCTTAATGATTAAGGGGGCCGCCCATCTGGTGATTTCCAGATTGCCAGAATTGGGTTTTTTGGTAGAAAATTTGCAGAAAGGTTGTGTTTTTGGATTTGGATTTAAGCAAGTTCAATTCCTTGAGGCAATATAGCATCTAATCTAATCATAATATAGCATGCATGCAAAAACACTTAAGTAAGAGAGCAAACAAGCAATTAATAATAAGCTAGAGGAGACAAGCAAAGGCAAGGGCACTCAATCTTCCTAGGGGTGACTGTCACAGCACCACAGTTACAGTTTTATTGAACGACCTAAAGTGTCGTTTTGAAAATACATCGTTTGATTCATTCAAAATATTTAGAGTTATAACACATAGGTCCCAAAAGAGTTGGAAAGTTTAAGTAAATAAGTTTAGTACAATCAAACGATAGTTTATAAGTGCATGAAATCCAAAATGAGACGCGTCATCCTTGATACTCAATGAAATGACTCCATGCATGTCATGAGGTATATGTCTTAGTTACCTGAAAATACATTGCGAAAACGGTCAACAATAATGTTGGTGAATAATCATAGGTTTGTAAATTAAATCGTATGTACATAAGCCACAAGTATAAAGTAAACCGACAAAAATGTCAAAATGCTACATTGGCTCTTAAGCTCATGACCCCGAAGCTAGATGTTACTTGGCCCCAAATGAGTGTTTACCAGACACTCTAATGTATTAGACATGAAATGCATTCGTACCCTTTGGAGCAACCCAAACATGAATGGAGGAGTCACCCTCAATAGATCTATTCACTCACTCTCGCTTGTAGATTAATTAACGGTCCATGATAATAAAGGGGACTTGTCGTGACATGGTAATAAGGCAACTTAAGCAATGTAAGGAATTTAATACTTTGGCATGTACAGAAAAATAAGTATGCAATGTATTCTCCCCCGTGGGATTTTAAATCAAATATGTAATTGAAAACGGGGCTATGAAAACTCACCTTAAGTGATAGTACGATGAGATGATATGATCGGAACAACAAGGCACGTACTCTAGCCGCAACCTAAATGAATGAATATGATCTAATTTAGATCATGAAATGTCATAATGAATAATCATGCACATGATACCTATACCACTCGTAACTTGAAAATACTTGTTATCGTCAAAGTAGGAAATTTCTGTACTTAGGAAAAATAAGTCCAATTAGGAGTATAGAAACTTGTCGTAGTATATCGTATATAATATGTTAGTGTTATATTCCTCGTCTTGAAAACTTTAAAATAAAGTCTAGTAGTCGCATAAATAAACATTGGGTCGTACGTATTTCGTTAGTTAAAAATAAACTCCTTCAATGAGAAATCTAGAAAATAAATCATTTAGTACGTAGTTATATTATTTTCTAGTACTGACTATATATATATATATATATATATAGTTTTGACGATTTTAAAACATGGATAACTTGGTCGTTTTAAGCTCATTTTCCTCGTTCTTTATATCCACGGATTTGTTTTAGTATGTACTAATATATTTTTGATAGCTCGGCTCCACTAGGTTACGTCTAACGCCTCTATTTGTCCGTCGAAAAATGTCAAACAGCATGCAGTTTTTCAGAAAACTAGTTTTCGTCACTTAACTTGCAAAAATCATAACTTCTTCGTTATAAGCTCGTTTTAATCTGTTCTTTCGCCCACGGCTTCGTTTTTGAAAGTATTTTCTAAATAGTTGGTCAAAAATTACCCATCACCTACTGAGTTTCCCACGTTTTAAAAATGGTGACAGTAGGTATTTTTATTGTTTCAAAAACCATTTCTAGGGTTCCAATCTAGTTCCAACTTCAACCAAACCACTTTCAATCACCACAAAACTAGTCTAATCCTACCATACACCTTCTTAGGGTGTCATGGGTTCCTAAACATCATAAATCAAGTGGATCTAACAAGGATCTAACTATAATCACTTTCTAGGGCTCAAAAGTTAGTTATGTTTAAAATGAAGTGGTATAAATAGCATATGCATGTAGATCTAGTATATATAACATATGAAACTTGTAAAAGCTTGGTAAAATCATAAGTTTGAGTTTCTTACACTTACTTGAAAGATGAAAGAGATTTGAGGATGAAAACCTAAGTAAACCTTGAGTTTATCTTTCAAAACCCCAAAACGAATACAAACTAAACTTGATAATCTACTAGATCTTGAAAATCAAATGGTTCCTCCTTGTTTCTTGATTTGGCCGAGCACAAGAGAAAGAGAGAAAAGAGATTGAGTTTACTTGTAGATTTGGTGAAATGAGATAAGAAATGAATTATTGTGATATATATATTTCATATAAAAATATCTATGACACATTTAAGAGTTAGTAGAAATTTTTCAATTGTGTAAGAAAATTGATATGGAGGGGGGCGGCAAAATGGTAGGGGGGGGGGAAGAAAATGTAGAATGTGTAAGATAGTTGGTGAGATTTTTGTATTATTATGTATATATTATTAGTTTTAGGGAATACCGGGTACCGAGTTAACTAAAAATAAATTTTAACGGAGTTAACCGGGACATAATAAAGTCGTAAAAATTGTAAAAATATGTTGGGTATAAATATTGAGTGTTTAGATAATTATTATTTATTTTCTACGAAAACCGTCGTAATTTTAGTAAACTTACGATAATAATTAAATAAATTTCCAAAATACCGGGTAAATTAATATTATAATTTTTATATTATTAAAATGAATATAAAAATATATTAGGATCATATTCGGGAGTGTCGGACGTGTTAGTCACATTATTGGTCGCGTGTTAACGTTTATTTAGAAATAATTATACGTAAAAGTTAATTATACCAAAAGTACTAATTTAAATATCCTACGAGTGGAATAGTATGCAAGTGCCGCAATGATAATATGCAGACTATTTCTAGTCCGTATGAAATGTCCCAATGATAATGCATGAATTCGCTCCTGAATCAATACGGTTACGTGAATTTGAATACCCGTAAACTAAATTTACGATGAAATGAGTAATGCACATGAATAGTGGTTTTCTCTCGGAAATGAATAGTGTCATGTGAATAGTGAAATTTTTGGATGTTTCTCGGAATATCAAATTGACTTCAAAAATGATGAATAGTAAAATGACGAATAGTAATTGGTGAATAGTAAGATGTTGAGGTTTGGAAAAATGACCTGAAATCGTGGGGTGTGATAGTCGCCCACCCAAAAAGGAATTCAGTCCCTGAATTCAGCTAGTGTTGGTCTCGGAAATTGGCTTGGTGAATAGTTGTGGATACTTTAGTCGCATTTGGTCTTCTCGTTCCCAAGTTAACTCGGGTCCTCTTCGAGAATTCCAGCGAACTTTCACGATCGGAATTCGACTCTGCTTCAATTGTTTGACCTCGCGGTCCATAATTTCAACTGGTTCTTCCACAAAGTTAAGTTTGTCATGGAGTTGTATTTCTTCTAACGGTATAATGGCAGACTCGTCCGAAAGACATTTCTTGAGGTTCGAGACATGAAACGTGTTGTGTACATTGCTGAGTTCTGACGGAAGTTCAAGTTTGTAAGCTACCGGACCAATCCTTTCCAGTATCTTAAATGGACCAATGTATCTCGGGTTCAACTTCCTGCGTTTTCCAAATCGTATCACGCCCTTCCAAGGCGAGACTTTCAACATGACTTTGTCTCCGACCTCAAATTTCAATGGTTTGCGTCGAACATCTGCATAGCTTTTCTGTCAACTTCTAGCAGTTTCGAGTCTCTCTCGAATCTGAATTATCTTTTCTGTTGTTTCTTGAACCATCTCCGGGCCAGTACATTGTACATCACCGACTTCGACCCAACAAACTGGAGATCGACACTTACGACCATAAAGTGCCTCGAATGGTGCTGCTTTAATGCTCGAATGGTAACTGTTGTTATAGGAAAACTCGATCAATGGCAAATGGTTAGCCCAACCATTTCCAAAGTCAATCACACATGCCCTAAGCATGTCCTCAAGTGTCTAAATAGTTCTCTCGCTCTGACCATCGGTCTGAGGATGGTAACCAGTGCTCATGTCTAACTTGGATCCAAAAGAATCTTGTAATGACCGCTAAAAGTTTGAAGTAAAACGACTATCTCTGTCGGAAATGATGGAAACTGGTGCACCGTGTCTTGAGACTATTTCCTTGACATAAAGTCTAGCAAGTTGTTCCATGGAATAAGTCTCTCTAATGGGTATGAAATGAGCTGATTTGGTAAGACGATCAACAATTACCCAAATAGCATCATAACCTCCTGACGTCTTGGGAAGTTTAGTGACAAAGTCCATTGTAATACGTTCCCACTTCCATTGTGGAATCTCTGGTTATTGAAGTAACCCTGACGGTTTCTTGTACTCGGCTTTCACTTTAGCACAAGTAAGGCATTTGCTGACGTACGTAGCTATTTCGGCTTTCATGTTCGGCCACCAATAAAGCTTCTTGAGATCCTGATACATCTTATCAGAACCTGGATGAATAGAGTACTTCGACTTGTGTGATTCATGCATAATCAATTCTCGTATTCCACCATAGAGTGGTATCCAACTTCGGTCCTTGAAGCATAACACTCCATCTGATCTCTTTGCAAAGCCATTTTTGTTTTCTGGCATACCATAAAGTTTCTCATGTGGTCGATTTTCTTCTTTGAGAGCCTCAATCTGAGCTTCTAAAATTTTTGATGGTAATGGCGAAATGATTGTCATTCCCAATGACCTAACTCTCAAAGGTTTGAGTCGTTCTTTTCGGCTAAGTGCATCTGCTACAACATTCGCTTTTCCTGGGTGATATCGGATTTCACAATCGTAATCACTAAGTAACTCTAGCCAATGACGTTGTCTCATATTAAGTTCCTTCTGATCAAGTATATGCTGTAAGCTCTTATGGTCGGTAAAAATTACGCACTTGGTACCATAAAGGTAGTGTCTCCAAATCTTGAGTGCAAAAACTACTGCACCCAACTCCAAATCGTGTGTAGTGTAATTCTTCTCGTGTGTCTTAAGCTGTCTAGATGCATAAGCTATCACCTTCTCGTTTTGCATTAGCACAGCTCCAAGTCCTTGATGCGAAGCATCGCAATATACCACAAAGTTCTCAATACCTTCTGGTAGTGACAAAATCGGTGCGCTACAAAGCTTTTGTTTCAATAACTGAAATGCGGACTCTTGTTTCTCTCCCCACTCGTACTTTTGATTCTTTTGTGTCAGCTTCGTCAACGACTTCGCTATCTTAGAAAACCCTTCAATGAACCTTCTGTAATATCCGGCAAGTCCTAGGAATTGACGAATTTCTGTAGGAGACTTGGGCGTAGCCCAATCCTTAACTGCCTCGATCTTTGCTGGGTCGACTTGTAATCCTTGGCTATCAATGACATGGCCAAGAAATTGAACTCTTCGTATCCAAAAATCACACTTTGAAAATTTGGCATACAATTGCTCCTTCTTGAGTAGTTCCAGGATTGTTCTGAGATATTCTTCGTGCTCTTCCTTACTCTTCGAATAAATCAAGATATCGTCAATGAATACGATCACAAACTTATCAAGATACGGTTTGCACACCCTATTCATGAGATCCATAAATACCGCAGGTGCGTTGGTTAATCCGAAAGGCATTACTTGAAACTCATAATGACCATAACGTGTTATAAATGCCGTCTTCGGGATATCCTCTTCCCGAACTCTAAGTTGATGGTAACCGGATCTTAAATCAATCTTGGAATAAAAACTGGAACCTTGTAACTGGTCGAACAAGTCGTCGATTCTGGGGAGTGGATAACGGTTCTTCACCGTTAACTTGTTCAACTCACGATAGTCGATGCACATTCTGAAAGTTCCATCCTTCTTCTTCACAAACAAAACCGGCGCTCCCCAAGGCGAGGAACTCGGTCTAATGAATCCTTTGTCCAAAAGTTCTTGTAATTGATTTGACAACTCCTGCATTTCCGAAGGTGCAAGTCTATATGGTGCTCCCGCAATTGGTGCAACTCCTGGCGCTAATTCAATTTTAAACTCGACTTGGCGTATAGGCGGAAGTCCTGGCAATTCTTCTGGAAAAACTTCTGGAAATTCCTTAACAATTGGCACATCTTCAAGTCGTTTCTCATCCGACTTCTTCTCCGTGATGTGAGCCAAGAATGCATAACAACCCTTCTTTATGTACTTCTCGGTTTTAATGCATGATATAATACTGAGTCTAGTTCCACTTCGCTCTCCATGAACAACCAAAGTTTCACCGTTATAAGGAAGGTGAACAACTTTCTCATCACAAATAATTCTCGCTCGATGCCGAGATAACCAATCCATACCGATAACAACGTCGAAACTTCCAAGTTCTACGGGCATAAGGTCTATATTGATTGGGTGGTTTAGGAAATTTATAGTGCAACCACGAACAATGGTGTTGGTGTTAACTAAAGACCCATTGGCTAATTCAACGATATAGGAAATGTCTAATGGGGTTGGTTCTATATTAAGTAAAGGTGCAAATGCAATAGAAACAAAACTTCTATCCGCTCCTGAATCAAATAAAATGGATGCATAACGATTATTAACGAGGAACGTACCCGTAACAACATTCGGGTCCTCCTTGACATCATCTCCTCCCATAACATAAGCTCTTCCTCGAGCCCTTCCATCTTGGTTTCCAGCTCCTTGATTCTTCTTCTGCGGGCACTCATTCCTAAAGTGTCCAATTTCTCCACAGCCAAAACATGTTACTAGTGGTTTCTGATTGTTACCCAAGTTTGGAAGTTTGCAATCTTTGGTGTGGTGACCAATCTTCTTGCAGTTGCCACATAGATCTGGGCAACGTCCTGGGTTATGATGTTTCTGACACCTTTCACACTTGGGTAGATTACGCTCATATCCTTTCCTTTCAGTCGGCCCTGTAGCATAGGCCCTTGCCACTTCTTGCCTCTTAGGTGGTGGCTAAATAGCATTTCCACCTTGGTTGTAGTCAAACCTCCTCTTGTTGTTGTTGTTGTTGTTGTTATTGTTTGGGTTGTTGTTTCGGTTATTGGGATAGTTGCGGTTTTGATTGTTGTTATAGTTGTTGTTGTTTCGAGTGTTGTTGTAGTTGGTGTTGTTTGAACGGTTATTGTTGTTGACAGCAGATTTTCCATTTACCACTTGAACCATGAGTTTCTGAGTTATTCGGATAGCCTCTTCCATTGTTTGAGGATCAAAAGAAATCACATCTCCTCGAATACTTTCAGGCAGCCCACCAATGAAGTTTTCCATCTTTTTCTCATCATCGGGAACCATAGTTGGACATAGTACAGCCAACTCTTGAAACCTCCTGATGTAGGTCTCGATGTCATCGCCTTTAGTTACCAGCTCATAAAATTCTGTTTCCAACTTTTGCACCTCAGTACGAGGGCAAAACTTCTTTGTCATCAATTTCTTGAATTGATCCCAAGTGAGCTTGTGAGCATTTTCCATACCAATCGGCTGAGCATAAGAATTCCACCAAGACATAGCTTCATCAAGAAGCATACCTGTAGCAAATTTTACCTTGCTGACGTCCGGGCAACCGCACATGAGAAATACATTCTCAGTCTTTTCAAACCAGCAGATCAAAGCAACCGCTCCTTCAGTGCCCTTAAACTTGATAGGATCACTAATCTTGAAATCCTTCCATGTACATTCACGCCTATTGTTGGGTGGTTCAACCGTCCTTGTATTAGAAGCAGTTTCAGCAGCCCTTGCAGCAACCTCAGCTCTCTCAACTTCTAGAGCTTCTGCAATACTATCCCTGACCAACTTGCGGATAGCGGCTTGAGTCATAGCAGGTGTTTCTGGTGCAGTTTTACCTTTCCTTGGTGCCATACTTCTGATAAATCACAATGGAAACAACCATGAGAAAAATCATAATAGAAATAGTCATCGTACCAAAAGTATACACCCACAATATGTATATATGCAACCACAACGAGTATAAACACAACCACGACATGTACGAGTACAACCACAACGTGTATAAACACAACCATGACATGTACGAGTACAACCACAACATGTATAAATACAACCACAACCTGTATAAATACAACCACAACCTGTATAAATAAAACCATGACATGTATAAATACAACCACAACCTGTATAAATACGATAACCATAAAGAGCAACCACGAAACATCATAAATATAATCATAACACATGAATATAATACATGAAAATTTCGGCCTACATGGACCG
The DNA here is from genome assembly GCA_030686995.1 of Artemisia argyi. Classification (NCBI taxonomy): domain Eukaryota; kingdom Viridiplantae; phylum Streptophyta; class Magnoliopsida; order Asterales; family Asteraceae; genus Artemisia; species Artemisia argyi. The sequence goes on from CM060687.1 coordinate 83,178,039, forward strand.
ATATAATATATAGCACAACATTTCCAACATAGTAGAGTCGCACTTGATATATTTGTTTGTACAACAACCAAAAGACTACAAGTTCTTGAACTATGTCTCACACCTCGGGACTAGGAAAATAGTAAAAGCTAATACAATACAAGTCTATGTCTAGGCTCCTCCAGGTGCTCTAGATGGTCCAGGTGCACTCCTCAGACGACGGATCTCCCTATCCATCATGACGACGATCTCCTCTAGATGCTTAACTCGAAGCTGAAGAGCAGCATCCCTGCCCTCCATCATAGTCAACCTCTCCTGAGCCACTGCCAACTGGTGTGTCTGCTCACCCTGAGTCTCCTGTGTCATCTGGGCTCTATCCCGTATCTCAGGTAGCTCATCTCTAAGCTGATCAATCAGCTCTTGGTGCATCTCCTGTCGTGCCTCAAGTCCATGGTACGACACGTCGATGCTAACTCTGCCTAAAGTCAATCCCTCCACCAGCTCCTCGACCGCCTCAAGTCGAGTAGTGATAACCTCATCAACCGTATAACCCAAACTATCAACCTGCTCCTGTTGAGCCCCTAACTGATCCTCTAAGGTAACAGTTGTAGGCCCCCTAGTAGCAGCCGCTCTCGAACTCTCACCTATATGGTATACTGGTGGTGGTGGAAGGTCAGCAATCTCAGTAGTAGGTGAAGCTGGGGTGGTAAACCTTGCACGCTTCCTGAGCGGCAAGAGTGAAGTAGATATAGAAGTAGTAGTGGGTATGCCTGGTGGTGGTGTAGGTACTGTAGGGATAGCAGGGATCCTAAAAGTAGATGTAGCATGGCGAACACTCTTCCTAGCAACTAGAGTGGTCTTACTACGGGGAAACATAAGTCTTGGTTCTGAGGGAATAGTAATAGCAGGGGATGATATGTCAGTAGGTACACGGGTAACCTCAGGTGGTGCAATAGGGGAGACATGAGGAGGAGGAGCCGTCTCCTCCTCCTCAAAAGTCTCGGTATCCTCACTTGGTGCCAAAGGTGGCAACACAGGTGCTGGAGGAATGGGTGGTGGTGAAAAAGCAGTGGAAGACAAAGAACCCTCAACATCCGAGACTGAGACAGAGTAAAGTATGACAATGTTCGGGTCTGAAGACATAACCCTGTGATAATCAAGGTGAAATAAAAATAAATAACTCGTGTAATGGAATCACCTAAAAATAAGTAATTATGCACTTATGATGAAATGATGATATGCTATGATGATGTGGTTATAGTCTAGGGTCCATGATGCATCCTAGTTCGCTATAACTTTAGCTCTGATGCCAATCTGTCACACCCCCAAAATACCTTAATGGCAGCGGAATGGAATACCTGGGGGTGACTGTCATAGCACCACAGTTACAGTTATATTGAACGACCTAAAGTGTCGTTTTGAAAATACATCGTTTGATTCATTCAAAATATTCAGAGTTATAACACATAGGTCCTAAAAGAGTTGGAAAGTTTAAGTAAATAAGTTTAGTACAATCAAACGATAGTTCATAAGTGCATGAAATCCAAAATGAGACGCGTCATCCTTGATACTCAATGAAATGACTCCATGCATGTCATCAGGTATATGTCTTAGTTACCTGAAAATACATTGCGAAAACGGTCAACAATAATGTTGGTGAATAATCATAGGTTTGTAAATTAAATCGTATGTACATAAGCCACAAGTATAAAGTAAACCGACAAAAATATCAAAATGCTACATTGGCTCTTAAGCTCATGACCCCGAAGCTAGACGTTACTTGGCCCCAAATGAGTGTTTACCAGACACTCTAATGTATTAGACATGAAATGCATTCGTACCCGTTGGAGCAACCCAAACACGAATGGAGGAGTCACCCTCAATAGATCTATTCACTCACTCTCGCTTGTAGATTAATTAACGGTCCATGATAATAAAGGGGACTTGTCGTGACGTGGTAATAAGGCAACTTAAGCAATGTAAGGAATTTAATACTTTGGCATGTATAGAAAAATAAGTATGCAATGTATTCTCCCCCGTGGGATTTTAAATCAAATATGTAATTGAAAACGGGGCTATGAAAACTCACCTTAAGTGATAGTACGATGAGATGATATGATCGGAACAACAAGGCACGTATTCTAGCCGCAACCTAAATGAATGAATATGATCTAATTTAGATCATGAAATGTTGATGAGGCGAAAAATGATCCGTTTTTAGGGGGTCATTTAAGCCCGAATCCGAATTTATTTGATCAAATATTGCCCTAAATCGTTCCTTTTGTGATTTTAGGTACTTTGGGAGTGAAATCTGGAAAAGGAAGCAACTCGGACGTTTTTGGAGCATAAAAGTGAAGAAAACGCCAAAGTCTTAATTTTCAATGCTGGGAACAGTGCATGACGGCGTCAAGAGTAGTTCCCTGACGGCGTCAAGAGTAAAATTCCATGACGACCCAGAAGAGTTTTGACGGCGTCATGAAGGTAGGGCGTCAAGAGTAAAAGTCATGACGGCCTGGAAATGTTTTGTACTTGACGGCGTCAAATGTAGATCAAGGCCGTCCGAGGATTGTTTTGGCGGCGAGGTGACGGCGTCACCAAATTGGTCTTGACGCCGTCAGACCTCTTTTCCTATATATAGTTTTCTAATTTTTCACATTTAAAGAGAGAAGTTTTGGGAGAAACCCTAAGTACGATTTTGGTGTAACTTTACAGGTTTTTCAAGGGTTCCAACCCCTTGATACCTTGCATGATTAATCAAGATAAGTGTTCTTCTAATTCAATCAATATGTCTATGTGTTGGTTGTCTATATCATGTTCTTGTCTTAATTCTATCATGTTAGGCTAGATCTATCTTGTGTTTGCTTAGATCTAATGAAACCTAGATATTGATTATGTGTTGATTACTTGTTTATTCTTGTCTTGGATGAATGATTTATATGTTAGGCTTAAGAAAACTGGCAGATCTCCAATTGGTAACATGCTTGAACGTCTTAAGAAACATGAACCAACGCGCACTAGGTCTTTATTGGTTGTATTTAATGCATGAGCCACTGTTTACAATCCCTATAGTTGTGCTGGGCATGGTGTAGGAGGAGATAAGAGCTCATAGAATTGGGGAGATATGTGTGCCACCCCATGAATGGTATTAAGGAATACGTTCCGTCATCCATGCAATTATAACAAGTAATTAACATGTAAAAGATATCTAGGGAGTAGTAAAATCTAAGTAAACACATTTTATCCAATTACTGCTCACAACCTTAGTATAAATTAGTTTATTTTCATTTCTAGTATTTTATTTTGATTGCATCTTAGTATTGGGTTAGTTGAATAGCAACTAATTCCGCCCAAATCCTTCAAACCCGAGATTTTAATTTGCTTTCCATAAAATATAAAAACACAAAAATAATCATCCCTCACCTTTAGAACTAGTATTTAGGCTTTCTAATCCTAGCGACACTATTCCTAAGCTGAACGATCAATCCCCCGGTACTTGTCACTATACTATACTACAACGATCAGGTACACTGCCTAGTGGGGGTTGTAAGCTTCTCGAGATCCCTTGAGAGGTAAAGCCTGGTGCAATTCCCACGCATCAAGTTTTTGGCGCCGCAGCCCGGGGAATAGTTATTGTCTAGGTTAGAATTTCTTTTTATTAGGTCTACTTGCTAGATTCCTTTCTAGTAAGATTTTATTTTTATTTTTTAAGTCTTCTTTAGTCTATCTCATTTCTTTGTGCTTTTGTTCGTAACTCTTCACCACCTGCCATCATGGCAAATGACGAATCCCTTAACCTTAGGATCACTAGGAGTCGTAGTTCCACTCGAAATCTTGTCTTGCCTTATGTGGAACCCGAAAGAGAACTGCATAGATTGAGACAATATCACTCAACTTCTGAACCATCTAGCGTTGCCATCGATTTTGATGCACCTCTTTCTGAAGAAAATTCAGAAAACCATGTCACAACCCCTAGCTCCCAACCCAACGACGAGACTAGTACTCCCGCAACCCCCATTCCTAAGCGTCTTAAAGACTACCCCTCCCCAACCTCTCGTGGCTTCTCAAACGCCATTGTCTACCCAAACGAACACACTTACGAGGTCTTGCATGCAAATGATGTTTGGCTTGTCAAAAGTGTGTGTAAGTTTTGCGGACTAGATGTGGAAAATCCAATCCAACACATCAAGGACTTCCTGAAAATAGTAGACACCCTCCATGCGGATGGAGCTACTAGAAACACATCCCGATTGCGATTCTTTCCTTTCACCTTATATGAAAAAGCCCAAGAATGGTATGACAAACTCCCTTCTGAATCTATTTTCACATGGGAGCAACTCATATCCAAGTTCTATGAGAAGTTCTTTCCACCTGGAAAAACCTCAGCATTTAGAGATAGGATCCTCCGTTTCCGGAAGGGGAAGGATGAACCCTTCCATAAATCATGGACTAGATTCAAAGATTTAATAAGACAAGTTCCCCATCATGGCATAGAGCTTTGGCTTTTGGTCCAAATCTTCTACGATAATATCTCCTCTAAAGACCGAAATGGAATTAACCAATCTAGAAAAGGAAGATTAGCCAATCTTAGTGCCGAGGAAGGATGGGATAGGATTGAAGAATATGCTCAAGACTAGGACGACACTTGGGATGAAACTGAGTCGACTGTCAGCATTTCTGAAATCACCTCGGATCGGTTGAGAAAAATTCACAAGAGAATGGAATTCCTATCTGGATCGCAATTACCTAAACAGCTGTCAAATCCTTACTTGATCTGCGATTACTGTGGGGGCCTGCATGAGGTGGAAGAATGCGGAGGAGCAACCACAACTGAACATGCATGCTTGTCAGGAGGGGACATTTATGCTGATCCCTCCCTTCTGCCTTTTTACCAAAATGACGATTACACCCTTTGGGGAAATCTGGTAAAGAAAAGAGAAGGGGAGGAAGGGCCTGAATTCAAAATCAGGAGCAATTTCGAAGATGACCTTGGTCACTTCACTCAAGAAAAAGACTTGCAAATGAAAGGCCTCAATGAGCTTTTCGACGAGCAGCAAGAGGGTATTAGAGAATTTTTCAAAAAGCTTAACTCAGCCCTAGATAATCTTCAAACGCCATCAGTAAGCAAAAAAGACCCCATGCTCGCGATAACCACGCGAGCTGGAATGACAACCAAAGACCCTCCTTACCCAAACTCATCCCCCATCACCCTCGATCCAAACAAACCTGGGGAGGAGGAGGAGGATGTCGGCGGTGGTGCCCCTGACCAACCGCCCGTGACGACCCCTTCCCCATCAGCCCTACCTAACCAACCTGTGAGAATCCCATTCCCATCCCGATTAAGGAACCAGAAAACTGAGAATGATAACAAGAGGTTCTTGTCATACCTAAAAGACTCAGTTGTCACCATACCTCTCCTTGATGCTTGCTATCACATGCCAAAGTATAGCACATACTTCAAAAAGCTACTTGCTAACAGGAAGAAACTCGAGGGTCTTGTGACCCTGGGGGAAGAATGCTCAGTGGTGACCCATCGAGGGCTACCAAAGAAGGTAGACGATCCAGGCAGCTTCACCCTGCCTTGCTCCATAGGACCTCTATCAATCAAGAATGTTCTTGCTGATTTAGGAGCAAGTATAAATCTCATGCCTCACTCTATGTTCCGTAGACTAGGATACTCTGGATTGAAGCCTACCCGTATGAACATCCAACTAGCTGATAGATCGGTCAAGTACCGCGTAGGGATATGCGAAAATGTGCTAGTCAAAGTTGGGAAATTCAAATTCCCGGTTGACTTCGTAATCTTGGATATGGAGGAGGATGACTTGGTACCCATCATCTTAGGTAGACCATTTCTCGCTACCGCTCGTGCAGTCATCGATGTCTACGATGGCAAATTAACATTACGAGTGGGAGACGATAGCACAACCTTTGACATTAAGGATTCTATGGACCTCTCCCTCGAAGCAGCCAACCGGCTCTATTTTATCGGGGAAGTAGATGAACTCATAGATGTCATTGCTAGTTGTGTCGATGAACGGATCGATGAAGGCTGGCTATGGGACGAAAGTTTTCTGCCTTTGCTAGAGGTGGAAAAGATGGAGGATGTTAGTGCAGTCTCCTTCTACCCCCGACAAGAGGCAACGGAGCATCTCGAGCTCCGAAAGCCCGAAAACAAGCTCAAACCTTCTATTATCGAACCTCCTGATGTAGATCTTAAAGAGCTTCCTAACCATTTGGAGTATGCCTTCCTTCAGGGAGAGAATCAACTCCCGGTAATCATTAACTCTTCCTTGGAATGTGAACAAAAAGTTAAACTCTTAGAGGTCCTAAAAAATACAAGGGGGTGCTTGCATTGAGTGTAGCCGACATTAAGGGGATTGACTCGACTTTTTGCACACATAAGATTCTCATGGAAGAAGATTATAAACCTACCGTGCAACCCCAGAGGCGCGTGAACCCTAACATTAAGGAAGTAGTGAAGAAAGAAGTCATAAAACTTTTAGATGCAGGATTGATTTACCCGATCTCGGATAGCCCATGGGTCAGTCCTATGCAGGTTGTACCTAAAAAGGGTGGAATGACTGTAGTAAAGAATGACAAGGGTGAGATGGTGCCCCAGAGAACTGTCACTGGATGGCGGGTATGCATCGACTATCGAAAGCTCAATGCTGCCACGAGGAAAGATCACTTTCCCTTACCATTCATTGATCAGATGTTAGAGAGATTATCTGGACACGAGTACTATTGCTTCTTGGATGGATTCTCTGGATATTTTCAGATTCCCATAGCACCTGAGGACCAAGAAAAGACCATGTTTACCTGCCCTTATGGAACATTCGCCTACAAAAGGATGCCTTTTGGGCTATGTAATGCCCCCGCCACTTTCCAGCAATGCATGACCGCAATCTTTCACGAACTCATGAAAGACAGCATGGAAGTGTTCATGGATGACTTTTCAGTCTTCGGGAACTCCTTCGACCGCTGTCTTGCTAATCTAGAAAAGATGCTTAAACGGTGTGAGGAAACCAACTTGGTGCTAAACTGGGAAAAATGTCATTTCATGGTGAAGGAAGGGATTGTGTTAGGACATAAGATCTCAGGAAATGGAATAGAGGTAGACCAAGCTAAGGTTGAAGCTATATCTAAGTTACCATACCCCACGACTGTCAAAGCAATACGCAGCTTCTTGGGGCATGCCGGGTTTTATCGGAGATTCATCAAAGATTTTTCCAAAATCGCTCGGCCAATGACTCAATTACTTGTGAAAGATGCTCCGTTCGATTTTTCCCAAGAATGCAAGGATGCATTCGATCTCTTAAAAAGGGAACTCACTCAATCTCCAATCATGATCACACCCAACTGGGAGTTACCATTCGAAATCATGTGTGATGCTAGCGACTTCGCTGTCGGGGCTGTGTTAGGTCAACGACGTGACAAGCTTTTCCAACCTATTTACTACGCTAGCAAAACCATGAATCCTGCTCAAGAAAACTACCACCACCGAGAAAGAACTATTGGCCGTAGTGTTTGCATTCGACAAATTCCGACAATATCTTGTCCTTTCAAAAACAGTCGTCTTCACTGATCACTCGGCTCTTAGATATCTCTTCGCGAAGCAGGATGCTAAGCCACGACTAATTCGGTGGATCTTGTTGCTACAAGAATTCGATGTTGAGATTCGTGATAAGAGGGGAGCAGAAAATCTGGCCGCAGATCATCTATCTCGTCTCGAAAACCCCTCAGATGAGCACGATAGAAGTGAGATTAGGGATTCATTTCCTGACGAGCAACTCATGTTAGTAAGTGACTCGGAGCCATGGTACGCCAATTTTGCTAATTACCTCGCAAGTAGACTCGTTCCTGAACACCTGACTAAGTACGAAAGGAAGAGGTTCTTTTCCCAGCTAAAATACTACTTTTGGGATGAACCCTTTTTATTCCGAAGGTGTCCTGACCAAATTATAAGGCATTGTGTTTCGGAAAATGAGGCAGTAAAGATTATGAAGGAATGTCACTCTGGTCCTTCTGGCGGGCATCATGGGATAAACGTTACCGCCCGAAAGATTCTAGATGCGGGGTTCTATTGGCCCACAATTTTCCGTGATGTAAAAGAAATGGTGCAGGTGTGCGATGCATGTCAATGAGCCGGAAATATATCAAATAGGGATGAAGCACCTCAGAACTTTATACAAGTTTGTGAGGTATTCGATGTTTGGGGGATTGACTTCATGGGACCCTTTCCATCTTCAGGTGGAAACGAGTACATATTAGTCGCCATTGACTATGTTTCAAAATGGGTTGAGGCACAAGCCCTTAGGACCAATGACGCAAGAGTAGTCGTTCATTTCCTAAAAAAGCTTTTTGCGAGATTCGGGATTCCGAAAGCTCTCATCAGTGATAGGGGAACCCATTTTTGCAATGCACAAATGGAAAAGGTCATGAAGAGGTATGGAGTGCCCCATCGATTCTCCACCGCCTATCATCCACAAACCAATGGCCAAGTCGAAAACACGAATAGAGCTATTAAAAGAATACTTGAAAAAATGGTTAGTCAAAACAGAAAGGACTGGTCATTTAAATTCGACGAAGCCTTATGGGCATTCCGAACCGCTTACAAAACACCTATTGGAACAACCCCATTCCGAATGGTGTATGGTAAGGCATGTCACTTACCGGTAGAATTAGAACACAAGGCTTATTGGGCGCTTAAGACATGTAACTTAGATTACGCAACTGCTGGAAATAATAGGTTTTTGCAATTACACGAGCTTGATGAGCTTAGACTAGAAGCCTATGAATCCTCCATCACATATAAAGAAAGAGCTAAAAGATGGCATGACCAGAGAATTAAGAAACCCAAAGAATTTTCAGAGGGAGACAAGGTCTTATTATACAATTCTCGGTTGAGATTATTTCCGGGAAAACTTAAGTCTAGATGGTATGGACCGTTCACGGTAAATAATTCTTCTAAATTTGGAGCAGTAGTGTTAATAGATGATGAAGGTAGGGAGTTCACTGTTAACATACAACGTGTAAAACACTACCAAGAGAATAACAATGAAATGATTAGTGAGGAGGATGTGACGTTTGATGATGAAGTCACGTAGTAACCCATGACTTTGAGTCTAGCTACAAGACTCGTAAATAAAGAAAAGCGCTTCTTGGGAGGCAACCCATGTTTTGTGTGATTTTATTTGTTTGTTTGTTATTTGTTTCCGTATGCATGCTTTATTTTTATTGTTGGTAGATCATGTTTCTAAACTAAAATGTGGAAATACTTTACTTTGTTGTTTTGGCCTAGTCTTAACTCCACCTAAAGGTATTTTTGCAAAAGATAAGTGTAAGGGGAAACCCCAAATATGTTTTTAAGAAACAAACCGATCATGATTCTCCACAATATTAAGTGAACATGTATATTCGTACTTGTTAGAGTCAAATGCTTGTATTGAGTCATAATGAAGTTTTGCAGGATTTTCCAGGAAATAGGACCAAGTTTTTCCAGAAATTTTCCGGAAACTCAACATAAGAATTTCTGCAGGTCAATTCTGACGGCGTCAGGGGTTTACTCTTGACGGCGTCAGGAGTAAAATTCTGGAAATTTTACCAGTTTTGTTTTTCTAACGGAGTCTTATGGTTTTTGTGAATTATTAAGTTTTATAATCTCCAGGAGATCTGCAAACTTCATTCCACAAGCATTATATCTTATCTTGTTTTCTAGGATTTAGTAACTTATATAGGATGCCGCCGATTTTACGCGAGGTTGTCTTGTCTATTTTATCAGGTTTTACAGGTTATGTATGACAAGAAGATGATTTATATTCTGGAAGGGAAGCTTTGATTGTTCATTTTCTTGGAGGAAGATTTAACCTGGCCATCCTATTATCCATACCGAGCGAATCAGGGGAGTATTTGATTTCATTCTCTTTACTTGTTCACATTTACATTCTTTACTTGAACATTGGGGACAATGTTCATCTTAAGTGTAAGGGGAGGGTAAAAAGATGATACCTTACATATGCACTTTCGCTTGAGTTTGTTTTGTTTGATGGTAGATGTGTAATAAAACTATGAGAAATACTTGTTAGTGCAATTTTAGCGCCAAATTTAAAATTTTCTACAACATTTAGGAGTGAAACTTTAGCCATAGCAAGCGTCTCATGGATAGGAGATTGTATGACTAGCACATAACCGTATATTCAGAAAAATTTTCCACCCAAATATGTGAGGTTCGCCTTTAGATTTGATAGGAAAAGCATTCATTATTAGTGCTTATGAGTGTACCGATAGCATTTAGATTCTAGAACTTGCGTTAGTGATGCATCCCGAGACCGCTAGTGAGACTACATTCGTGTGGTAGGATTTACTACATGATAAGATGCATTAGGATTACCCTTGTGTTAAACCCGTATCATAATTACTTGACCATTTAAGTCATATTACTTGGCTAGTTAAGTCAACTAATTTTTCCCACACCCTTAGCGTTGTACTCATTTTAATACACGAAACCCCTAGTACACCCCTCCGAGCCTATCTTTTCGTTTCTAACTTTAAGCATCTTACTTAAAGGAAGAATTTGTTACACCCCACTTAAATGTACACCCAAATCGCCTTAGCCTTCCGTGTGTGCGCTCATTTTTAGTGCATTATTGTTATTTGTTAAACCCTAAGTTAACTTTCTAATTGATTACATGGTTGCTAAGTCGAGTCATATCCTTGTACATATTGTTTTGGGACGATTGGGACTCATGGGTAAGTACTTATTTTATGGAGTAATGGGGAAGAACATCAATTATTACCCCCATATGTACGTTAATCTTAAAAGTGCTCCAAGTGTTTTGATTTTCTTAATTCGAGTCATTAGATTAGTTTAATGTAAAGTATGTAAAAATTCAAGTGTAAGGGGAATGTTCAATCCCCTATGATGTATTATTTCAGATGGTAGGGTAAGAGTGTATGCACAAACAAAAAAGAAAAAAAAAAAAAAGAAAAAAAAACGGACTACCATCCCTTTTTATTCTATGTTCATTTTATGTTTTTGTTATTTTTCATTTATTAGCATAAGTCGAGTCTAGTCTTGGCTTAGCAACGCCACATTGTACATGTAATTAACCAAGATTGTTAACTCGCCACCAGTAAAACTTCCTTTATCCAACAAAACCGTGTATTTCATATCCCTACACCTAACGTTACAACCCTTTAAAAGACCTCTGTGATAGTTTATCCTAGGTGCTTACGCCATGTGGTGGAGGTTTGATCCTTTCCCAAGCCTATGGTAATCTATTTTGCTATGACAGGTAGTGAGAGATATCTTCCGTTTCCATATTGTAATTTACACTTTATTACACCCGAGAGATGTGAGTATCTAAACACTATTTGTGAGGTGCTTGTGTATGACCTCCGTGCTTGTCTATTGGTCTTTAGTGGAACGATTATTTGTTGTAATTACTTTTACAATAGTGTTAAATGACCCCTAACTTGTATTTTGAGTAGAATAAAAGCGCATTTGCTTGAGGATAAGCAAATCTCAAGTGTAAGGGTATATGATGAGGCGAAAAATGATCCGTTTTTAGGGGGTCATTTAAGCCCGAATCCGAATTTATTTGATCAAATATTGCCCTAAATCGTTCCTTTTGTGATTTTAGGTACTTTGGGAGTGAAATCTGGAAAATGAAGCAATTCGGACGTTTTTGGAGCATAAAAGTGAAGAAAACGCCAAAGTCTTAATTTTCCATGCTGGGAACAGTGCATGACGGCATCAAGAGTAGTTCCCTGACGGCGTCAAGAGTAAAATTCCATGACGACCCAGAAGAGTTTTGACGGCGTCATGAAGGTAGGGCGTCAAGAGTAAAAGTTATGACGGCCTGGAAATGTTTTGTACTTGGCGGAGTCAAATGTAGATCTAGGCAGTTCGAGGATTGTTTTGGCGGCGAGGTGACGGCGTCACCAAATTGGTCTTGACGCCGTCAGACCTCTTTTCCTATATATAGTTTTCTAATTTTTCACATTTAAAGAGAGAAGTTTTGGGAGAAACCCTAAGTACGATTTTGGTGTAACTTTACAGGTTTTTCAAGGGTTCCAACCTCTTGATACCTTGCATGATTAATCAAGATAAGTGTTCTTCTAATTCAATCAATATGTCTATGTGTTGGTTGTCTATATCATGTTCTTGTCTTAATTCTATCATGTTAGGCTAGATCTATCTTGTGTTTGCTTAGATCTAATGAAACCTAGATATTGATTATGTGTTGATTACTTGTTTATTCTTGTCTTGGATGAATGATTTATATGTTAGGCTTAAGAAAACTGGCAGATCTCCAATTGGTAACATGCTTGAACATCTTAAGAAACATGAACCAATGCGCACTAGGTCTTTATTGGTTGTATTTAATGCATGAGCCACTGTTTACAATCCCTATAGTTGTGCTGGGCATGGTGTAGGAGGAGATAAGAGCTCATAGAATTGGGGAGTTATGTGTACCACCCCATGAATGGTATTAAGGAATACGATCCGTCATCCATGCAATTATAACAAGTAATTAACGTGTAAAAGATATCTAGGGAGTAGTGAAATCTAAGTAAACACATTTTCTCCAATTACTGCTCACAACCTTAGTATAAATTAGTTTATTTTCATTTCTAGTATTTTATTTTGATTGCAACTTAGTATTGGGTTAGTTGAATAGCAACTAATTCCGCCCAAATCCTTCAAACCCGAGATTTTAATTTGCTTTCCATAAAATATAAAAACACAAAAATAATCATCCCTCACCTTTAGAACAAGTATTTAGGCTTTCTAATCCTAGCGACACTATTCCTAAGCTGAACGATCAATCCCCCGGTACTTGTCACTATACTATACTACAACGATCAGGTACACTGCCTGGTGGGGGTTGTAAGCTTCTCGAGATCCCTTGAGCGGTAAAGCCTGGTGCAATTCTCACGCATCAAATGTCGTAATGAATAATCATGCACATGATACCTATACCACTCGTAACTTGAAAATACTTGTTATCGTCAAAGTAGGAAATTTATATACTTAGGAAAAATAAGTCCAATTAGGAGTATAGAAACTTGTCGTAGTATATCGTATATAATATGTTAGTGTTATATTCCTCGTCTTGAAAACTTTAAAATAAAGTCTAGTAGTCGCATAAATAAACCTTGGGTCGTACATATTTCGTTAGTTAAAAATAAACTCCTTGAATGAGAAATCTAGAAAATAAATCATTTAGTACGTAGTTATATTATTTTCTAGTAGCGACTATATATATATATAGTTTTGACGATTTTAAAACGTGTATAACTTGGTCGTTTTAAGCTCATTTTCCTCGTTCTTTATATCCACGGATTCGTTTTAGTATGTACTCATATATTTTCGATAGCTCGGCTCCACTACGTTACATCTAACGCCTCTATTTGTCCGTCGAAAAATGTCAAACAGCATGCAGTTTTTCAGAAAACTAGTTTTCGTCATTTAACTTGCAAAAATCATAACTTCTTCGTTATAAGCTCATTTTAATCCGTTCTTTCGCCCACGGCTTCGTTTTTGAAAGTATTTTCTAAATCTTTGGTCAAAAATTATCCATCACCTACTGAGTTTCCCACGTTTTAAAAATGGTGACAGTAGGTATTTCTATTGTTTCAAAAACCATTTCTTGGGTTCCAATCTAGTTCCAACTTCAACCAAACCACTTTCAATCACCACAAAACTAGTCTAATCCTACCATACACCTTCTTAGGGTGTCATGGGTTCCTAAACATCATAAATCAAGTGGATCTAACAAGGATCTAACTATAATCACTTTCTAGGGCTCAAAAGTTAGTTATGTTTAAAATGAAGTGGTATAAATTGCATATGCATGTAGATCTAGTATATATAACATATGAAACTTGTAAAAGCTTGGTAAAATCATAAGTTTGAGTTTCTTACACTTACTTGAAAGATGAAAGAGATTCGAGGATGAAAACCTAAGTAAACCTTGAGTTTATCTTTCAAAACCCCAAAAGGAATACAAACTAAACTTGATAATCTACTAGATCTTGAAAATCAAATGGTTCCTCCTTGTTTCATGATTTGGCCGAGCACAAGAGAAAGAGAGAAAAGAGATTGAGTTTACTTGTAGATTTGGTGAAATGAGATAAGAAATGAATTATTGTGATATATATATTTCATATAAAAATATCTATGACACATTTAAGAGTTAGTAGAAAATTTTCAATTGTGTAAGAAAATTGATATGGAGGGGGGCGGCACAATGGTGGGGGGGGGGAAGAAAAATGTAGAATGTGTATGATAGTTGGTGAGATTTTTGTATTATTATGTATATATTATTAGTTTTAGGGAATACCGGGTACCGAGTTAACTAAAAATAAATTTTAACGGAGTTAACCGGGACATAATAAAGTCGTAAAAATTGTAAAAATATGTTGGGTATAAATATTGAGTGTTTAGATAATTATTATTTATTTTCTACGAAAACCGTCGTAATTTTAGTAAACTTACGATAATAATTAAATAAATTTCCAAAACACCGGGTAAATTAATATTATAATTTTTATATTATTAAAATGAATATAAAAATATATTAGGATCATAGTCGGGAGTGTCGGACGTGTTAGTCACATTATTGGTCGCGTGTTAACGTTTATTTAAAAATAATTATACGTAAAAGTTAATTATACCAAAAGTACTAATTTAAATATCTTACGAGTGGAATAGTATGCAAGTGTCACAATGATAATATGCAGACTATTTCTAGCCCGTATGAAATGTCCCAATGATAATGCATGAATTCGCTCATGAACCAATACGGTTACGCGAATTTGAATACCCGTAAACTAAATTTACGATGAAATGAGTAATGCACATGAATAGTGGTTTTCTCTCGGAAATGAATAGTGTCATGTGAATAGTGAAATTTTTGGATGTTTCTCGGAATATCAAATTGACCTCAAAAATGATGAATAGTAAAACGACGAATAGTAATTGGTGAATAGTAAGATGTTGAGGTTTGGAAAAATGACCTAAAATCGTGGGGTGTGATAGTGAATATATCCACAATGTTATCTTCCGATGCAACTTTTTCTATAGATATGTTTCCTTTTTGTACATTATCCCTAAGGAAGTGGTGGCGTATTTCTATATGTTTAGTCCTAGAGTGTTGCACCGGATTTTTACTTAAATCTATCGCACCTTTGTTATCGCACATAATGGGAACATTTTCTAACCAAATGCCATAGTCTATGAGAGCTTGTTTCATCCATAGTGCTTGTTGACATGCCTTTCCAGTGCTTACATATTCGGCTTTGGTGGTAGAAATAGCAAGAGCGGTTTGCTTCTTCGAAAACCAAGATGTTAGACAACATCCCATAAACGTGTAAATACCGCTAGTGCTTTTTCTATCAACGTAGTCTCCCGCATGATCCGAATTCGCATAGACGTTGGTTTCTATGCCGGATCCCTTAGGATACCATAATCCTAAGTGTATAATGCCTTTAATGTATCGGAAGATACGCTTAACCACTTCTATGTGAGAGGTTTTGGGATCCTCTTGAAAACGGGCACAAAGGTAGACACTAAACATGATATCAGGTCTACTTGCCGTCAAGTATAGTAAACTACCTATCATTCCTCTATACTTGGTGTTATCTACGGACTCGCCTTCATCATCCTTTGTGAGTTTCACTTCCGTAGACATGGGAGTTTTCATGGGTTTTAAGTCTTCTAGGCCAAATTTCTTAAGCATTTCCTTAATGTTCTTAGATTGGTTAAAGAATATTCCATCTTCTAATTGTTTTATTTGTAATCCTAGGAAGAAGTTTAGTTCACCTACCATACTCATCTCATACTCATCATGCATGATTTTGGCAAATTCATCACACATGTCTTGACAATTCGATCCAAATATAATGTCATCAACATATATTTGAACAATGATGAGATTTGGGTCTTTCTTTTTAGTGAAAAGAGTGTTATCTACCATTCCCATGGAATAATCATGTTTAATAAGGAAAGCTTTTAACCGATCATACCAAGCTTTAGGAGCTTGCTTGAGTCCATACAAAGCTTTCTTTAACTTATAAACATAATCAGGTTTTGCGAAGTCAATGAATCCTGGAGGTTGTGCCACATAAACCTCCTCATTGATAAAACCGTTAAGGAATGCACTTTTCACGTCCATTTGGAATAACTTAAAATCTAGGGCGCATGCATAGGCAAGTAATATCCTAATAGATTCTAGTCTAGCTACGGGGGCATAAGTTTCATCATAATCAATTCCTTCTTGTTGATTATAACCTTGGGCAACTAACCTAGCTTTATTCCTAGTTACTATTCCATTTTCATCTAACTTATTTCTATATACCCATTTAGTTCCTAAGATGGTCATATTCATTGGATTTGGGACTAATTCCCAAACATCATTTGCTTTAAATTGATTTAATTCCTATTGCATAGCTATAACCCAACTTTCATCTTTTAATGCCTCATTAATATTCTTAGGTTCTATTTCTGAGAGGAAACAAAAGAAGTTATTTTTATCTTGGGCTTGTGACCTAAGGGTTCTTTGGTTAAGATATCCTATTATATTATCTACTGGATGTGATCTAGATTCTTTAATATTTACAATTTCGCCTATTTCCTAAGTCAATGTCTTCATTATCCTTTCATATAGGTTTTGTTTTACTAACTTCAGTAGCTTCATCTTCGACTAAATCATCATCATCTAAAGGTAATGTTTTAGGAGGTGGTGGTGTTTCATCAAATGTTACATTTAGTGATTCTTCTACTTTCATAGAGTGTTTGTTAAGTATTATGTATGCTTTACTATTTTGTGAGTACCCTAAGAATATTCCTTCATATGATTTTGGATCAAACTTAGTGAGGTAATCCTTAGTGTTTAAAATATAACATTTACTTCCGAATACTCTAAAGTAGCTCAAGTTTGGTTTTCTACCTCTTAGTAACTCATAAGGAGTTTTTCCTAGAATTCTCCTAATTGATACCCTATTAATAATATATGTTGATGTATCTACAGCGTGACACCAAAATTTTTGTGGGATGGATTGTTCATTTAACATTGTTCTACTCATTTCTTGTAGTGACCTATTTTTTCTTTCTACTACGCCATTTGATTGAGGAGTACGAGGAGCGGAGAAATTGTGAGATATTCCATTTAAGTCACAATATTTTCCGAATTGTACTTCGTTGTCAAATTCCCTACCATGGTCCGTCCTAATGGCTACTATTGTGCATCCTAATTTATTTTGAATCATTTTACTAAATATTTTGAATTTTTCAAAAGCTTGGGTTTTGTCACTTAAAAACCTAGTCCACGTGTATCGTGAATAGTCATCTACTATTACTAGGGTATACTTGTTTCCTCTATAGCTCCGCACAGCGGATGGACCAAAAAGATCCATATGTAATAATTCTAGGCACCTAGTAGTGGATACTATATTCTTAGCTTTATGACTAGCATGAACTTGTTTTCCAGTTTTACATGCATCACAAAAATGCTTGTCATATTTTAGGTTAGGCAAGTTTCTAACTAGTTCTTTAGAGGCCAAAGATTGTATTTGTTGCATGTTTGCATGTCCTAATCTCTTATGCCACAATGTGGAGTTTTCGTCTAGGGCTGTTAGGCATATCCTATCTTCAGGTTTGTTTCCTAGTTTCATAACATATATGCCTCCTTTCCTAATTCCTCTACCTATAATCTTTCCATTCTTAACTATTTCGCTATCCTCTTCGGTAAAGGTAACTCTACATTTATTATCGCATATTTGGCCTATACTAAGCAAGTTATATGTTAAATTATCTACATGCTCAACATTTTCAATAGTAAGTGAGTCTTGAGAAATCGTACCTTTGCCAATGATTTTTTCACGCAAGTCACTACCGAAAATAACGTTACCTCCATTGTATGCCTTATACGTAGAAAATAGCTTGCGGTTCCCCGTCATGTGCCTCGAACATCCACTATCCTTGATCCATTCGTCAGTCTCCAAGTCAATTCCTAAACATATTTCGCCAGTTGCTTTTGCCACAATACACTTTTCGTCCCTTGGTTTTTCCACTTCTTCTTTGTCACTATCACTCCATGTTCCACTAACAAAGGCGCCTTGATTTTCATAACCCGGCGGCTTTAGACATTCACCAATGAGATGATTTGGACTTCCACATCTAAAGCACTTTCTTTTCCCATAGTTATCACTTCTATTTCTTTGGAACGGTTTTCTTTCGTCTCGTGGTGATCTAGTAAATCTTCCTCATCTCTTGAAGAATTTCTTGAATTCTCTTACGGCCATTGCATATTCTTCATCTTCACTCTCGTCACTTGAGTCATCATCGTCACTAGGTTCCTTTTTGGCTTTTAGAATAATGGATTTGATTTGTTCTTTCTTGACTTTAACCATTTCTGAATCTCTTCTTATAATTTCTTCATGGACCTTCAAGTTGCCAATAAGTTCATCAAGTGATAACGTCATTAAATTCTTTGATTCTTCAATTGCTGTGACCTTAGCTCGCCATTTTGGATGCAATGCCCTAAGAAATTTCCTAACACAATTTCTACTAGAAAATGTCTCATCAAGTGCTTTTAAACTTGTGATAATAGTGTTAAATTTAGCAAAAGCATTATCAATTGATTCCTCTTCCGGAATCGTAAATTGTTCATATTATTGTACAAGAAGATCTATTTTATTATCTTTGACTTGACTATTGCCTTGGTGAGTAATAAGTAGTGATTCCCAAATTTCTTTGGCGGTTTTACACATGAAAATTCTTTCATATTCTTTACGTGGTAACGCATTATAAATTACCATTTTAGCTTCATTATTTTTAGCTAGTTTCTTTTTCAAATCATCATTTTATTTTTCAAAAGGTACAATTTCATCCTTTTTAGTTTCCGGATTTTGTTGAGTGGGAGGAAAATCACCAAAAGTAATAACATGCCAAAGATCAAGATCTTTTGATTTCACATAAGTTTCGAATCTATTTTTCCAATTTAAAAATCCATCACTTTCAAATAGTGGTGGTCTTTGCATAGATTGCCCTTCTAAATATTTTTCAGATTTCATAGATCGTTACAAGTTTTAAAATATAATATATTTTAAAAATCTTGCTAGACGTGGCTCTGATACCAATTGTAAAAAACTAAAAGGGGGGGTTGAATAGTTTTACGTCTTTTTAATTTATTATAAAAGATTGTTTGAGTGTTTTCTCTATTTTCAAAAACTTAGATTCGATAATATGTGATCTCAAGTCCTGCACAATATAAACAACAATAAATATGTACGATACAGAAATAATAATGTAAGTAAAGAAATAAATGAGAGATGGAAAGATCGAACCGCGAGACAAGAGATTTATAGTGGTTCGGCTACAAGGACACCTTCCTTGCCCTACTCCACTCCCCGAGCACCTAACTCGAGAGTTTTCTTCACTATGTCAACAAGCTCCCTTATGGCGGAGAAAACCTTACACACCAACGTACACACCACAATTTCGTCACAACTTAGTCACAACTTCTACATAACCTCTTCACACCAATCAATCTTCACACCAATCTACTACACAACTTTCTACTTCACACCTATCTACTTCACACCAATCTTCTTCACTACTTTCTACTTCACACCTATCTACTTCACACCAATCTTCTTCACTGCAATCTACTTCCTAACTCTTCTCCTTCACAAAAAAACTACTAACCAATCACACTATCTATATACCTAGCTAAACTATCTACTATCAAATATTCACAACTAATTACACAAAGAGATAGATACAATTGATGATGCTATAACAACTTGGATGTGGAGGTCACAACAAGTTGTAATACTTCTTGTCTTGGAGGATAGAAGTATTCTTCTCTTGCACTTGAAAGGATTATGTTTGGATCACTTAATTTGAAACAAAGATTTATGTATGTATGATCAAAGGATTAAGAGAATAGAAATAGAGATCTAGAATAGACAGTTTAGGAGTGCAAAAGGAGAGAAAAATCTGTGGAATGAACTAGTATTTATAGGGAGCAAAAATATTGTTCTGGAGCGTGGCCGATCCCCTTAATTAGGGGGTGGACCCCTTAATGATTAAGGGGGCCACCTAGTATAATTAAAGGGGCCGCTCTCCTGAACGTTGGAGTTTTTTTGACCTTTTGTGGGGAAGGTTTTTCTGGATAAAATTTTCCATTTTTGGTTGGAAATTTGAAATCATATATTTATAGTGATTTAAACATATTCTTTTAATTCCAAAAATGTTTTATAAAAGATATTAATTGTTAATGACATTTTATAAAAGTTCTAGTGATTTAGAAAAATTTTCCTTTGATCATATATTGCAATAAACACTTTGTTTATTCATACCTTAAGTGATTTGGATGTAAAAAGAATATTAATTACTAAATACTTGTTTATGTCATAAATTTTAGTTCAATGGGTTTATGTTTTGTAATAATCAAAACATAAGGATATTGATAATATGTTAATAATGTTTTTAGGCATTATTTATGTCAACAATCTCCCCCTTTTTGATTATTACAAAACCGTAAACTCATCAGGTCTAGAATTTATTATTAGACAAGTATTTAAGAGTTTAATACTCTCTTCTCCCCCTTTTTGTAAAATCAAAAAGTTTAAATCGAGTAAGCTTCATAGAAGAAGTTAAACGGGTAGAAAGCTCCCCCTTGATGTATGCTCCCCCTCATTTGAGAGCACCAAAGAAACGAGCTATGGAAAGCTTGGCTACAAAAAATATGTGCGGAGAACAAGACATATATATACAAAGCAACAATTATGTAAATAAAAATAGATTCATTCAAGCATATATGAGACAATCATAGAAATGATCATCATTACAACATTCAATATGCTAGAAGCATATTGATTACAATAAAACAAAAGAAAAAACATAGTCCTATATTGCCTAAGAGAGCACTTGTGTAACACCCCCAAAATTCGGGTCTAGCGGAAGCATACATGTCACTGGGGTGCTACTCGAATGGTATCACAACACAAGGTACAAGGAACGGTTTTTAACTCAACCGTTTAAAATAATTTCATTACCAAAGCATTAAGTTTACATTATTAAAAGTGTTGCGAAAATATAAGCCCATGAGGGAACTAAAATGGTCCCAAATACATCAGAGTTTTCTATGACCATGCCATGCCTTGCCAAAAGCCTCCAAAAGTAAGCTAACGCCTTAAGAACCTGAAAATACATGCTAAAAGGTCAGCATAAAGCTGGTGAGTTCATAGTTTCAAGTAAACAACAAGTTTTGTATGGACCACAAGTTTTAAAGTTGGTTTGACCAGTACACTCGGTTATGTGACCAGTTCACTCGGTCATGTTACCAGTACACTCGGTTATGTGACCAGTTCACTCGGTCATGATGGAGGGGAATTTAGTAGCAGTAATGGTAATTCAGGCAATGTAACAGTTTTGTACTTATGTCCGCAATAAAAGTAATGTACTTGTGTCCATAAGAAAGTAATCAAGGGTGGAATAGGTAATACATAATGTATTCAAGTAATCAATCAAGTATTTCAACCATTCAGTAATGTTTGAGAAAAATGAATTGCGTTCAAGTAAAACAAGCATTGAATTTAAATAGTAACGAGCATGTATCTTCCCCCAAAACAGTTGTAAAACAAGTAAAAGTAGGGGTTATGAACTCACCTGAAACAATCGATATGATAACCAAAAAGGAAAACGCACGAAAATCGAGGCACAAACGCTCTAACCGCAACCTAAATGATTCATATGTCTTAGGTTTGAAAACAAGGTCGTGCATGCAAGCCAACACCATGTTATCACTTGTACATGTTTGTTGTAATAAAAATGTAGTTGCGTAAATGTGTTATTTTATTAAGAAAATCACCCGTTTTAGCAAATGTAACTTGTAAATCTCGTGACTAAATTTTAGTCGTCATATTTAATAGGTATTCCAAAAAATCTCTACCGCGCCCAATAAGTATATATAATGTTCTACCATTTTTGTTTACGTTATTTTAGCCAAAATGCACCTTAAAGTGTCTAAAAATCCATTTTATATATTCTAACAGCTTTTCTAATAGCCAAATAATAAGCTGTCAGAAATTTATTGTTTCGTCGCAACTTCCTTAGGCCATAACTTTTGCGCCGTAGTTCCGTTTTTCAAGTTTTATATATTCCCGCGAAGGTATTCAAGTGTACTCTAGTATTTTCAAGGTCTTGGCTAGTCTAGATATCATTAAATCTCAGTTTTTATAGCTAGAAAATCGGGACAGTTTCAATATTTTCAGAAAATATAGTTTTCGTCGTTAAATCTTGAAAATAGCATATCTTTTTCATTATAAGTCCATTTTAACCCGTTCAAGCGGCCATGTTCTTGTAATAGAGTCTATTTTCTATATTTTCACTCAAGTTTTACATCCAAGCTACTAAGTTTTCTGTGTAAATCGAAATGGGACAGCCTGGTACAAAAGTGTTTCGAAATGTATTTTCTAGTTTCTAACTCATACCAAATCACTTTCAGTCACTACCAAAAACCATTCTAGCTTTACCACAAACTTGTCAAGAGTGCCATGGAACTTAAGTATTCTTAAAAATGTGGGTTTAAAATATAGTAGCTAGTTGTCATTTAATATATTTAAGAAATCACAAACATGTACTAAAGTGATAACAATACATATGCAACCATGCAAATATCATTATAGGAAATGAAATACTCAAGTAAGGTAAGGTTATGAATATTAGCTTGGTGGCTTACTCGAAGTGAAGAGCAGGATGGGAAAATGAGAAACACTAGCTTAAACCAAACCAACTCTTAAACCCTTATATAACAATGAGTCCTAGAATACTTGAACTTGTGTAAAATAAATACCCTTGCTTCCTCCTCCCTTTGTGGTTCGAATTATATGAGTGAGTGAGTGTTGATGATAGTTTTCTTTCTCTTGTTGGTTAAGTGTAAGTAGAAAATGTGTTAAGGTATGTTTATATAGGAAAAATATCAAAGGTGGTCAAAGAAAATCTCACTTGGTCTTGGTCTTTTGGTCTTGGCCGAATTTTATGGGAAAAGTAGGGGGACAAAAAGTTGGTCAAGCACCCAATATTAATTACATGTTTCCTTGTGTGTAATAGTTACTAGTTCTTGGTAAAAAAAAGTTGATGAATTGTTACCATAAAACAAGGGGGCGGCCATTTGTCTAAGAATGGAATTAATATATTTTATTTTGTATAAAAATGTATATATATTGAATGTATTGGGTATTAAAAATATGTATTAGGTATTAGTTTAGTAGTTAACGAAAGTTATACGTAATTAAACGTAAGATGTAAAGAATTTAACTTGGACGTCGGAAAATATTCTTGGGACTTTTGTAATAATTTTGGAAGTATAAAAATACTCTAAAAATAATTGTTGAGAAAGTCGGGTATGTCGAGTGTTACATTCTTGAATAAAAATTAACGTTTGTTGAATTTAAACCGTAAGTATTTAAAGAATAGAAATTTGTTTTGTAGTATAAAATTGTGAACTGGAGAAGGAGCAAGGTACCGAAGCATTGTGGACTAAAACTAGTCTAAGTCCTAGAGTTCTTAGAATTTATTCAAAATTTTGTGTCGATTCAAGTAAAAGTGCTCATGTAAATTGTTTTAAATTAAATGCCAAGAAATTAAATTCGAGTTTAGAAAATAGTATTGACATGGGAAATAAAATATTTATTAGGAGCATTGGGTACCTCGTGTGATCATTTGTATAGGTAAAACGTTTGTTAAATAAATATTCGTAACTAATAAATGGTATAATTGCTTCAACAATTAAATTACGATAAAGAGTCTTGGGTATGAAATATGGTGACATAGGCTAAATGTAACCTAATGCCATAGTGTACTTTGATGATCGTTCATAACTTTACGTTTATGAAATTAAAAAGTTATACGTAAAAAGTGTTCTTGCAAAATTTTTGAAAGTAATAAATTAGAGTTTTGGGAATAATCATTGATGTGGAAAAGTACGGGTTGTTACAGTCTGCCGCCCTTAAAAGAACCTCGTCCCGAGGTTCAGTTTGTGTTAATTTTTGAGGTGTTGTTTGGATTCTTTCGACGGATTTGGTTTCCTCGTTTCTGAATGAACTCGGGATTTCCTTGAGAATTCCAGCGAACTTAACGATAGGAATTCGACTTTGTTGGCTTGGGACATTACATAAAATGGAGCTTGCCTTTCAAGACAGGTTGAGTTAAAGGTAGTGGACGAGACTTGTCGTATTGCAATGATAAAAGATAAAACATTCATTAGATAGAATTTCGTAATAGTACATGAAACTTATACGATAGAACTTAAAGTGATACGCAAAAGAAATACAACTCTAAAGAGTTTAGGCTTCGGTTTAATATAAAGGCTGGAGTTCTCTTCTTAAACATTGTCATTGTCGTTGGTGTCTTAACGAGCTTCTCCTCTATTCTGGTTTCTCAGCTCTGGGCATTCGCTCCTGAAGTGTCCAATTACTCCACACTCATGGCATGTTATCATAACTTTCCGATCCATTACGAGGGTAGGAGCCATGCAATCCCTAGCTTTGTGTCCGACCTTTTGGCAGTTCCCACATTGAGCGGGGCAAGGTCCATTGTGGTGAAACCGACATTTATTGCACTTGGGTAAAGTCCCTGCATATCCTTTCTTTTCACTTGGCCCCGCAACGTAGGCCCTAGCCACTTCATGTTGTTTATGTGATGGCCGAACCTGATCGTTTTCTTTGTTGTCATCCCTTTTCCTTTTGTAGTCGCTGTTGTTGTTGTCTTCTCGAGCACTCCTTGCTCGAACGAATTGGTCCATCAGGCTGTGAGACATTCGAATCGTCTCTTCGAGAGTGTTGGGTTTTGACGAGGTAACGTTTCCCTGGATACTGGGCGGAAGTCCCCAGATGTACCTTTCAATCCTCTTACGAGTAGTAGAAACCATTTCCGGGCAGAGAGTTTCAAGTTCATGGTATCGCTTAGTATAAGACGCAATGTCGACTCCTTTCACAGCCAAGTTCCAGAATTCCATTTCCATCTTCTGCACCTCATTTCTCGGACAGTATTCGGCTATCACCATGTCCTTGAATTCAGCCCAAGGTATTTCAAAAGCAGCATCAAGTCCCACTGACTGAGCATAAGCATTCCACCAAGACAAGGCACCATCCAACAATGTGCCTGTCGCATATGCGACCTTACCATTCTCTGCACACTTACACAGGCGGAAGACTGACTCTAGCTTCTCAAACCATCTAACCACGCCGACAGCCCCTTCAGTGCCACTGAAATGCTGAGGCTGGCACTTCATAAATTCCCTGTAAGTACAACCACTAGCCGCGGTTTCAACCCTGGTTGCCGTTCCAATGGCTTCCCCGCCGTTACCACTGTTGCGGTGGTTCTCGTATTCAGCCATAGCAGCAGCAACTTGTGTAGTGACTCGTTGAGCAACAAGTCGATCGATGGCAGCTGCACTCATGCTTTGTTTCCTTGGTGGCATTTTCTTCAAAACAGGAAAAGAAGAGTGAGGCGTAAACGTAATAAAGATGTTCGCTAAAAGTTGGTGCTCAAAGATGGCACATTATGGGATGAAAGCTTGAGGTCGTGTTATGACTAGTTGGCGTACTTCTGGGCAGTGGTTTACGAGGTGATGTAGATGCAGTATGGGACGAGTGTTTAAACTAGTCTTCAGGAATGGTTGGTAAGGTAAACGGAAGGTTGGCAGACTGTAGCGGGTTTTAACGTCAAGTAAAGCGATATTACATATAATTGTGAAAATCTTCAAAGACCATTTGTATTAATTACGATATTTCGGAAGGTTTAGAGGACCTTCAAAAGTACGCGTGTCCATTTTAGAGGGAAGTATTGTGACAAGAATGTTTTTGAGACGCTATTGTTTTGAATGTAGATGTGAATATTCATGCAATGACACACATAGAAATTTTGAAACCCTTGGAAATCAAGTAGAGAATCAAACCGGACATAATTCTAATATAACTATTCCCAGTATTGCAAAATTTACCTCTGAGTCGGACATAGGTGATCAGGCTATGTCCCACTGTCCCTGGTCGAATATAGATGATCAGTCTATATTCCACCGAGGTTCAATAAATTTTGAAAAACTCAGTTCAGTTATATTCGTAATATGTCTTTTACTTTTAAAAAGTCGCTTTGAAAGGCTAAGATAAGTGACCAAACTCGAGGTCGCATGATGAGACTTCGTAGGAAAAAAGCGTAGCACTGTAACGTAAACGATACGTGAGCATACTTACATAAAAGATAGTTATAGTAATCAATGAAAATAAATGGATATAATATATCTAATAGTAAGACACACACATCTTATAAAATATGTCAGCAATAATTCACAAGTGAGGCATCGGCTTGGCAGGCAGGCACGTGACGGTCAAAGGGTTAAGTTTTCGTAAAAGTGGTTATAGTCTAGGTTTTAAAAATACCCAGTTCTCTATAACCGAGGCTCTGATACCAATCTGTAACACCCCCAAAATTCGGGTCTAGCGGAAGCATACATGTCACTGGGGTGCTACTCGAATGGTATCACAACACAAGGTACAAGGAACGGTTTTTAACTCAACCGTTTAAAATAATTTCATTACCAAAGCATTAAGTTTACATTATTAAAAGTGTTGCGAAAATATAAGCCCATGAGGGAACTAAAATGGTCCCAAATACATCAGAGTTTTCTATGACCATGCCATGCCTTGCCAAAAGCCTCCAAAAGTAAGCTAACGCCTTAAGAACCTGAAAATACATGCTAAAAGGTCAGCATAAAGCTGGTGAGTTCATAGTTTCAAGTAAACAACAAGTTTTGTATGGACCACAAGTTTTAAAGTTGGTTTGACCAGTACACTCGGTTATGTGACCAGTTCACTCGGTCATGTTACCAGTACACTCGGTTATGTGACCAGTTCACTCGGTCATGATGGAGGGGAATTTAGTAGCAGTAATGGTAATTCAGGCAATGTAACAGTTTTGTACTTATGTCCGCAATAAAAGTAATGTACTTGTGTCCATAAGAAAGTAATCAAGGGTGGAATAGGTAATACATAATGTATTCAAGTAATCAATCAAGTATTTCAACCATTCAGTAATGTTTGAGAAAAATGAATTGCGTTCAAGTAAAACAAGCATTGAATTTAAATAGTAACGAGCATGTATCTTCCCCCAAAACAGTTGTAAAACAAGTAAAAGTAGGGGTTATGAACTCACCTGAAACAATCGATATGATAACCAAAAAGGAAAACGCACGAAAATCGAGGCACAAACGCTCTAACCGCAACCTAAATGATTCATATGTCTTAGGTTTGAAAACAAGGTCGTGCATGCAAGCCAACACCATGTTATCACTTGTACATGTTTGTTGTAATAAAAATGTAGTTGCGTAAATGTGTTATTTTATTAAGAAAATCACCCGTTTTAGCAAATGTAACTTGTAAATCTCGTGACTAAATTTTAGTCGTCATATTTAATAGGTATTCCAAAAAATCTCTACCGCGCCCAATAAGTATATATAATGTTCTACCATTTTTGTTTACGTTATTTTAGCCAAAATGCACCTTAAAGTGTCTAAAAATCCATTTTATATATTCTAACAGCTTTTCTAATAGCCAAATAATAAGCTGTCAGAAATTTATTGTTTCGTCGCAACTTCCTTAGGCCATAACTTTTGCGCCGTAGTTCCGTTTTTCAAGTTTTATATATTCCCGCGAAGGTATTCAAGTGTACTCTAGTATTTTCAAGGTCTTGGCTAGTCTAGATATCATTAAATCTCAGTTTTTATAGCTAGAAAATCGGGACAGTTTCAATATTTTCAGAAAATATAGTTTTCGTTGTTAAATCTTGAAAATAGCATATCTTTTTCATTATAAGTCCATTTTAACCCGTTCAAGCGGCCATGTTCTTGTAATAGAGTCTATTTTCTATATTTTCACTCAAGTTTTACATCCAAGCTACTAAGTTTTCTGTGTAAATCGAAATGGGACAGCCTGGTACAAAAGTGTTTCGAAATGTATTTTCTAGTTTCTAACTCATACCAAATCACTTTCAGTCACTACCAAAAACCATTCTAGCTTTACCACAAACTTGTCAAGAGTGCCATGGAACTTAAGTATTCTTAAAAATGTGGGTTTAAAATATAGTAGCTAGTTGTCATTTAATATATTTAAGAAATCACAAACATGTACTAAAGTGATAACAATACATATGCAACCATGCAAATATCATTATAGGAAATGAAATACTCAAGTAAGGTAAGGTTATGAATATTAGCTTGGTGGCTTACTCGAAGTGAAGAGCAGGATGGGAAAATGAGAAACACTAGCTTAAACCAAACCAACTCTTAAACCCTTATATAACAATGAGTCCTAGAATACTTGAACTTGTGTAAAATAAATACCCTTGCTTCCTCCTCCCTTTGTGGTTCGAATTATATGAGTGAGTGAGTGTTGATGATAGTTTTCTTTCTCTTGTTGGTTAAGTGTAAGTAGAAAATGTGTTAAGGTATGTTTATATAGGAAAAATATCAAAGGTGGTCAAAGAAAATCTCACTTGGTCTTGGTCTTTTGGTCTTGGCCGAATTTTATGGGAAAAGTAGGGGGACAAAAAGTTGGTCAAGCACCCAATATTAATTACATGTTTCCTTGTGTGTAATAGTTACTAGTTCTTGGTAAAAAAAAGTTGATGAATTGTTACCATAAAACAAGGGGGCGGCCATTTGTCTAAGAATGGAATTAATATATTTTATTTTGTATAAAAATGTATATATATTGAATGTATTGGGTATTAAAAATATGTATTAGGTATTAGTTTAGTAGTTAACGAAAGTTATACGTAATTAAACGTAAGATGTAAAGAATTTAACTTGGACGTCGGAAAATATTCTTGGGACTTTTGTAATAATTTTGGAAGTATAAAAATACTCTAAAAATAATTGTTGAGAAAGTCGGGTATGTCGAGTGTTACATTCTTGAATAAAAATTAACGTTTGTTGAATTTAAACCGTAAGTATTTAAAGAATAGAAATTTGTTTTGTAGTATAAAATTGTGAACTGGAGAAGGAGCAAGGTACCGAAGCATTGTGGACTAAAACTAGTCTAAGTCCTAGAGTTCTTAGAATTTATTCAAAATTTTGTGTCGATTCAAGTAAAAGTGCTCATGTAAATTGTTTTAAATTAAATGCCAAGAAATTAAATTCGAGTTTAGAAAATAGTATTGACATGGGAAATAAAATATTTATTAGGAGCATTGGGTACCTCGTGTGATCATTTGTATAGGTAAAACGTTTGTTAAATAAATATTCGTAACTAATAAATGGTATAATTGCTTCAACAATTAAATTACGATAAAGAGTCTTGGGTATGAAATATGGTGACATAGGCTAAATGTAACCTAATGCCATAGTGTACTTTGATGATCGTTCATAACTTTACGTTTATGAAATTAAAAAGTTATACGTAAAAAGTGTTCTTGCAAAATTTTTGAAAGTAATAAATTAGAGTTTTGGGAATAATCATTGATGTGGAAAAGTACGGGTTGTTACAACTTGGACTTGCTTGCAACCCATGGTTGAGTGTTTTATTTGCTTGAAGGGAACATAAGCATAGAGCTTAGTTGTTTGTTGGAGAGGGATATGGAGTGGGGTATGGAGCGGAAGAGGTGGATCTCACTACGTTGTATCGAGTTAAGGGTGGTATTGGGTGAGGACGAGTGAGAAGATATTCAATCCAAGAAATATCTTCACTCAAGTAGAGGATTTGTTTTTGAAGGAAGATGCAACAAGGGAAAAAATGAGTAGGGTTTGTAACTTGATCCAAGTTGAGAGAGTGGGGTAGGCAATTTGCATAGGGTGATGATGGAGGTTGCCCTTTGTTGCGTTGTACAAGATGCATAGCAAGGAGATCATTAAGATCATGGATTTGGTTTATTTCATCACGGAACTTTTATTTTTCTGTGGCAATGTGAAGAGAATCATTGTGTTGATATGGATGAATTGGGTTTGTGTAGTTGGAATTATAGTTTGATTGTTGATCAAACTTGTATGGATCATTATAAGTGGTTGGAGGTTGAGATGTGTAGTTTGGCATGAAAGAAGATGTTTGGCCAATGTTGTATAGTTTGTAAAGAGGATCAAATAAATGTCCTTGTGGGTTTGGTGTTAAGTTTGGGAAGTAAGTGGTTGGAGGTGTTGAGTGATTTCCAACTTCATTGGTTATGATGGATTTGTTTCGAGGGCTTTTTCTTCGCCAAACGGGTTTTTCCGTCATCCTTGCTAGCCTTGAGGCTTTTGGTTTTAGTTTGTTTGGAGAGGTCATGATGGGATGAATGAAGAGTTTTGAAGATTGGGGATATTTATAGTGTAAGATTTGTATGTTTATGGATGGATAAAGTTTGTTTGGGAGATTAGGACAAAATGTGTTGGTGAAAATTGGGAAATGTAGGTTGAAATGGGCTAAGAAGTGGGATAGACTAAAGAAAACCTAAAAATAAAAATAAAAATCTTACTAGAAAGGAATCTAGCAAGTAGACCTAATAAAAAGAAATTCTAACCTAGACAATAACTATTCCCCGGGCTGCGGCGCCAAAAACTTGATACGCGGGATTGAGCCCTCGCAACAGGTTTTACCTCTCAAGGGATCTTGAGAAGCTTGCAATCCCCGCCAGGTAGTGTACCTGATCGTTGTAGTATAGTATAGTGACAAGTACCGGGGGATTGATCGTTCAACTCAGGAATCGTGTTCGCTAGGATTAGAAAGCCTACTAAACTAGGTCTAGAGGTGAGGGATGATTCTTTTGGTATTTTTATATTTTATAAAAAGCAAATAAAATCTCCGATTTTGAAGGAGTGGGCGGAATTAGTTGCTAGTCAACTAACCCAATTAACTAAAGATGCAATCAAAATAAAATAAAAAGGAAATGAAAATAAACTAATGTGGTAGAAACAATAATGAGAAAAGATGTGTTTACTTAGATTTCATTACTCCCTAGATATCTTTTACCGGTTGATTAGCTTGTTACAATTGCATGGATGACGGGTTATATTCCTTAATACTAGTCGTAGGGCCGTGTACAATATTCCCTAACTCTATAAGCTCCTACTTCACTCCTATGTCGAGCCGACTAAAAGCTCCTAACATGGGATCACTAGAATTCACTTATGCATTAAATACAACCAAAAATCGTAGTACACCTCCGATCATGTTTCTTAAGATGTTCAAGCAAGTTACCAATGGAAGTCTGCCAGTTTTCTTAAGCCTAACATCGAATACAATCATCCACAACAATTATAAACAAACCATCAACCAATAATCAACATCTAGGTTTCACTACATCTAAGAAAACACAATAAAAACCTAGCCTAGCATGTTAAAAGAAAGACAAGCATAAGATAGAATCACACAACACATAGACATATCGTATGATTATTGGAAAACTTATCTTCAATTAAGTATGGATGGAACAAGGGTTGAAACCCTTATTTTTACAGAAAATTCTTCTAGGGTTTAAGCTCTCCAAAGTTCTCATAATGTTCCACCCTAATTAATGAAAATTAGAAAACTATATATAGATTTTACACCTTGACGGCGTCACATTATAGCTTGTGACGCCGTCAACTCGCTGCCAAATTAAGAGTCGTATTGCCTAGATCCAGTTTTGACGCCGTCATGTAGAAATTGAGCTCTGGGCCGTCACTTGCAAAATGACCCTGACGGCCTTGGTGACGCCGTCAGGCATTTTATACTTGAAATAGTTCTGGGTCGTCATATGTATTCTTCATATCCACCTCTTTTGCCAAGCTTGACGCCGTCATGTGTGAGGTCTTGACGTGGTCAGGTACAGTTCTAGCAAGGATTTTGAGACTTTGCCGTTTTCTTTACTTTTATGCTCCAAAAACATCCAAAATGCTTTCTTTTCTAGATTTCATCTCAAAAGTACCTAAAATGATAAAAGGAACGATCTAGGGTAGTAATTGATCAAATAATCACGAATTTGGGCTTAAGTGACCCCCTAAAAGCGGTACACTTTTCGCCTCATCAGCTTCCAAGAAGATCCCAAAACTTCTTACCTCGAAGCAGTTAAGTGTATCTTCCGATACATTAAAGGCACTACACAGTTAGGATTATGGTATCCTAAGGGGACCGGCATAGAAACCATAGTATATGCTGACTCTGATCATGCGGGAGATTATGTGGATCGAAAAAGTACTAGTAGCATTTTTACCTTCATGGGTTGTTGCTTATGTGGGGAAAGGATCTAAACACTTGAGATGTTAGTCTTAGTAATGTGTTTGGGATATTTATGAATGAATGTGATTTAGCGCGCGGAATTTACTAAAACACACTAAAGGAACAAAGGTGGTGAATAAGTAAACGTGAATAATGATGAACACAACATGAATAACACAAAACGATTCAATATTATTTATGAAATAATATGGGTGATCTAAACTATCACCAGGATTACAAATGTAACCTTGAATCTTTGATACGTGAAAAGGATTTAAAGATGGAAGTTATGCATGGAAATCTATGAAAAACTATATCTAAGAAGGTGACTTAAGGGTTGCTTTTATAATGTAAGGAACCCTTATTACAAGTTGTCAAGTTGCTTAATATAGTATATTAGAGACTTATCTTATCCTAATATTACACCTTTCAAGGTAAAACACTCCATTATATCTACTGAGACTTCTGTACTACTTCTACTTAACGTATAACTTTGTACAAAGACTAATAATACAACTAAATATCTCTAAATAAAATATAACAACTTGTCGTTAAAAACTGGCAGGACCTTCTTTAACTAGCAGTACCTTCTTACCCAGAAGGTACTGTTAGTTTATCTTCAATATTAACAAAACTGAAGAGGCAGGCTTAACTATCATTTGGCAGGCTCTTCTGGCAGACTCTTTAACTTGTGCATTTTATTCCCAACAATCCTCCCCTAAACTTGTTATTCCCTTTTAAAATAACCAAGTTTCTTTGTGAATAAAATTCATACCTTGAGGATTTGAGGGAACTCTTCCAAAAACCTTATCTTTTTCTCCTTAGGCTTTCATACTGATTAAATATGCTCTCCTTCAATCTTTTGACTGCATCAATTTCTTCTTCACACAATAGCTTATTGGAGATCAAGACTGATAATACTTCATAGCTTAGAGGATACTCCTTCTAACCTAGCATAAAGAGTTCAATTCCACTCTGAGTGGAAAGATGATGAACATGGCTCATGCTGAAGTATTCCCATGTAACAGATAGATCATAATAAGGAAATTTCCAATGTGTATCAGTAGGATTTGGATCATACAATCTGCTGAACTCCACCCATAGCACTTGCTCCTTTGTATCAGGCTTATACTTGGTTTTCAGCTTCTCTTGAACTAAGTCCCATAATTCATCTAAATCCATTCTGCTACATGCTCTAAGTAAATTTTCAAAATTCTTGAAAATTTCAACCTTATTTCCAACTCTTGATATCTTCCATGCTTTACCAAACTTGTCATTGTAGATTTCCCAATCTATGATTGGATGCCTTGCATGTAAAGGTTCAGCAAATACAACTTGTAGAACATGGACAACCATTTCTCTTGATTGAACAGGAGTCAAATCTGCTTTCTCTGCTTGATCCTTCTGATCATCTCTTCTTCTTTTGGAAGGCCTTTCTTGTGTATCCATGAGAAAACTGGTTTTGTTTCTTCTGTAAGCCTCTAAGTATAGAAGCTTCAATTCATCAAATGATTTACCTTTGAGTTGATGATCCTTCATGTTCACTTCTCTTTTCAGATATATCTTGAAGAATTTCTTCTGATCTACTTCAGAATGTGGCATTTTAAATCCTTTCTTCTGATTCTTCTAGATTTGCTGATAGACATCATCCAATGCCTCTTGATTGTATTTCCTAGTGATGAAATCATTGAGCTTGATTGTCATTTCATCTGAGCTAAGAGACTCATCACACACCAGAGTATAGGCTTCACCTCTTACAATTGGATCAATGGAAATGATGTAATGCATCTGAGCATCAAACTTTTCTTGTAGCATTCTTGATTCTTCTTCAGCCCCCATAACTTCTTCTTCATGAAGCTGTTTGGATAACCTTTCATCTATAGCCAATTGTGCTTGCTCTTTCTTCTTCAACTTTTTAGGCTTTGGTTCATCTTCAACCACAATTTTCTTACCCTTGTCTTTGGGTGATGATTCTAGACTTGGAGCAGCAGATTGTTCATAAAAAACAAGAAACCTCCCCTGAGGCTGTGATCCCCTCTTTCTTTTGTAAAATATTTGATCAGAACCTTTTAACTCCATAGCCAATATCCTATGAATCCTAGCAGGCTCTTGCTCTGCTTCAGCAGTATTTTTTGCACTAACAGACTCTTTATCACTAACAGGCTCTTTTTCTTGAATAACAGGCTCTTCATCAATCATTTGAGTTCCTTCATGAAATTGAAATTGAATTTCTTCTTCACTTTTAGAACTACCCATCCTCCCCTTTTTGGAAGAGAGACCCAAACCTTCTTCATCTGAACTTGAGGAACTAGAAACAACCAACTGAGATGTTCTTTTACCCTTCAACAATTTCACCTTCAACTCTAATTTCTCAACTCTCTTAACTAACTTGGTGTTGATCTCTATAAAATGTTTGTTTTGACTTTCAAGAGTAGATTGCAAGTGCTGCACTTGCTCCTTTAATTCCCTGACAGTCTGAGCATCTACACTTTGTTGTGGAGGAGATTGTGTGGTGAGTTATGATGTGATAATGATGGTGATGTTGCAGATGGTGTTTGTGTTGGATGGTGAGATGGTAATGGTACTGGTGATGGTGGTGTGACTGATGGTACTGGTGGTGTGAGTGATGGTACTGGTGATGGGTGTGGTGATGAATGATCAGATGATGTGGATGGTTCTTCAGAATGTTGTGGTAACATTTCCTCAAAAAGTGGTACTTCTTCTCCTTGAAAACCAATTTTCATGTTTGAAAACACCTTGTGTGTAAGTTTGGGAGTTTTAAAAGGTTTGTTTGGGAGAAGTAACAAATGTTTGGATTTGTTGATGAGGCACTGAATAAACCTTGGGTACATCTAAAACTTTGTTTCACTGTCCACATTTTTAACCAATCCTTCAAAAATAAATTTTGAAAAGTTGAATTTCTTGTTTGTTGCCAGGCAAATGAGAGCTGCAGCCATGTTACCACTAAACTGCTCCCATGAGGTTTTCTTTTGGCTTAAACAATGAAGGATGGTATGAATCAAAAATCTCCATTGAGGGATAAAATGCTTTTTAAGAAATGTAAGCTTTGTAGAAGTTACATTATACCCCATTTTTGTCAAATTTTCAAAGATTTTAGTATCAGGCAGTTGACTAATGCCATCTGAATCATCCAAATGAAGATGTCTTCTAATGGATGATTCGGTAAAAGTCAAGGTTCTACCATCCACTTTGACCTCTAACTCTTGAATCCCATTCCTAAGAGTGTTAACTCTAGCAGTTTGCCAAAATTGTAAAATTTGAGATTCAAAAATAGTGGGATTCACGAGTAAAGCAAACCTGATATAAGAATTATTTAGAAAATCCACTGCTTGATGAAAAGTTTCATTGTCATCAGACTTTTCCAAAAATGCTAATTGGTTGTGACGTTTGACAAAACTTAGACGAGCCATGGTGAAGGTTTGATGAAAATTTTGATTATGATGGTGGGATTTTATTGTTGTACTGGTAGAAGATGAAAGGTGAGTGTGAATTGTGATAAGGACTGATTATGAAAAAAAATTACTTTTGACCGACTATTAAAGATATGGATAAGTAATTGAAGTGGCGGTCAAAAAGATCTTTTATTATAATAACTATATCCTTAATTCGAGGAAAACATGAGTAATTCACAAAAATACCCTTCAAAACAACGGCTATATTTTTAACCTGACAGACTCAATGGCTATGTAGCAGTGCTATTTTACTCTACCAGTACTAAAATTTGAACTACCAGTACCTTGTTTTTAGAAATATAACTTGGCAGTCTCTTTGAAATTTTAGTAAACATCCCTTATAGTTTTTAGCAAACTATCAGCTATCAACGGATTTGAGAAGTCTTTACCAATAGCCGTTTGCTTTGGACTAGCCAGCTCTTAAGTTTTGAAAAACTTGGTGAACTGATTACCATTTCCACATCTTGATTTTGTTAGCAATCTTGAGTAACCTGAAATGGTTAGTTGTAGACCAAAAGAACAGAGTGCAAAGCACTTGTTTTATAGCATTGTTAACATTTAAACATCAAGATGAGCAAAAACAGAGCAAACTTTGAACTAGCAGTACCAATTATGCACTGACAGTACCTTATGACTAACTAGCAGTACCATGTTTAAAGACCAGAACTTGTTTATTTTATGTACAAAAACACATGTTTTTCAAAGATTTATCATACCAATACCTGCTACCAGGTATTTAAACCTACCTAAATCAAAAGCTTTGGTGAGAAGGTCTGCAAAATTCTTTTCAGAATCAATTTTGACAACTTGTATTAACCTTTTCTCATTGCAATCTCTTATGAAATGGTGTCTGATTTCAATGTGTTTTGTTTTTGAATGTTGAACTGGATTTTTAATGATACAAATAGTACTGCTATTGTCAATGTAAATAATGGTGTTAAGAAAATTGTACCCATAGTTAAGCAACTGATTCTGGATCCAAAGAACTTGGCCACAACAACTTGCACTTGCAACATATTCTGCTTCAGTTGTAGAATTGACCACCATTGTTTGCTTCTTGCATTGCCATGATATGAGTCTGCAGCCAAGAAATTGACATCCACCAGTTCTGGATTTTCTGTCTAGGATTGCACCAGCATAGTCACTATCTGAATAAGCTACCAAATCAAAAGATGATTCCCTTGGATACCATAAACCCAACCTAGGTTGACCCTTGAGGTATCTGAAGATCCTTTTGACTGCTGTGAGATGAGAAACTTTTGGATTTACTTGAAATCTTGCACATACACACACTGAGAACATGATATCTAGTCTTGATGATGTAAGGTACATCAGGGACCCAATCATTGATCTGTAGTTGTGCACATCAACATCTTCACCCTCAGCATCTTTGAGTAACCCCTTTTCTGGATCCATTGGTGTACTTGCAACCTTTGAATCTGCAAACCCAAATTTCCTTAGGATCTCTGCTACATACTTATCTTGGCTGATAAATATGCCTTCATTTGATTGTTTCACTTGGAGACCCAGAAAGAAAGTAAGTTCCCCCATGGAACTCATTTCAAACTTACTATGCATAAGTTTTTCAAACTCCACACACAACTCCTGATTTGTGGATCCAAAGATAATGTCATCAACATAAATCTGTACCAGCAAGATGTCTTTCTTGGTTCTTTTGATGAACAAAGTTGGATCAATCTTGCCTCTTCGAAATCCATTTTCCAATAAATAGAAAGCCAATGTTTCATACCATGCCCTAGGAGCTTGGTGTAGACCATAAAGAGCTTTGGTAACCTTGTACACCTTGTCTGGATATTCTGCATCAATGAAGCCTGGAGGTTGAGAAACATACACCTCTTCTTCAATAGTACCATATAAAAAGGCACTTTTGACATCCATTTGGTAGACAGTGAATCCTATGAAAGAAGCATAGGCCAAGAATAGCCTAATTGCTTCAATTCTTGTAACTGGAGCAAAAACTTCTTCATAATCCACTCCTTCTTCTTGAGTATACCCTTGGGCCACCAATCTGGCTTTGTTTTTTATCACTATTCCCCTTTCATCTTTCTTATTTCTGAAAACCCATTTGGTTCCAATTGCCCTGTAACCTTTGGGCAAATCAACCAGTACCCAAACCTTCTGAAGTTTGAATTGAAGTAGTTCTTCTTGCATTGCTTCAACCCAGCTTGAATCATCTAAGGCTTTTGTAATGTTTTTGGGTTCTACTTGTGAGAGAAAGCATGAAAACAGGCATATGTGGGCAACTTCATGGTTCTTTTCTTCATACACAGCTAGGACAAACCCATCCTTGTCTGAATATAAGACTTGAGTTCTTGTTTTAACACCAGAATCAATGCTGCCAATCACATTATCAATGGAGTGATCTTTGAGAATTCTTGTGTTGTGTGTTGTAGGAACATCATAGGAAATTGGAAGATTTCCAATCCCTATATCTTCTAGTAAGGAATCATCTGATAGAACATTTAATGGTTCAGCAGGACCAATTTGTGAACTGGCAGTACCATCTGTTGAACTGGCAGTACCATCTTGTGAATTGGCAGTACCATTTTTATTTTTAGAATTTTCTTGATTCCCTTGATCTTGAGTTCCATGATCATCTCCAACACCTTCATTTGTTGTATTTGAAGGCTCTCCATGACTTGAAGATGAATCCAATCCTGTCCAAATTGGCATCAAGATGTAATCTTGATCCTCAGTTGTTTCAACATTGTCTTCAAGACCTGCATTATCATTAGTATTTGTACCTGTGACAGGCACATAATTCATAGATTCTGAAAGCTTATCAATGTCAAAACACCAATCTGGTCCAATGCCTGCAACATTTGGTAGTTTTTCTTGAAACTCTATGTGCAGGTTTTCTTCCACTAGCCTAGTGCATCTATTATACACCCTATAGGCCTTACTTTGCAAAGAATACCCTATCATGTAGCCTTCATCAGCTTTTCCTTCAAACTTTCCTAGATGATCTTTGGTATTGAGAATAGTGACATGACATCCAAAAGGTCTCATAAAACTTAGAGATGGTGTTCTACCAAGCAAAAGTTCATAAGGAGTCTTTCTATGAGGTTTAATCACAAGAACCCTATTCTGCACATAACAAGCAGTACCTACAGCTTCAGCCCAAAATGAAACAGGCAACTTAGAGTCTACTAGCATTGTTCTAGCAGCCTCTATAAGAGTCCTATTTTTCCTTTCTGCTACTCCATTTTGCTGTGGGGTTCTAGCTACACTATATTCTCTTTTTATTCCTTTTTCTTTGCAAAATTCATCCATAACTCTATTCTTGAATTCTGTCCCATTGTCACATCTAATTACTTTTACTTTCTTATCAATTTGGCTTTCTATCCCTGTAATGTAGGACTTAAGGATCTCACTTGTTTCATCCTTAGTTCTTAAAAAGAAAACCCAAGAAAATCTGTTGTAATCATCAGTAACTACAAGACAATATCTTTTACCATTCAAGCTATTCGTAGATGTAGGACCAAAGAGGTCCATATGAAGCATGTATAAAGCTTGAGAAATTGAGTTATGGGTCTTGGGCTTACAAGAAGCTCTATGTTGTTTGCCTTTTAGACAATCAACATAGGTTTGGTCATTTTGAAAAATCTTTTTGGGTAAACCTCTAACCAAATCATATTTTGCAATTGTATTGATTGTTTTAAAGTTTACATGACCAAGTATTCTATGCCAAAGCATAGATTCATCCAATGAGGCTTTTGCTACTAGATAGGTTAAACTCTCTTTAGGAACAATGTTCTTTAAATCAACAATGTACATATTATTCTTTCTAGGGATTTTAAGAAGAATCTGACTTTCATCAGGAATTTTAAAATCAGGAGAAAGTATAATGCATTCAGTGTCAGTAAAAAGAACATTGTTCTTTGTGTCACACATTTGTGAGACACTTAAGAGATTAAACTGTAGTTCTTTCACAAAGTACACATTTTCAAAATCTAATTTACTAGTTTTAATTGTACCTTTACCAGTAATCTTTCCTTTGATTCCTCCCCCAAAGGTAACATATCCTCCATCAAATGATTTGAAGTCTGTGAGGTAAGACATGTTGCCTGTCATGTGCCTTGAACATCCACTATCTACATATCCTTGATCAGCAATATCATTTGAATGTTCCTGCACATGTATACACATATTAGTTTCCTTGGGGTACCCAAGCCATGACTGACTTGGGTTTGCCTCGTGCATCAATGTAATCAAACCTTTTTAGGACTGTTGATGCACCATTTGATTGGAGTGGTCTCCAAATCCAACATGCTGAGGACTTAACAGCATTTTCATTTTTAACACATTTTGTGGTTTTTGGTCTAACAATACCAAATTTGGCAGTACCATTTGGTCTAGCTGGACCATATGATCTAGCAGGGTCTTTTGGTTTTGGTCTCCAGTCTTGTGTTTTAACCACAAAATTCCTTTCAATGAGACTTTTCACAACTCTTAGTGTATGTTTGAAAATATTACTTGCACCCTTAGTAGTGAATTTTGGGTAAACAGGCTCATTTGGTCTAACATTATGATTGACTTTTGGTGTGTTAGATTTCACAAAACCTTTTCTGGGGTTTGTTTTATTTGTTTTAGACCTTGATGTACTCCCAGAAACCCAATTGTTACAATAAGCATGAGTATGATTAAAACTACCACAGTAATAGCATGCCTTATTGTACAAAACAAAGTTATCACCAAGTTGGTGTGACTTAAGATTGTTCCAATTTCTCTGACTACCTCTAGGTTTGCTATTACATTTAGCACAACATTCAACTGTTTTTAGAACAACTTTAGTCTTTGTGATACTTTCTACACTTTTAGGACTGGTTGGTCCTACTTTGTTTCCTTTCTTTGAAATAGTCTCTTTTTCATTCTCATCAGATGTCTAATCTTCAATAGATGTATCATTTGAGCTCTTATTAGTGAGCACCTTTTCTTTGGAAAGTGAAGTATCACTTGCACTCTCAAAAGGTTCACTATTTTCTACAGGTTTTACATTTTCTAGTGGTTTATGAGAGAGTTCATGTAAACCTGATTCAGCAAGATCTATACCTGGGGGACAGGGAATTCCTCTGTAAGGAGGTGGACATGTGTTGTATCCAATCCCAGATTTGATTTTCTTGTTCATTTGGTTTTCAACTATACTTTTAGTACATGCAAAAGCATTTTCTAATGTTGTAACAGTTAGTTGAATATTATCTTTTGCTTGTCTCACTTTAGCAAACTCAGTTCTTAACAGGTTTATTTCAGCATCTTTAAAAAATATGTCTCTATTAAGAATAGCTTTTGTGTCAGAAAAGGTGAGTTCATTTTCTCTAAAGTGAATTATCTGCTTTTCATGTTTGGCCATACCACACTTATGATTAACTAGGTCTTGATGAGTTTTTCTTTCTTCTACTTTCAGTTCATCATAAAGTTTTCTTAAGATTTCTAATTCTTTAAAAACTTCACAAGTAGCAGAACATTTAGTAATTTGTACCTCAGGATTGGAGAGAGCCATTAAAGCCATTTCATTTGAAGCTGACTCTTCTTCACCCATAAAGCTTCAATCAAAACCCAGCCCATCAATAGCTACCATAGCTTTTGTTTCAGTGATGTCCACTTTTTTGCTCTTGTTCTCAATGTTTCCTCTGTTCTTGTTCTCAAAACCTCTTCCCTTATCACCCTGCTTCTTTGGTCTTCTACATTCTCTTGAGTAGTGACCCTTCATGTGGCAGTTGTAGCACTCCACTTTGGACTTGTCATACCCAGCAGGTTCATTGCCATTGATGACAATCTTCTTTCCAGTCCTCATTAAATATTTCTTAGCTCTCATGCTAAGAAGTGAAAGCTGCCATTTTATGTCCATTTCTTCAAGATCATCATCACTGATCTCTTGAAGATCTTCAAAGGTCAATGTGGAACCATTGTGTTGTGATGTTAGGAAAGCACAACCAATTGTTTCATCTAAAATCGTTTTGGTACTGCTGGAAGTACTGGCAGTACCGAAATTTGTGTTGGCAGTACCTTCTTCTCTACCATCTTTTTCTTCATCAACTTTCTTGGAGGTACCATGAGATGACACAAATGCCATATTTCCTGAGCTTGAACTAGTAGACTTCTTTAGTTCATGCTCTACTATTTTGAAGTTGCTGTAAAGATCATTAAGACTCATGGAATCAATATCTGGTTTGTTTTTCCAGACAATGACATGCATGGCCCATTCAGAGGGTAGACTTCTAAGGAATTTGGAGTTTAAGTCTTCTTGAGATATTATCACCTCGTGAATGGCTAACTGACTAGAAAGCTTTTGTAGTCTATTGAACATGTTGTCCAAAGACTCATTTGTTGTGGCTGAAAAATTTTCAAACTGTTGTTTTAAAAGTGTTTTCTGAGTTTTCTTGGTGGCATCATAACCACCAAATCTAGCCATAATAGCTTGAAAAAGGGTTTTAGCACATTTGTACTTGTTAAAGATTAAGAGCTGGTCATTTGGAATAGACATGAGAAGCATACTCCTGGCTTTAAGATCATTTCTCTTTTGAATTCTTTCTTCTGCGGTTGTTGGGTTTACTTGCACAGTTGTGACAAGTACATCGTTTACTGTGGAGGTGGTGGTTACTAGTTTAAATGAGTTTCCTTCTTCAATAATCTCCCAAAGTGCATAGTCTTGCACTTGGAAGTATTGTTCAACCCTCAGTCTCCACATCTCAAACTCATTTTGTTTGAGTAATGGAAGTTTTGCAGCCACATTGGTTTGAATGTGCTCAACATCCATTTTTGCTTTGTTCTTTTATGTCGTTAATATCAGCCTTGCTCTGATACCACTTGTGGGGAAAGGATCTAAACACTTGAGATGTTAGTCTTAGTAATGTGTTTGGGATATTTATGAATGAATGTGATTTAGCTCGCGGGATTTACTAAAACACACTAAAGGAACAAAGGTGGTGAATAAGTAAACGTGAATAATGATGAACACAACATGAATATGATTCAATATTATTTATGAAATAATACGGGTGATCTAAACTATCACCAGGATTACAAATGTAACCTTGAATCTTTGATACGTGAAAAGGATTTAAAGATGGAAGTTATGCATGGAAATCTATGAAAAACTATATCTAAGAAGGTGACTTAAGGGTTCCTTTTATAATGAAAGGAGCCCTTATTACAAGTTGTCAAGTTGCTTAATATAATATATTA
This sequence comes from Artemisia argyi, assembly GCA_030686995.1. Classification (NCBI taxonomy): domain Eukaryota; kingdom Viridiplantae; phylum Streptophyta; class Magnoliopsida; order Asterales; family Asteraceae; genus Artemisia; species Artemisia argyi. The sequence continues at coordinate 83,220,935 of CM060687.1, forward strand.
GAGACTTATCTTATCCTAATATTACACCTTCCAAGGTAAAACACTCCATTATATCTACTGAGACTTCTGTACTACTTCTACTTAACGTATAACTTTGTACAAAGACTAATAATACAACTAAATATCTCTAAATAAAATATAACAACTTGTCGTTAAAACTGGCAGGACCTTCATTAACTAGCAATACCTTCTTACCCAGAAGGTACTGTTAGTATATCTTCAATATTAACAAAACTGAAGAGGCAGGCTTAACTATCATTTGGCAGGCTCTTCTGGCAGACTCTTTAACTTGTGCATTTTATTCCCAACAGCTTAACTTCTTGGTTCTCCAAGAATAAAATGGCACTAGCTATCTCTACGACCGAAGCCGAATATGTAAGGGCCGGAATGGCATGTCAACAAGCACCATGGATGAAACAAGCTCTCGTAGACTATGGCATGACACTTGATGACATTCCAATCATGTGTGACAATAAAGGAGCCATCGACCTAAGTAAGAACCCCATGTAACATTCTCGCACTAAACACATAGAAATTAGTCACCACTTTCTTAGGGATAACATACAAAAGGGTAACATATCTATAGAAAAAGTTCCTTCAGAAGAAAACATAGCTGACGTCCTTACTAAACCTCTTAAATGAGAACCCTTTTTCTACCTTCATCTAGGATTAGGTATGATGGAACACGTCTCCTCTTGTCTTGTAAGTTCTTTACTTCTTCTATTTCTGAGTCTAGGATTCTTTTGCACACAAAGATGATTAAAAATTTGGGAAACATTTCTTTCTTTCTCTTAACAACCATTATTGCATAATAACAATCAAATTAAAATTTATCTTGTGTATGAAAACCCCAATTTACTCTTTTCATAAATCTTCTCACGATTAGAAAAATCATATTTTCTTGAATTGCTAATACAATTCAAAAACGTTTTTCCTTGCATGCATAATGCGCTCAACTCCTTTATCGGATCATGTAATAATCAGACATGGAAGAAATGAGCGAAAGTGAACTTAGGAGACTTCGGATTATCTCCTAGGTTTTTTCTTTTTCTAGAGTCAAGATAATCGCATCTCCACATATGTTTCATATAGGCACACACTAGGATCATTATCTGAAAATCAACCTGCTTACTGGTGACGGTCCTTCATCGCCAGACGGTCCCTAAAAATGATAAAGGATCGTCCACTCAATTAAGGGACTGCCTTATTATTTCTGTCGTAACTTGAATTTTATGCTTTCCTATCTATGTATTATTGACCAGCCTAACTCTATGTGCTATCCTACTTCTTTATTTGCTTAAACATAATTTGAAAATGTAAAACTTAACATGCATGCTTTGCTATTCTTGATCCCTTTCATCCCTATTTAATCCCTCATTTCTCTCATCCATTGTCATGGCATAATTCGCCTTCTTCTTCTTCACACTCATCAAAATGTCCTCCCCTAGAAAATCTAGGATGTCGATCAAACCCATTTGGAGGAAGAAACAAAGCCTTGGCAATTTCATGAATACCTCCAACACCTCAAAAAATCACAATACTAACTCCAATCCAACTTCACACCAAGAGGTTTCATCCTCATCCTTCTCCTTCTTTGCCTCTCAACCACAAAATGAGTATCCATCCACTCACAAAGATGGTCCAAACCTGAGTCCTCAAGATCATCCTTTACCACCCTCATATCCACCTCAAATAACTAATGTTAACACTCTAAACTCAATCAAGGTACAAGAATTCTCAAATCTTGTTGACTTGAATCTCCTAAATATCATCCTATCTCAAAAACTTCACCCTTCAACAATGTCTCATCCCACTCTTGCTCAAGTGGATGGTCATGGGAGCTGTTGTACTTGTTGCATTTACAATCACAACCATCTTCAAAAGATGAAGAATGATCTTGACTTCATCATTTCTATTCTATTGACACCCGGGTTCCTACCACCTTCAACAAAAACCTCTTCACCACCATATCTCCTCAAGTCTTAGAAAAGAATGCATCCTCAACAATAAAACCTGACTTTGCTTAAGATATCCTAGAAGACTAGACTAGGATTATGAATGTAGAATCTTGTTGTAATAGTCACTTGTATGACTTTGTTGTTTCTTAATAAATGAACTTACTTATGCATGCTTTCTTACTAATATGACCCTGACAACCTTCTGGCAGCGGTCCTCAATCAGTATGGCGGTCCCTTTTCACTAAGGGGCCGTCCGATTATTTAAGGGACCGTCCCCAGTATGTGCTTTATCTTGTATCTTCTCTTCGTTTCTTATATGCAGGATCATCTCTATTTGCTTGTATGTCTTTCTAACTTGTTTTGTAGCAAAATACCATCGATCAATTCCTCGGTGCCCTCATCTAGGGGGAGCTCTAAGCAAGGGGGAGTCGTCATGATGCCGCCGACTTCATTCTATTCTACTTTCGATGAAGCCTTTTTGATTCTACAATAAGGGGAGAAGAAAACGAAACTCATTAAAAACTTACTAATGACTAGTTTTATCTAAAACGAGTTTATATTTTGTAATCATCAAAATAGGGGAGATTAATAATGTCAAAAACGTTATTTGCATTATTCGGTCTCTACTAGTTTTGATAATCACAAAATATAAAGATACGTTACATAAAACTACAACTAATCGGTTTTTAATCGAGAAAACTCGTTTTTGTTTTCAACATCACTTAAGGTATGTATAAACATCTACCAACTTGTGTATGTGATCAAAGAATACATTTTTCATCTAAACTTCACATTTTTCATATGACAAAACATTTTTACAGAAGTATTTTTATATAATTAAAAGAAATGTTTTATTAAGAAAATAAGTTTAAATTTCAAATTTACAACAACCATATTTCCTGCTCAAAACCGACAGGAATCTTTCACCAGATAAACCTTCACCACGTCTGCACAAAAAGGGGAGCGTCTGTTGGGAGAGACGGTCCTTTAAATGGCCGATGATCCCTTAGTGATAAAGGACCGTCACATGTTTAAAGGACGTCCCTCTCTTTCCTGACGTCTATAAATACTGCATTGTTTCCTTTGTGAAAAACTACCTCTTATGCACTGAAACTTTCTGTATTCCAAAATCACTCCAATTAATCTTCTTTGATCACATTATCAAGTTCTAAGTTGTTTACAAGTGATCACATCTATACTTCCGCTAAAGTGCAAGAGAAGAACACTCGTAGTTGTCAAGAAATGAAGTGTTGAAGAAAACTCCTTCACCTCTCAAGCCGTTGTTGCGGATCTCTTCTAAACTCGCATTCTCAACTTTTGATTATTGTATGTAATTGGGCTTGTGTGCAAGTTCCAAGTTGTGTGTTGTATTGGTTTGTGCCATCGTGTTGGTACGAGGTGTATAGCCACATGGGCTTTAGTGTAGATTGGTTCTAGCTAGGATTAGGACTCGACATTCCGCTTAGTGTCGTTAAACTTGGTGTAAGCTCATGTAAGGTTGGTTCCGCCATAAGGGAGCGTGTTGATATAGTGTTTTTGAAACTCTCAAGTGTGAGACTCGAGGAGTGGAGTAGGGTGAAGAGTGAGCTTCGTAGCCGAACCACTATAAATCTCCATGTCCTGGTTTGATCATTTCTTTCCCAATCTTTCTTACTTTGTTACTATTGTGTTTATTAGTTGACAACTTGATATCACATAAAGATCGAATCGACAGGTTTCAATAAGATCAAACTTGTAAAAGGAAATTTTCTAAAAAATAATTAAAAAAATGGTGAAACTATTCAACTCCCCCCCCCCCCTTTTAGTTTCTACAAATTTTAAAAAGGTCTTCTCTATCCCGAGTGGAAATTCTGAGTTCAGTACACCTCAGGCTTCTGCCATGATTTGTCTAGCCACAAGACAACCATTTAATTTTTCAAATATGATAATGGAAGGATTGAAAAGTAATTTGAAAGGAAAATACTATATTTATCCTAGATTTCTGCAAATTATTATGAACAAACAAGTTCCAAATCTTAAATCTCATAAAAGAGAATTTGTTTATCCTATGCTTCAAATGAAAATGTTTTCTTACTTAAAAACAAAAGGCAAACATTTTTCAGGGACTGTGACAGCATTATTTCCTTATATGTTGTCATTACTACAAAATCAGGGTGAAGATGCAGCAATACCCACTGCTACCCAACACACACCCGCTCTTTTGGAAGAATCATCATCCCAACAACCCCAAAATACCCAAACACCTAGGGAAGCCACAAATGAGAACATTGAGCTCCCTCAGGCTAGTGTTAGGATGATTGATGCAGATGAGGCTGTCACAGGTATGGATAATGGAAGAGGCTGCTCCTACTGTTGCTAGCTTAGAAGCAGAACATGACAGGAGTAACATAATTAAGACCCCAACCTTGGCAACATCTAATGTTAAAGGTTCTAATGAACCTGAAACAGGTGATAGACACCCCAGCCAAATGGAAAATATAGGGGCTCTAGTGCTCAAACTAGGTTTGATACTGAGTTTCATTCCAATGATTCACCTCTCAGGGAAGGTTACACATCCCGAAGTGAAGAGGATAGGACAGTGATTGAGGAATTGATGGAACAATATGTACATAATGACAATGCCATTGATCCACCTCTCGGACCAGGTCACACAGGTCGAAGTGGTGAGGCTAGTATGAAACAAATTAATGCATTGATAGCTAGATGTACCAAACTGAAGTCAGAGGTACTTGACCTTACACAACTTACAGCTGCTCAGGGTAAAGAGATCAAATTATTGAAGCTGAAAATTCAAAAGTTAGAAGGTAAAAAGAGGTCAAGACTTGCATCTTTTAAAAGATTGAAGAAGGTGGGCACAGCATAAAGAGTGAGCTCTTCTGAAGATGATCTGCATTTGGAGGAGGATGCTCCTAAACATGGGAGGAATGCAAGCAAAGATTCAGGGGAGGTTCATGAAAGTGTTGCTGCAGATATGGATATGGATGTTGATTCTGGTGAGAATGCAGAAGAGCTTGTGGTTGCTGATAAGGATGGTAATGAAGCAGTGATTGAATCAGTGACTCAGATAGAAAAATTAAAGACTTTGGAGCCTGAAGAGTTGGTGAATGCTTCAAAGTTTATGGCTGAGATAGTCAAAGCATTAGGAGAAGATGCTGCTACAAGACTAGTTAAGGAAGTATCAAGAGTGGATTCTACTGCTGGTGATCTTATTTCTGCTGCTAATGCAAATGTAGCAGCTGCTAGTGGTGAAGAAATGACTAAGTCTCAAGCTGTTGCTAGTTCAAAAGATTCTATTGCCAGGTTACAAGTTTCTGCTGCTAGTGCCAGTCAACCTGCTGCTGAGTCAGAGAGAGTTTCTACTTCTAAATTAATGGAGAAACAAAAGCAATCATCTATAACCATTCAACAACCACCACCACAATCACAATCACCACTACCTGTTTCAATCTCAAAACCAGCTGTTAAAGGTGTGGTGATTAGAGAACCTTCTCTCCCAGCCAAGAAGCCCGTACAAGTTACTCAAAGCTCAGACATGGGAAAAGGAAAAATGATTGAACAACCTGAGCTTGACTCAGATGATGAAGTGAAATTAAATGATATTCCTTTTCAGTATTGGCCAAAAGATAAGCAAATAGCCTTTAATGAAATTGCTGCTAAGAAGTATCAAGAAGAAGAGGATCAAGCAGAACAAGAACTTCTGAAGCAACATCAATTACAAGAAGAAAAAGAAGTTGCTGCTAAGAAAGAGTATGATGATTGGGAGGCTGAGAGAATGAAGATTGATGCTGACATTAAATTCTCCAAGCTGGTGAAAATTGAAGAACAAGAAGTGCCAGATTTTGATGTGGGTGTATGGTTGAAAGAATTCATGGCTAAGAAGCAAAGAGAGTACAATGCTGAAAGGAAAAAGAAAAAGCTACTCAAGGGTCCATCTCCTCTGCAAAGAAGAAAGGTGTATGAGCAATATCTGAAGAACATGAAAGGATATAAGCTTGTACAACTAAAGTCTTACTCAGATGTTGAAATCTTCAAGATGTATTAGAAAGCAAAGAAAGAAACTGAATCTTTCATTGCTATTGGTTCAAAAGAAGATGAAGAAGAAATTGCCAAGATGAATAAGAAGGAGTTGGATATTGAGAAAGCTAAAGAGCCTGAGAAAGTGAAGGAGGCAGAGAAAGAGAAGAAAGCAGAGCAAGTGACTTCTTCTAGCCCTGGTGTAAAAAGGCCTGGATATAAGCAAAAGAGTGTGGGTAGGAAGAAGAGGAAAGTAGCAGTGCAGAGCAGTTCAGAGTTTGAATCTAACAAAGAAGAGGAAGCTACTAAGGAGGTGTCTGAAAAAGAAAAAGCAAGATTGATGGTTGTTACAAAATTGTCTAAGCATGAAGAACCAGTGATCATGAATGCAACTCCTCCAGCAGCTAAACATCCTATCATCTCCTATAACTTTGAAATTAGAGATGGAAGTGTTGGTTATTGGGAATTCAAGAGAACAAATGGGTTATACTATGTGTTTGTTAAATTCTCACAAATGTTGCACTTTATGGATAGAGATGATGTGGTGTCCATCTGGAAGCTGTATAAAGACAAATATGGTGAGGTAAGACCACTAATACACAAAATCTCATAGAAACTGGTCAAAATAGCCCATGAAGAGTGGTTTTGAGACCACTCTCTGAAGGGGGCCATCTCCATGATCGAAAAATATAGAAACTGGTTGCACAACCTGTCTCTGTTAGAAGCATCGACACCGGTTTTTTCTTAAGAATTTGTCTCCATATTAGAGTTAAAACACATGTTTTTATTGGACATTAGTACCGGTTCTCCCACAACCTGTCTTTATAGAAACTTCCAACCTATCTTTATATAGAGTAAAAAGATATGTTTTTATATCAAAACCTGTCTTTTTGTAAATTTATTTTATTAAAAAAAAAAATTGAAATTCCAAATTTTTGAAATTCCAATTATTTGAAATTCCATAATCTACGATTTGACGCACCATAAAAATGAAATATAAATGCAACATATATATATATATATATATATATATATATATATATATATATATATATATATATATATATATATATATATATATATATATATATAAAGTGATTTAAATACACCAAAAATGTTGAAATCAACAAAGCAAATTAAGATAATCCTTCAATTAAGCAAAACATAATTCTTAGACAAAATCAAAATGTGAAACACTAGAATTCAACAAACACTAGAATTGAACATAACTAGCCATAATTATCTAGAATCAATCACGCCATAATGTAAACCAAGCACCAACGATGGCGTTCAACTCTTTGTTCTCTAACGGATGCTCGTCACTCCAAGGTACCTATAGGTAAATTAATGAAATAAACTCATCAGCAATCTTTGTATGTTTAAATCATGTGACAATAGCAAGTTGCTAAAGAATGATGTTGTCACTAAGAAATTCAGTAGTTGCTAACTATATGACATATTGACACAGTGATACTAAAACACCCTAGAATACTATATGATATATTCACACATCAGTAACAAACACACAAATTTGCAAAAAAAATCTATTGTACTATTTGATATGTTAACTGTAACTGACCGTACAAACAGAAAACACTAAATCAGCATACACACAACAAACGGCTACAAAGTCATGCATCCATTTCATCACATAAACAAATTGCAAAATTATTTAACAAGCACTTACTATGTTGGGGAAGTTGTCGTTCTGATACTTTAGCACAAAGTCATGCATCCATTTCATGACATAAAATCCACACTCCCAATTAAACGGCTGACGATTTACATCAGGGAATTCCCACCTTAGATTACCGACGACACTAAAAAGGAAATAACAAACAGTTTATAAGTTAAAATTTATAGAAACAAATGTTAAATCTAAAACAATTTGAGATAATTCGTACGACTCCACAAGTCCAGCGAGCCTATAAGTTTCCTCATTCTTGCTTGAATCTTTAGAAGAATTCAAAATAAATGCCACTCCATGTTTCGGGCAAACTATAAAGAGCACATAGTGACAACTGCATTTTGTGTACATGTTTTAGTTAAAGAATAATAACCATATGAAAAGTATTGCAATCATAATTAAGATGGTAACATATGTACCCTTGTAGATACGGTGCGAGATAAAAATCGTAACCCTCCAATGCTCGAGTTAAGTAATCTAGGGTAGCCCACTTTTCAAACAGACATGCATCTACTGTAATCAATCCAGGGTTCAAAAAACCAACCCTGTTCAGTGCCGAGCGTCCCTTAAGGTGATACAGTGACCTAATTAAGCATATAAAATACACTAACATAAATTTATATGAAAAAGAACAATGCCTTTAGCTACATGTTCAAAACATAAATGTACTTACATCTCAAAAAGGGTCAGGATGCCACACTCAAGTTCTTGATTTGTCAAGAGTTCAATTATGTCTGTTGCATTAATTGCAAAGTAAGACTCGTCGACTTGTCGAAACACCTCCTTGTCAACACAAATAGTGTACGGCTCAGCACAATCTCCACGTCAAAACATCCAACGATTGTATCCATCTAACACAGACTTGGCTTTATTCAGTTGTATATCATGTTCCAGATCCATCAATTTTTTTCTATTTTCAGCTTTCTCATTTTCAGCCTGCACATATAACGACATTCATATGATAACGAACATGACTGACATGTGTAAAACTGAATTATAAAGATTCTGGACAGTTTACAATTGTACACAAATCTATCCAAAATAAACACCATATTTAAGAAAAACCCAAAATAAACTAGAAACAAGCAATTCTATCCAACAGGTATTCAAAATAAGTACAACTAAAAGAAGAAAAATCTTGACTGTTACACAAGCTTCATAACAGCTAGTGCAAAACTAAAACTAACAATTTATTACTAAAAGTTCAAAAGAAAAGACTACTGAATCCTAATTTGAACGGAAATAATAATCTAAAAAAAACTAATTAGCAAAATATAAGATGTAACACACAACTGATAAGGCCAAACAGTCCTTAAGTGAGCAAGTTTAAGCTAGTGCACAACCTCAACTTTCTCATTTTCAGCCTGCACATATAACGACATTCATATGATAACGAACATGACTGACATGTGTAAAACTGAATTATAGAGATTCTGGACAGTTTACAATTCTACACAAATCTATCCAAAATAAACACCATATTTAAGAAAAACCCAAAATAAACTAGAAACAAGCAATTCTATCCAACAGGTATTCAAAATAAGTACAACTAAAAGAAGAAAAATCTTGACTGTTACACAAGCTTCATAACAGCTAGTGCAAAACTAAAACTAACAATTTATTACTAAAAGTTCAAAAGAAAAGACTACTGAATCCTAATTTGAACGGCAATAATAATCTAAAAAAAACTAATTAGCAAAATATAAGATGTAACACACAACTGATAAGCCAAACAGTCCCTAAGTGAGCAATTTTAAGCTAGTGCACAAGCTAAGATATTAAAAGCTAATGTTTGAAAATAAAAACACAAGTTGCTTGCACTGTGAACTAACCGTAAACCAAAATTCAGTCCCTAATAAGCTTATATGGCCTTCTAATTCTAGCTACTAAGGAGGCTAGTTGGGGCAGTAGAGTGCAGGCCAATAATAGGCCTAGGAGGGCTGTAAATGAGCAAACGAACAATTCGAAATATGCAATATAAGCACAAAACTATAAACCTTATACTTCTAAAGTCTTGTAAAACTAAATTCAGGTCCTAAATTCTATTCTAACATACTAATATTTGAAATCAAAAATGGCTCATGTGAGTTAGTTGCCTGATGCAACAGCAGATTCAAAGGGCTAAAAGAGGCTAATGTTTAAGCTATTTAATCTATGATCTAGGGAGCAAAAGCTGAGTACAACTAAAGACAAGCAACAAGAGATTAGAGGAAACAATTTTTTTATTAATTTTGAATAAGATTTGAAGCTGAAATTCAGTTTTGAATATACTTAGGTGAGACAGAAAGCGACTAAACTGATAAACCAGGATCCAAACATCCCTTTAACATAGGGCATTAGAACCCAAACCATGACTATTCTCCTAAGGCCGATTTAATGAGTCAAACATTCAATACATATATGCAGACCCACTGTCCCAAATACCCCTATAACTGAAGAACCACTAATGTGCATAAAGTATGCATAGTTTCCTTCATTATAAAAAACTTTTCACATATCTAAAAAGTTAAAAACAACAAAATTCAGATGATCGCTGGTTCAGATTGGCAGTTTACTACTTAAACGAAGATAATATGTTTTTAATGAATAGTCAAATCCGTAAAATAGAGAGCTATCATCAATTTAACCTATTCCACCATTGTTGCCAACGTAAAACTAGAAGAGTTAAAGGCTTACCCGCTCCTTTGGGTTAGCAACTTCAGCAATCCTATCCGGTGCCTTTTGTGATGGGTGATTTCTTCCAGTGCTTTGTGCTTCTTGTTGAGCTCTTTTATGGTCTTTTTTACTTCTCCTTGCTTTGTGGAAGGTTGTTTTTTATGTTGAGGCGGCACATGCTTTGTTGGAACTTTTGATACAGGGGCTTTAGACAATCCCTATAAATTCCATTGGATTTACATGAGCAAAGCTTACATTATGACACAAAATGGCAGATCCAAAAAAAATATAATACCTTAAAATGAGCAATGGCATTGATTGGCCATTGGATAAAGCCATTCATTGCGAATTCTAAATATGGGATTTCATCGTCCGGTACGGGCAGCTCCATATGTTTATAAAGTTCCAACAACTTTGGTAACCCAAACCTTCATGTGGCCCTTTAGTATATTCTTCCCATGTATAAGTCCATTTCCAATCAGAAATACAGTTGTGGTAGCACATGTGACCTTCTCCCCAGTTAAAACGGAAGTAGGGACGTACAAACAGCAGTCGGTTGCCTCCTACATAAAACGTAGCAAGTAGTGAAACAAAATAACAAATTTAGAACAAAAAACATACACAACAAGTAAAGATGAAACTGATGTGGTTTTCTAGTTAGAATAAAAAGGTGAGTCGGTTATATAAAATTTGGTTACTATTTGATAATTTTTTTTCCAAAAAATATGCTTACCTTTATGCAATCTAACTTTATGATGCTTGTGGTCAAGCTAACATTGGAACTCCTCTGGCCCGAGCTCGAAACGCCAGCTTGCATTGGTGAAACCCCTTCATTACGTCTAGCTTGCATTTCATTCCTCACTTCCTTTAGGCAATCTACCTTTAAGACATTTGCAGTAGAGCTAACATCGTTCCTCCCCTGGCCCAAGCTCGGGACGTCATCTTGCCTTGGTGAAATTGCCTCATTACATTCAGCTTGTATTTCCTTCCTCAATTCTGCCTTGAGTTCCAGCCTCATTTCCTCCCAAATACTTGACTTAAGTTCTTCTTTCATTTCTTGCCTGACTTGATTCTTTATCTCTTCAATATCTTCTCGTTGTTGATAAGTCCTCCTTTTTCTAACATATCCTTCAATGCCTTTTTTATATCCAACATCACACCCGACCCCCCTAGTGCGTCCCCCGTGCTCCGGTCCCAACACCAATATTAGGGGATCTACTCCCGCTTTAGATTCATCAGACCCTTGAGACAACTTTCTGGTTGCTTGTATCTATTAAATATCAGGGGGAAAAAATCAAAAAAACAAACTAATTCATAGAAATCTACCAACAAAAAATCATAATATTATAAAAAGGAAATGATTAAAGTACCAAGTTCTTTGAAACATCAATTAACTCAGGAGGCAATGTCTTGATCCCGTTCTTGTCGCGGGGAGCCCAAGCCAAACAATAATTACTCCCGCGAATATCTGGTATTAAGTGGAGTTTTGTTGCCTTTTCCGGGTCATTCCTTTCCTCTTGCCACTGTTTTTCAAAACCACGGTACCCTTTCGATCCTAACCGGGGTCGATTTATATGTTGTTTTCCTCGTTCACTTGCTTGTGCACGCAGTTTCTACACATAGGAGTAACAAATGAATTACAAACATTTCAAAACAATAGTTTATCATTATATCAGTATAGAGTAATACAAACTAAAGGGAATCGCACATTTTTTTCAGGTGTATTTTCATTGCGACAGAATTCTTCCCATACGTGAGGCTCTATGAATGTCCATTTCCCTAATGGAGATACCTCCTTAAGCATGTATTTAACCCGTAGTTTGGTCTTGAATTCCTTCCACTTATTACCACATGATACAAGCGTCTGTTTTTTGACATCATCATTTTCAAGTCTAAAATGTGCCTGCTTGATGTATAGATAGATCTTATTAGATGTTAACACATTTATTAAAGTAGAAGAAACCACAATTACTATACCTTGATATCGGACCACAAAAAGTCTTTTTCTTCCTTTGTTACATGCTTCCAAGTATTTTTCACAATAGAAATTAACCTCCTGGTACGAGTTCCCATATATTTTCCATATAAATTTTGCCACTTGCCTACGGCTTGACCAAATTGATTGAATTCAACAGATTCACCATCCGGTAGATCTTGGATTCTATTGATTCCTCTACTCCTTCTTGGTACGTGAGGGTCCTAAAATTCAAGTATACATTTAGCTAATTAGCCACTGTTATATTAAGACTACTTTAGACTTTCTTTATATATACATGAACTGTCATATTAAGACAACAGTAGAAAATTGATGTAGCAGCTGTCATAATATGCGAAACATATTTGCGATGTAGATTGAACCTCATGACTACATGGCTAAACTTTTCCATATGTTTACCGGTTTAATTACATCTTACTGGATTTTGATAAAGATATATGGGGATATATCTCTCTAGGCTACTTCAAGCATGTGTATTTTTAAGTAGCTTAATATACAATTTTGAAAAAAGTAATGCTAAACAATAATTGATCTTTACATTGTAAATGATTGTGCAGGTAAACAAGGCTGGTGAAATTGGGTCATCAACAATGCCTCACAAGGTGAACCCCATTGACTTTGAAAACAGTGAAGCCAATCTTGGGATAGCAATGCACTTTTAGACCATTTAATCATGAAGTTGCCTATTTCACGTTGGCATGTACATTCATTTTGCTTGTAATAATTGAACCTAATGCTTATGACTAGGCCTAAGCAATCAATTACATGGAAAAAATTTTAAACATCGCAGCATGACTTGACTGATTCTACTTTTGGGCTTATGAGCGTGTTTTCGACTTATGATTCCCAAAAGTTTACAAGCCAAAAAGAAAATTAGCTCATGAGATACAAGCGGAAACAAAATTAGCCAAAGAGAAAATTAGCTTATCAATACTTTTTACTAAAACCATAACATTTCAATTCAGAATAAGACATAATACTCTATACTTGTTAAATAGCATAAGTTTAATTTAGGTTTTCTATTCAGGCAATACAACAAACACTTGGTGTGCAAACACATAACCACATAGTTGACAATTTAAAAACACTAATAAACAAAAGTGAACCTAAACAAAAATACAAATCGAATATAAACTATTGATTAAGAGAAAACAAAATATACCATTTTTGTTGCTTAGGGTTCGAGATTCTAATACGATGAAGAAGTCTGGTGTTGGCAGGAGAGGTGTTTGGTGGTAATGTTTAGGGTTCGTGATTATGATACGAGGCAGAAGTCGCCTTTTATTCATCATTTTTTGGCGGGATTTGAGAGCGATCTTGGAGGAGTAATGAAAAAAAAAAGGAGGGAGTATCTTTATTGATTGATGAATGATCGGATTATTCGAGATTGAATGCTGTTTATGATACGAGGAAGAAAGGGAAGAAAGGTTTGACTTCCTTTTATTTTAACTATATAAAAAAAGAAAATATGTATACAATTTATTTTGGGCAAAATATGTATACAAAAGTAAACAAAGATTCATAAGTTTTTGTTTTTATTTATTATTCCATATATCTCCTGCAATAATAAATTAAAATAAAAGCACGATAATTAGCTGATTTATATAATAAGGTATCATAAACGAGATATTAAATATCTCGTAATTGTGTTATTACTTGTATGACGCATATGTTTTTTTTAAACCTCATGTCCTTCTTGGTGGTCGGATCTCAAATAAAGTGTATCATGAAGAACATCATCCGTCGATTGTATACCGATAGAAAAAGGTGGTAGCTCATCAAATTGATTGTATTCGTCCTCGTCCACAACATTATCAACACCAACTATACGTCGTTTACTCTGCAGGACAATGTGCCATCTCTTGTCTTTTAAGTCCTCAACAAAGAATACTTGGGTGGCTTGTTTTGCTAGAATGAATGGATCATTTAAATAGCTGTTTGTTGAAAGATTGACATATGTGAAACCGTCCGTATCAACTTTAACACCTCTTATGTTATCGACCCATTTACACTTCAATAACGGTATAACAAACAAATTGTAATCCAATTCCCAAATTGCTTCTATGACACCATAATACGACTTTTTTGCGACTGACATCCGTGAAGAATCTGTTGTTGTTGCTATTAGCGTCACTCCGCTATTTTTCACAGTGCTCTTGTCATCTTGTTGTTTGGTATAAAACGTATATCCGTTGATGTCATATCCTTGATATTGAAGTACACGACGTGGACGATACCCCAACTGTACCACGTCTGCATCAATATCTGGAGACATATGATTAACTTTATCTGCCAACCATTGTGAAAATGTTCTTTTATGCTCGGCTTCGAACCAAAGCTGGCCTCGATGGTTATTATCTTGTTGTAAGTATGACATGTGCTCATGTATGTATGGTTCAATGCACATCATGTTTTGCAAGACTGTAAAATGTGCTTGTTCTAAATCGTGGTTGTTCAGCGTGACATCTTTGCGCCCAATTGTCCCCGTTCCAACGAGTCTACCCTCGTGTCGAGGTTGCGGAAGGCCAATATCTGAGACATCATCCATATAGTTTGTACAAAACTGAACCACTTCTTCGGAAGCATACCCTTCAACAATACTACCCTCTGGCCGATATCGGTTCCTTACATATCCTTTTAAGAAACCCATATACCTCTCGAACGGATACATGTACCATAGGAATACAGGCCCACAACACTTTATTTCTCTAACAATGTGTGATACGAGGTGAACCATGACATCAAAAAAGGAAGGTGGAAAGTACATCTCGAGTTGGCAAATAGTAAGAATAATATCACTTTGCCATTCATCCAACTTTTCAGGATCAATAACTTTTGAATGGATCAATAACTTTTGAATGAATCATGTTAAAAAAGAGACAAAGCTTTGTGATCGTGTGTCGTACTCTAGGCGGCAATACTCCACAAATAGCAATTGGAATCATCTGTTTCATTAAAACATGACAATCATGAGACTTCATACCAAGCAACTTCAAATCTTTCAACGAAACCAATTTCCTAATGTTAGCAGAATAGCCAGATGGAACCTTAACATCGTGCAAGAATTTACAAAATATGGTTTTCTCAGCCTTTGACAAGGTATAACAAGCTGCCGGCAAATACATTTTTGTACCATTCGTCACTTGTGGTACGAGCTCATCTCTAATTCCCATTTCGGCCATGTCTTTTCGAGCATTAACCCCATCTTTTGTTTTTCCGGGAATGTTTAATAATAAGCCTAACAAGCTTTCACAAACATTTTTCTCGATATGCATAACATCAAGGCAATGTCGGACTTGCAAATGTGTCCAGTACTTTAATTCCCAGAATATAGACTTTTTTTTTTCCAAATGTTTTTAGGAGGAGCTTTAACCTTTTTTTCGAAAATAATGTTTAAATCCGAAACTTGGGAAAATGCAGTGCGTGCGTCCAATGGTTCTACCATCACTCTATCCTCTATTGTACCGTCAAACAATTTCTTGTTTCTACGGTATGGGTGATATCTAACAAGCGACCTCCGATGCCCCATATATACTGTTTTCCTACAATTAGTCAACCATCGGGAATGGGTTTCCTTTTCACAAACAGGACATGCCTTCTCTCCTTTCGTACCATACCCTGACAAGTTACCGTATGCTGGAAAATTACTTATGGTACAATAAATCATGGCAAATAGTTGGAAACTCTCTTTCTTGTACGCATCATAGATTTCAACGCCCGGTTCCCATAATTTTATCATGTCATCAATTAACGGTTCCAAGTACACATCAATATCATTCCCTGGTTGTTTTGGACCTTGAATTAATAATGACATCATGATGTATTTCCGTTTCATGCACAACCAAGGTGGAAGATTGTATATGCATAGAAGAACCGGCCAAGTTCTATGACGACTACTCAAGCTTCTGAATGGATTAATTCCATCTAAACTAAGTCCAAACCGTATGTTTCTGATCTCAGATCCAAATTTTTCAAAATCATGATCGATCTTTTTCCATTGAGGAGAATCGGCCACATGTCTCATTTTCCCATCCTTTTTACGCTATTCAGCATGCCAACGCAACAATTTGGCATCCTTTAGGTTTACATATAACTTTTTCAATCTAGGTATGATGGAAAGATACCACAACAACTTAGCAGGAGGGCCATTCTTTGTCACATCACTATTAAGTTCCGTAAGATTTTTTTGCTTATACCTTGATTCATTACATATAGGACATTCGTGTAGGTTCTCATACCCTTTTCTGTACAATATACAGTCGTTTGGACATGCATGTATTCTTTAGACTTCCAATCCCATTGGACATGTTAATTTTTTTGCTTGATATGTCGAAACGGGCAACTCATTATCTTCAGGGAATGCTTCATGTAACAACTTTAATAAGGCAGTGAAGCTTTGATCACTCCAACTACTTTTCACTTTTAAGTCCAACAGTTTCACCACTAAAGAAAGTTTAGTGAACTTCTTGCACCCGTTATTCAATGGTTTTTTTGCATCGACAAACAATTGATGTAATTTTTTAACATTCTTTTCAGAAACATTGCTTTCCACGTCGCGTAACATCTCATCCATATTATCACGATGGTTATCGCTATTACTATCATTTTCCTCGTGATTAGTGTCTGAAACAAAAGTGTGACTATCAACTTGCGACTCACCATGCAAATCCCAACAAGTATACTCTTTGTCAAACCCCTGTTCTAGGAGATGGCGTCTAATCAAGTTAGGAACAACAATGCACACGTTATTTCTACACTCTTTACAAGGACAAGAAATCTTTGTTTTTCCCATCTTTTCTCGATGATCCTCAGCGCATTTAATAAATTCAGACAACCCTTTGATGTACTCTGGGGTAAAACGTCCTATCTTGTACATCCATGTATCACGATCCATCTAAAAAAAAGGAAAAAAGAAGCATGTTTTAGTAAAATGCAAGTGCACGATACGATCATTAATTTCACATTAAATTCTCAATACATAACAACTTTTTTTAAAATTTTTATTTTAAAGTGAAATCTAAACAAATAACAATAACTCATTAACTAAATACAACTGGAATCTATCTAACCGTGATATTAGGGGTTGAAACGAGCCTGAGCCTTCCAAAGCTTGAGCTCGGCTCGTTTGTATATATAAAGCTCGAGCTGGAGCTCGTTTCGAGCCTCATATTTTGAGATAGAGCTCGGCTCGTTTCGACCCCAACTTGATACATGTTTTCCTAACTTTTAGGGTTGGTCAAATTCCCTCATAAATTTTTCATTTTTCCGAAAAAAATTTTGATTATTATACGGATACACTACTCTCATTTTCCCCTAAATTTTTCCCTCTAAAACATCTCATTCCCTTCTATCTATGTTCCATCAAGAGCACAAATACATTCAACAGAGAGAATCCGAGTCCAAAGGATGCGGCACCTACTATCACAATTATCAACCATCGACTACACTCACAAGGTTTAATTATTCTATCAACCCAATTAACTAATTGTGTTTGGGTAGGTTGTTTATTATACAGTTAGATCTAATTAAAATTAAGTCAATTTATGAAATAATACTTGTTAATTTTTTAGACCTAATTGAAATGAACATCTTTGTGTAATTATATCTCTAGTTATGAAATTGAAACATGATACTTGTAGGTTAATTATGGTCCAGTGTTTTCAAGTACGGATATTGGGTATATGAAAGGTTTAGGGACTGGTTTTTGGGAGTGCAACTGGGTTTATAACATTGATAAAGGTGTCATGGTATTTTGGGTTAAGTATTGATTCAGGTTTGTTTGATTATGATGGTACTTGAGTGAGTAATTGTTATTCAATTATGTTAAGTCAGTGAGAAATAAAGCTTTAGTGTGTTATATTTGTGTTTTAGGATTGTAGATTCTACTACTGTTTGTCTTCAACATAAGCTTGAGTAGAGGCTTTTTGATAATGATCATTGTCATGTAGAATCTAAAAGATGTAAATTTTTAGAATGGCCTTGTTGGTGTTGTGTGATAATTTTTAGTCTATAATGATTTTGAATATATGATTTGCTAACTATCTCCATGTATGAGTAGCTTTAACTCTGTTTCAGTCTTGCTTATAACAGATGATTCACAATTCTTACAAACTAGCCATGGTCTAAGCCCCGTTAAGTTAGTCATAGTGTTGGTGTGTCGCTTTTCGCGCTGATGCATTACTGTTACATTGCTAATAATAACTCAAATGGTCTATCTATAATCCCTCTGTATTATATCTTAACAACTTCATTTCAATTATATACAGACTATAGTTATTATAGGTCAAACATAAATTCGCCAAAAAGGGGCAACTATATAAGTTTGCTTCATCAAAATAGTGTCACTTGATTCAGGGTAAACTTGAATTCCACTTACTTAAGGACATACGACAGACAACATCTAAACATCTTAAGACATTTGTTATATTTGATATATGTGTGCATCTAATATCATGTATACTTAAGAGTTTATATACTTTGTGGTAGAAGAACATGTGCCCGATTGTCAATCCTGTAATGTGCATTTCACCAACACTTTTAGCACTTTTGACCCGTTTCCTGTTTTCGTGTTAATTGGATTTTTTACTTTTACTCATCTGGCCCAGTAGAGATAAATGTAAACAAATTCAACTTATTTACTCATTGAAGTGCAAAGTTGCCACCTGTTATGAGTCTCATTGTACTACCAATGTCTGTATTTTTTATTTTCTTTTGTTTGCTTTTTTTGTATCTCAGACCTACAAGTGAATATCCACAAATATACTTTTGTGTTATCCAGGTTGTGGTTTCAGTTTATAGAAATTGTGATTTATCCTTAAAGTGTTCAACTTAGGTTTATATGGCTCAGTGTACAAAAAAGGTTCAGGTTATACTGTTATTTCAGTTTTGGTTGACATTTATTGGTTGGTAATCAGAGAACAGTCACTAATTACTTTTTGTACGCTGATATTAGTATACTTTTACCAGCTATATCATTCTATAACTAGGCAATCCTAGGCAATAAGTTGGAATATGTAGTGGAGACGAACACCGTCTTAAGATGCTGATTAGAGTGTTTAATAGAGTGAATGAGAATCATTCTTTCTATCTCTAAGGGGATGTTTGGTAGGGTGGAAAGGAATGGTGAGAATAGAAAAAAGAATTAATTCCTTTGTTTGTGTGATACAAAGAATGGAAACGTGAGGTGTTTTTGTCATTCTCTTTCCATCAATTTAATTCTCTTAAAAAAGTAAAGAATGCAAGGAATGAAAATATTATGCCTGTTCCTTTCTCCGCTTTTTTGCATCAGGGAATAGGCAGTGACTTGGTAAAAAGGGGTATAAATCTAACTTAACACGTGCTTCTCACATTGTATCATAAACCAATAGCAGTTGTCCAACTTGTAGCGATTGAATCCCTAAAACCTTATCAATTCTGCTCGTCCTCATCAGCTCTAAGGTGGTCAACTTTGTTTTTCATCCCCAAATTAAATTAAAATATTGTTGTATTCTTTTCTTCAATTCTTTTTTACAAACTGATAACAATTATCAATAAACCATAGCCTAAGAATCTAAGAACATTAATTGATTGTATACAGAAATTATACAACTCCTTCGTGTTTGGCAGTAATACTTACTAGTTCTTTTGTTTATTTAATAGTCACTTTGGTCCTAGGCTTGAATGAAGAAGTGTGTACAGATTATTAAAACATATGGTGTTACAGCTATTGAATTGTTGTATATTACAAATCCGCCTCCCAAAGATGCATGATACCTCATAAGAAGTTGTAGTTTATTGATTAAAACTTACAAGGTCGGTAATTATCTTGAAGATGCATGACATCTTTTTAAAGTGACATACAATCTGCTTAAGTGCTTATGTTGCTGAATGTAGTTTGTTGCTTGAGGTATTAAGATTTTGCCGTTCGAGCATTTATGTTGTTCGTGGTGTGTTTCTTTCTTGTTGTTCTAGTATTAGTTACTGATGATTCAAGTTCAGTTTTCGTGCCTGTTTGGGCCACTCTGTTGCTGTGTTTTTTTGGGTGTCATACAGTAAAGGATAGTATTTCAAAAAAGAGTGTAACAACGTAAAATGTTATAGTAAAAGCTTAAGCCTATGCATAGATAATTAGGCTGGTAATTCTATTTTCATTCTTATACAAGTCCATTCTATGTTTGTATCAAACACAAGAATCAATCATATAACAAATTTCTTTGATCGATTCTCTGATAGCACCAAACAACGGAATCCATTCTCATTCTTTGGGGCTATTTCCTTTCTATGCAATTCCATTCTCTTTTGTGATTCCATTCTTTACGATTCACCCGTACCAAACGTCCCCTAAAAAGACACGATTGCTAAGCCGGAGGTCCTAATCATGGTTGCCTTATTTTCTGCATATGCTTCATAATGAATGCTTATACTTTGAAGTGCTTTCTATGAGTTTAGAGAACCACAATGGAGATGAAATTTCTGTGGTATTGGATTTTGTATTAACGCTGATAATGTTTTTCGAATGGGCTGTCATGATGTTATTACGTATGTAAAGTGTTTTATATACCTGATAATTTCGAATATGTTGGTCACTCTTTACATTTTGTTATGTCATTTTATTCCTGCAGCTATCAGGCAAAATCAACAACGACGACGTAGTGGCTTCCATGGAGACATCAATCATGTAGATTCTACCACCGAAGGTGAGTCTACTGTTTGATCGATTTATGGAAGCGCCGTGTCAATAGTGAGTTTTGTAACATGCAACTGGATGCAGGCCACTAACGGACAAGCCAAAATGAGATGAATCTGGGAATGTTGTGGTTTTAGATGTCGGGGTATGGTTGAAATCTGAATTCAAGAGTTGGTTAGATAGGGATCATAAAGGTGAGTTGTTTACGGTCAAGTATATAGACCCCATGTACATGATTCGTGTCGTTACAACCAACGTTACAAATAACATGTATTGTACACTCTTAGCACATTCCGCTATTCATGGTATTATGACTGGTTATATGGGTTTTGTAATAGGTCCGATCAACAAAAGACGAACAACATTAACTCGATTATAAGAAGTCTAATAATCCACATCCCCCTCAGTAATCGGATTTTGTCATTATTTGAATGTTTAGATTATTACATACTCTCTTTTGTCTTGAATGCTTTCAATGGTTCTATTTGGATTGTAACCAAGAACGGATACTTTTCTGATATGAATAAATTTCATAATTGATATGTTTAATACTCAATTATTCATTTGATTTATTGGTTTCTTCTAACATGGCAACCTAAAAGCATATTTGGAACACGGTTTACACAATTGCTGAGTTTTCTAAATACCTACACAACTAAACGATTATGAGTGTAAACTAAGGAAAAGCTTACCATATACAATGATCAACAAGTCTTTCATCTTATGCTGAAGTCGCAACTACCCTCCCTCGTCTTTAAACCTTTCTCTGGTTCGACATATGTACGGACTATATAACCTAGTATGGGCAGATGTATTAAACGCCATTCAAGCCCATCCCAGCTACTAATCTGAAGTAATTATATAGTTGGTCCTTATACTTTTAGCCAATATCTAAAGTCTAACAACTTAACAAGTTATAGAAAAAGTAAAAAGATACGAAAGCATCAAAATAGAGAATATTCACACTGGTTGTTTTGTTCAAAAACAGTGTCTATAACATAAATACGTAGAGACATGTTGTTACCTACAAACCAGTGTCTTTGATTTTGTAAAAAGACCGGTTTTTACCCGCAAACCCAGTTTTTATGCGTTTTGTATTATGGAAACTGGTTTTTTCAAGAGAACCAATCTCAGTTCCTTCCATCCCCCCTAGTTTTTTATCATAGGAATAGGGTTTTACATAACCAGTCTCTGTTTGGGGGTGTTTATAGCCTTTTGTGTAGTAGTGACCAGATGGTGTATTTGAAAGGGTATTCTACTACAACTTGAAGATTATGTTTGAACCTAAAGATAGTGATATTGAATGGATGAGGCTGAAGAAAGGAAAAGTTAGAACATGGTTTTTGTATCAGTCTTGTGGTGTTCATGCACTAACTGTTGAAGAAACAGTCATATACATGTTGGTAGAAAAGGATTATTCTCCTCTAAATTTTCACACTGAGATCATACATCAAATGTTGCAGCCTGGTAAGTTAAAGCTTCAAAGACACTTCATGGTTGATGATCAAGCATTTGATCTATTGACTAAGTATGAGAAGATACTTGCTTCAAAGTCTTCAAAGAAGTAATAAAAGTGTTTGGAAGCATCCTCCTGGTGAAGGTTAACCTTAAAGGAAACCTGATGATTTAAAAGAAAATATCAAGTTTATGGGAGGATTGTTGGGTTTTAAGGTGTTGCTAGTTGGTATGATACAACTGCTCATGGTGCATACTAGAAAATACTCCAAGTGTCAAACTACAGCTAGTATATTCCATACTACTACTAGTATAGATGATTCTACTGTTACAAGAATACTACTGTTGGAGTTAATGATTCTGCTGCTAGAGTATATTATTCTGCTGCTAAGGAGATAAGATTGTATACACGTTTTGTAATTATAGAAAAGATATTCTTTGTATAGAAAGCTATTGTAAACCGTGTATGACTCCTTAGTCTATAAAAAGGGATCCTAGGGTTAGAGTTTAGTACGTATCTTTTGTTATTCACTTCAAGGTTTCTTGTAAACCGTGTATGGAAAGCTATTGTAAACCATGTATGACTCCTAATTCTGTTAAGAATTCGTATTAATATATTGAAGTGATTGTTGATAAACTGTTTACATAGTTCTTCTTAAGTTAAACACTATATTCCGCGTATTGTTTAAGTTTGTTTTCATTAAGTCAGCTTCTATAAGATCAACTACTCAACTGGGATCAACAAACTACAACATATGCTACTGGACAAATCCCATTGTTTGCATCAACCCCAACTGCTGTTAGTAATTGACCTGGAAAAGGACCTGACATAAAGCATCTATCTAATCCTAAGAATTCTCTGCCACAAGCTTTGAAACCTTGTTTTAGAGCTCCCAAACACACATACACCCTTCTAAAAGTTCTTGTTGAAGACTCTGGATTTGGTTTTAGCCATACATCAATCCTGACAGTTGTGCATGGATTTTGATTAACCAACTCTTGGGCATATTCTCTAAGCATTGAATAATGCTCCGTAAAAAACAGGTATACTTAAATCATGTTTACTGTCAGGATTGACAATCATATTAGAGTTACTTACAGGAACATCTTTAAGCATATGCTCATCATCATCATCAAACACTTCATCATTCTTTGGATTATAATCCAAATCCTCTTAACCACTCTCACCACTCTCTTATTCTGTTTCAGTATCCACCTACAATTATAAACCCATAACATTAACAACAAATGTACCTTCTTTAAAAACCAACAATATTTAAATAAACAGAAAATGCACTATGTTCTTACCGTATTGTGTAGAGGCAAGTACGATTGATGTAATATAACCAGAGCTATAAGTCAACGAGTAAATTGGAATGAGATTGTGAGTAATTTGTTTCCCTACCAACTTGGGGTTTGTGAATAGGTGGTCGGGATAGTGTGGTAACGAGTTAGGGTGGCGGAGCCAATAAGGATTGTTTCTGAAGATGAAGGGGTATATTAGTCATTTCAAATGTATTTGACCTTGAGTAACGAGATAAATAACGACCGTTAGCAAAAAGTAGCTCTTGGTGGTTGTTTTGCAAAAAACGTAAACATTAATGTCTTTTTTGCAACAAAAATTGTTTCAGTGTAATTCTCTTGCGCATTTGAGTTACTTTAGGGACCAAATTTGCAATTTACCCTTTTTCTTTTTACCCCTCTTTCTTCGTTTAACTCCTAAAGGTTCCATTATTGGTTTATTGTAACGGATATCAAAGAGATTTGGGTGTGTGGCCTTGATGAACTTGTAAAGTTTAGTCAAGAGTAACCAATAGGGGAGAACCTTATCAACTCGATTTTTGACATCATGAATCCTTTTAACCATGTGTATGCGAGATTGAATTTTCTCCCGTAGCAATACAATAGAGCATGTACTCGCCACGCAGAGGCACAGCTATGTAGGGGCAGGGAGGGGCGCCCGACCCCCCGAAATTTTTTTTGCTATGTAGGGGTACATAGTTTTCGTGTAGAAAAATTTCGGTATATTCGGTTTCGACCCTCCATTTTAATTGTGAAATTTTTTGTATACATTAAGCAATAAAATTTTGATCAATTACATTTTACATAAGCCCATATACTCAAACTAAAATCCATTAATAAACCAAATCCCAAACTAAAATCCATTACTTATTTACTTAGCCCATTAAAAATAAAATAAAATATACATAAAAAAAAAACGGAACAAACTTACAAACCCTCCTCCAATCGACCCTCATCTCCTCCCACAGTCCCTCCTTCCTGCCTCCTGGCTCCTCACTCCTGCAGTCTCGCCGGCCACCACTGACCACCGCCGAAGGCCGACCACCACCTCAGCGGCCCTTCTGGTCAGGTTTGTTGTCTTTAAATCTATTATCTACTTGTCTTTTATTTAGGGATTTAGTAGAATTGTAGAAATTAGGGATTTAGTAGAAATTAGGACAGATTTATAGATTGTGTATCACTAATATAAGTTCTTTGCAATTTATGTAGATTGTGACTATGGTGAAGAATAAAACCATAACTTCATTTTTTAAAAGAAAGAATGAAGAACAACAAGTAGAAGGAATTGGTGATGAAATTCAAGAGAGTAAACGTCAAAAAGGTTCAACAAGCGAACCGGTTATTGGTCCGGATACTTGCAATGAACAACCTTCTGAAATTCCACAAGCTAACATCAATGAAGTGGATGTTAGTAGTCTAGAAAGAGACCCTGCTAAACAACTTGAAATGTGGAAATATCCGGTTGCGGTACGTGAGCAAGTAAGCTTGAAGAGTATAAGCCTAGAGGTCCAAAGAATAATCTTCGTCGATTTAAATTTGCTTTGTTTGGTATGTTCCCTAATTGGTTAGAGTATTCTCCAACAACACACAAGGTTTATTGTTTTCTATGTTAAAGGTCGAAAGGTTGAACTCTAATTTCTTCAATGAATCGAACTAGGTATCAACCGTTTGTCTCCTTTTTAATGTTTAGTTGTCTTGGACAAATGTTTAGATTTTTAGTGATTGAATTTTTTTTTTATAATAATAGTATTTAATTTTTGACCCGACCCGAATCGAATCACCGACCCGAACATATTACCTGAAAAATAGTGTTAGGAAAAAAAAAATTAGATCCCGACCCCCACTCAAAATTTTCTAGCTTCGCCACTGGCGCCACGCAAACTTTAATACAGTAGAGCATCAAAACAAAAATAGGCAATTAATGAACTTTGGTGGTAGGAATCTGCAACGATGCAAACTTTATATAGGGAAATATTTTGATCACTAAACTGGTAACAACTTTATTTTCCAAATATAGAAAGCAACGAATACTAAACAAGAAAGAATAAAACCCCACAATCATCAGCAATGGCTGCATAAACCAATAAAACAAATACTACAAAATCTAATACATTTCTTATCAGAATTCAACCTTTAGATAGAACACAATCAGTTGGTGACCTCCTCATCACTTTCTGGAGCTTTCACGTAAAACCGATTGAGCCGTTCCAGCGATTTCTTAACCTGGAAAAGATGTGCATTTCTAAATTTAGAAATATTTCAAATATGGAAAACAAAATGTATGAATATTCGAAATCCATTTACCTGATCATCCCAATCTGTTCTCCATGTCAAGTACATTAGCGCAAGTGTTTGAGTTACAATTCCAAAGATCATTCCAATCCATATTCCCTATATTGAGTAACATATAATATCTTGAGTATTTATCCAAAATAAAAAGCCTAAAACTTTACATTGTTTTGAGATTGATCATATACCTTTACTTGGAGATTTGTCAAATATCCTAGCAACGCACCACTTGGAATACCAATTAGGTAATAGCAAACAAGGTTAATGACTGCTACAATACCTTGCATTCCAGCTCCAACCGCGACACCTAAGGATAACAACATGTCACGTGTTAATATCATCATTACATAAACTAACTGTCATAAAAATTATCATTATGTACTTTCCAAACATAGATATGACCAATTTTGAAAATTACCAGAGAGAACCGGATAAATGCTGTTCAGCAACACGGAAAATGAAAGTAGCAAAGAAAGTTCTGATACAGTGTCTGCGACTCGTTCATCATCCGTAAAGGCATAAGCAATTTTTTTGCCGAACGCCAAGCATAGAATAAAAAAGAATGATCCTATGGCAATGGAAGTTCCTAACAAAACTTTAATAGAGAACTTTGCAGCTTTAGCATTGCCTCTTCCAAGTTCATTTGCTACGCGCACACTGAAAATTATTCAAACAAAATGAAACTTGTGAATCAAAAAGTTTAATGCATATTATACGTATGGAGTTTTAAATGATTTAATTGACATGTTGCATACCATGCAGCGCCTAAGAAACCGAGACTTATCATAAACTCCCATGCATTAATGTTCAAGCTGCAATTCAAAGCTTTAGGTTAAAATTCTTGAAATGATTGTAGTAATAAACTAAAAAACGAATACAAAAACGTCACGTTCGATTTATACCATATGGAGAATGCAGAGATGGCAATTTCAGCATTTGCCATGTATCCAGCAAGTAAGACTAGCACAGCATTGTACCATAGCTCCAAGCTGAAAAGAGAAAACCGGAAAGAGTTATTAAGTTTACAAATGTTTGCAAGATTGATAAAGTCACACTTAGAAAACTAGATTTGAATTAAAAGGTTAAAATGATTTATATTAAACATCTAAAGACTAATACAAAAGCCAAACTAAGAAGACAGTTTAAACTTATGAGTAAACTTCCAAAATGAGCTTTTATTACGTGGATTCTAAGACAATCTTGATTTGTGGGCGGTTGAATCCGAGGCAAATAACAGAAGTTTGATAAGTAAATAGATGCAGATGTATAAATGAGTTTTATTTTATTCTATTTTATAACCAACTGGACATAGAGCATATACTACTAAGAAATTTATTGTGACTTTTGGCACAATATGAATTCTATAGTTAAACGGTTGACTTAAAAAGTCAAAATTGGCGTGACAAAATAAAAAGGAGTGATAAGCAGATCTTACCAGACCATAACACCAGATGATACTGATAGCTTTATAACAGGAAACAAATCTTTGAAGGCAGCAACTGTAAACCCTTTCCATGATAAAGGACACCAACCACCAAAAATGTAAATAAACTCTCCAATCACAAGGAACCATGACGATGCCGACAATGCAATCATTGCACCAGGAATTCCATACCCGAGCTTAGTCACCAAAAGCCATGACAAAGGAATATGTAACCCAAATTGGAAAATGGAAAGGCATGCTATCACCATGTTCTTTAATTGTGCTTGTAGAAACATTTGTATCGTCAAGCTAAACACAAAGTTGTAAATGAAAGGGATGAACCATAGAGATATGTATCCACCACTTTGGGCTATTGCTTCGTCTTCACCTAAGAGTCTGTATACTTGTGTTCCAAAGATGAAAATTGGGAGCAGAACTGTCAAGGTAAACAAGTCAACGATCCATGATCGTTGCAAGTAAATTCCCATCATATGGTGTTGCCCCGCACCAAATGCTTGGCCACAAAGAGTTTCAGTTGCGCTTGACATTCCCAACTGTTAAGACACATTTAAAAAGAAACTGTGATTAAATTGAAATGAATGGCGTATATGACTTAAAGAAAATTAGCGGTGTGTGAGTTGCTAATATAGCATTCAGCATGAAATAACATACGGATGAAATTTTGAAAAAGTATCATGCATTTTATACAGTCTAAACAATGTGTGATATAGCAATGTAAGTTATGGAGTATTTTTCAATTTGCTAATCACATATGAAAAGAAAATGTGCAGATAATGACTGACTTACGAGTATTCCATTGACAAATCGGACACTTAAGGTTTGGACAAGGGCATATCCGGCAAGATCCATCTCACTTATATGACCGACAAATGACTGAGTGACAACAATACATCCGAATGCACAAACCCTTGATATAACACCCGGTAATGCAACCCTCCATATCTTTCTGGTTTCAGTCCAAACCCTTTCGGTCAAAGTACCTTCGACCTCTTCCTCTTCTTGTCTAAGTAGCTTCGTTTGAAGTCCATTATCCATTGTTAGCTAAACTGAAAAAGGCGAAATTTGTTGATATGTTAGTCTTGTTAAACTCATTTTTCCAGTCTAAAATGTAACACAGTATTTGATTCTAAGTCATGAACAGTGGACCTGTCATCAATAAAACTGTAACTACATATAAATGTATCATACAAAACAAGTAGGACTGGATAGATAAGTGAGTGTTGGCAGTTATCAACGTTTTTGGATAAGAATGATCATCAATAGAAATGTCTAAAAATAATAATGTCTCAAAACTAAGATCATCCACTATGATGGTTTAAGAATAGGTTCAAGAAATTATGAAGAGGTTTAAAAAATTTTGTACCATAGTGTGGAACCATTTCAAGTCTAGGTAGCATGAAAAGGTCTAGGATTTTGAAGAGGTTTATAAATTAATGCATTGTATGAGTTGACAAATTTATTAACCTATTAAAAGCTTTATCTATAGTGGGAATAGGTTTATAATATGTAAAGATTTGTAAATTAATGACATTTCATGAGGTGTCAATTTTATAAACCTTTTAAAAGGTTCATCATAGTGGATGCCTTAAAGTTAGGGGCAATTACAATGCTCACTAAAACTTATTATTCGCATATTTACTTAAAATAGCATTGTAGCTCATACGTTAAAAACTTGTATTTAGCATAAATATGTAAATATTTAAGTTTGAGCGGGTGTATATATAATTCCACAAGTTAATACAATATAAAGTTGCACCTTTATCAGACCAACTCATGATGACAAATCTGAGTGGTTACTTTTTTTTTAATGAGAAATGATATGTACATGGACATTTTTATAGATACACGGAATTTGTATTGCCCTTTTTCCTTTATACAAGTCTCATTGTCCCTTTGAAACACTCAAAACCTCATTTTCTCTTTCTAAAATCCGGTGTTCGTTTTAGGATAAAAACAAAAAGCAAATCGAGTGAAAAAAGGGAAGGGCCTAAAGGTCAATTTACTGTTGATCAACTTTTTTTAGTATCAGACTATCAGGCGTTCTTTTAAATAGAAATAAATAAATAGCTTTTATTAGTTAAAAAATAAATAAATAAATAAATAGCTTTTATTAGATTTATTAGTTAAAAAAAAAAAAAATCTTTTAGCCACCATACACGAAATTCTATCGATCATGACCAGATCCATAAATCCAAATCAGAAAACTCTAGCCGGCGTGAATAAATAAATAGCTTTTATTAGATTTATTAGTTTAAAAAATTTAAAAAAAAAAAAAAAAAAAAAAAAAAAAAAAAATCTTTTAGCCACCATACACGAAATTCTATCGATCATGACCAGATCCATAAATCCAAATCAGAAAACTCTAGCCGGCGTCTTAAGTAGTAGAGTACATGGTATTAATAACTTAACAATCAAAACAATTAAAGCAACTAACATGGTTACATAATAACCACACATTTTAATTTCAGATCAATAAATATAAAAAAATTCAAAAGTCTTGGTTTCACACTTTGACCTTTTGTGGTGGACTCTTGTCTTCATGTAATTCTAATTTCAATATCTATAAATAATTTTTTTTTCTAGAAAGGCCAATATTCACGTATACATACACCACATAAACTCATTGTATCATACTAGCTAGTACGGTAATATGTATACAAAAGACGTTTTTTATTTTATTTTTTTGACCTCCGATTAATTTCGTTTATCTCTCAACATACCCTCAAAAAATATACCTAAGTCTACCATAAAGTAACGAGACGTCACATTATACCCACATCGGTGAAGCATTAATGGATTTTACAAAATGATGGGGTAGGTAGGAATATAGGTGGCAGTGAGAGCCATGTGCTACCAAAACCATGACTCATGTGTTTAGGTCTTGAACCACCCATTTTAATACACCTACTCCCAGGCATAAAAAGGAAAAAAGAAAAAGAAAAAAAAAAAAAAAAAAAAACACCATACTTTTTAATTTAAGTCAAACAACTCCACTCAGATTTGTATCTAGATTTGGCTTTTATTTTGTGTTTGATTGGATTTTGAATTACTAGATATTATTTTCTGTTAATAATCTTTCACAAATCACTTAGCATGATTTTCAATAGAACAATTATTAAAAGAGTTTGTCTAACTTGTGACCTAGGGGCACAAGTTAAGCACACTAAAAGACAGCGGGGTCCCGCAAAAAAGGACACAGGGATCTACGAAACTGTACTTTTCTGTGGATCACTGTGTCCTTTTCTGTGAGGTCTCGTTGTCTTTTAGTGTGCTTAACTTGTACTGCTAAAGCACAAGTTAAAAAAATCTTTATTAAAATGTTTTTATCAGAATGAGCACTGAGCAGATATATTTAATCCGAGTTGCATTTACTACACATGAATTACTACGTATTTGATAAGTTGCAATATCAATAATATTCTTTTCACAAAAGCATGATTGTTACAAGGTGATATGTCAATACAACTTATTTATCAAACAGTTATACTAGAATTTGAAATCGACATAGATTTATCCCCTAGAATTCAATATACCAACCAAGCTATATACAAGTTGTCAAGTTGTTATATGGAACATCAATGCAAACCCAACATGTTATTCACACTAAAAATCAAACCTAACATATATTATGACGAGTGATGTATTAGCATTTATATTCTTTTTTATTAACCTTTTTATATGTATATGTCAGCATTCATTTGGATATAATGTGTCAAATATAAATTTAAAATTGATTTTCAAGTGAAATGAATTACTAGTAAAAAACAGAACATAGCAAATGGGAAATGGGAATTCATTTTGGCGCTAATATTTTTTTATTGTAACAGGAGTTGATTCGCACACCATTTTTTTTTATTATTTCACCCCACTCGGTGTATCACAGTGTTGTATTGTGTGCTCTCTGTGCATTACAATATTGTACAAAATGATGAAATAATCAAAAAACGTGGTGTGTGAATCATCTCCCTATTGTAACACTCAACTGTATATGGTCAAATCATACCGTAAACATTTTACAAGTATATAATGCGTAGAGTAGTGTGTTTCAATTAAAAGCATGAGTGTGCCGCAAATACTCTGCTACTCCGCACCTACTCCTTTGGTTAGGGCTGTAAACGAACTGAACGTTCAGTGAACATTTCATGAACCGTTCGATAAAAAGTTTGTTTATGTACGTTCGTTTATTAAATGAACGAACATGAACAATATTTTACGTTCGTTTAGTTAAATGAACGAACATGAACAAAAGTCTCGTTCGTTCTTTATGCTCGTGAACGTCCGATTATGCGTTCGTTAAAGTTCGTTTATGTTTATTTATCTATTTATGTTTATATTATATCTTTTAATTTTATAATTTTAAAAATTGGTTTGTTTAAACAAAACAACACTTATAAAACATTATATTATGAAGAATTTGATAAAGTTTATGTTTGTTTGTTTATTTCATTTACGTTCGATCGTTTATTTTCGTTTAGCGTTCATTTAGTGTCTTAATGAACAGAAATAAACGAACATGAACAACTCATTTTCTTAATAAACGAACACGAACAAGAAAATTTGTCCGTTTATTTGTCCAGTTAAAATTAAATGAATGAACATGAACAGGGATCCGTTCGTGTTCGTCCGGTTCGTTAACGGCCCTACCTTTGGTAGATACTTTTCTATCTCAAAACAGACTAAACACTTGTCGTATTTCTAATGTATTTCTTGTAGCTCGTCTAATACACGTAATGACCAGATAAAATTTAATTGATAACTTAAAAATCTCAAACCATAAAAATACATATGTTTTGACATCTTCTATGCTAATTCCAATTGGGTGATCCTTGATCTTTTTTTACTGCAAACCGATAAAATCCAAATTACGACTATAAAAGCACATCAATCACCTATTATAAATCATGTTTGATGATCCAGTCTATATTTACTACAAACAGAAAGATATGGCATCTAGGAACACATCTTTAGACCTTCTATTACAATTTTAATATGTGGTGGTCCAGTATTATTTACCACAAACAGAAATATATAGCAAAACCAACAAAACCAAACAAATCCAACTCATCAAATTTAAAATTTCTTAACATATATAACTGTTATATATAGATAAAAAAGAAAAGGATCAAAGTTATACTACAGTATTATAGCAAACATCAAACTCAACTAAAAAAGAATAGCTAGTGCTACAAAGTCAACGCTTAGAACAAGTTTTCTCAAAAAGAATACAGACCCAGATGAGAAAGACTTACTATATGTGATAAGGATCACCGGAGCAACGCCGTGATGCAACAGCCAAAGGTTCTTTCCACTTTTGGAAAGTTAAGATGGACGGTGGTTTTAGGGAGGAGAAAGGTGAGATGTTGAGGGTTTAGATGCATAGAAGAAAAATGTGATACGTAGTATATTTATGTGACTCATGGGGTTGAGTGTACCTACCCCTCAAAAGTAAATAAATCATGACTTTTTTTTTTTTTTTTTTTTTTTTTTGAGCAAGTATCTTTTTGTATGTACAAAAAAAAACAAGAACTTTGTTCCCATTGGTCAACTATTTGTACATGGTAGGTGGGAAAGAAGGGAAGTTGTGTGTTAGGTACCAATATAATATGACAAACTCATGAAAGACAGTCCAACGCTTCAAAGTTCCACAACCCCAAAAGTGTTTAAAGTAGAAGGGTTTGTTATGATGTTCATAACATGTTAAGGGGCTGTTCAAACCTTGAATGTGATTTTGAGAATGATTTTAGGAGTAGATTGTATTTTTAATGGTGTGTGAAAAGGTATATGGATCTCTTAATTTAATTTTTTATCAACTTATAATAAGGTTCTTGCCTTCACAATTTGGAATTTGGCTGTTTGGATAAGGTTTTGGTTGCTCGAGTAGATGTGCTTGTGATATCTTTAATATATGGATCATAATATTAAATTTTGGTATTTTGGTACGAAATTTCATGTGTTGACGCGGAGCTTTTTAATAACATTTAAGGGGCGTTTGGCTGGGGTAAATTGAAGGCAATTGAGGTAATTTGAAATTAAAATTGCTCAAATAGTCTTGTTTGGTTTATAATAAAAACGTGGACCCAGTAATTTTAATTGCATTAATAAGGCTAAAAGTGGGCTAATTTAATTTCCTCCCACTTGAGAAGCAATTAAATTTGCTTAGAATTTTAAATGGCATCATTTACATATCTTGAATCAAACGGCCCCTTTAGAATCCTTGGTACAATGGCTAATGGCTCAAAACATGGCTTCTGTGTCACATTATGGCATGAGATATCACACCGAAAGTGGGCTAGTGGATCTTGGCACCGTGGCCACCAGCTCACGTCAAAAGTAGTTTTTTTAGGGAGGTATATGTGGACTCATGACATCACTTTTAATTTATGACACTATTTTTGTATTATAAATGGGTGTTTTGGTGTCATTAACAAAAAGTGCTAAATGACACCACTTTTACCCATGATACCACCTCACAGCACCAGCTATACCTAGCGCTCTTAGGAGTGATGAGTGTTATGATTTAAATACCTGCTTGGCAAACACAAAGGGCTCGTTTGGTAGATGGTATTCGCACTGTTGGAATAGTATGATAGTGAAATATTTTATTTGGTATGCGGATGTAGGTTTTAATACAGTATTTGACACCTTTCCTGGTGGGCTTATGTGATACCACCCACAAGTGACTGCTTTACTGACAAAAGAAATTAATGGTACTTTTCTATTTGTAAGTTTCTTGTCTTTATGTTACCATTTTATTTTATAATATAAGAAATGGACACATCTTATAATATAATCTATGTTTATATATATATATATATATATATATATATATATATATATATATATATATATATATATATATATATATATATATATATATATATAAAGAATGAGTTCTCCTATTGAATGTGAGAATTAATGTCACAAGCTAAGAAACTCAAACATTAAGATAAAGCTAAGAGAAGCCAATGGTCTTGAGCATCATCCAAGCCTTAAAAGAGCTTTTATAGTTCCATAGATTTAT
This sequence comes from Artemisia argyi, assembly GCA_030686995.1. Lineage (NCBI taxonomy): Eukaryota > Viridiplantae > Streptophyta > Magnoliopsida > Asterales > Asteraceae > Artemisia > Artemisia argyi. Next base: position 83,255,421 of record CM060687.1, read on the forward strand.
TAGAATGAGTTTTGAAGATTAAACACATTGAGAGAATTAGTGAGATTAAACACATTGAGAGAATTAATGGAGTGTCTCTTGATATCTCCCGCCAACTTATTGCATTGGTTTACATCCCTTCTATACCTCTTTTATAAGCCACACAAGCCAAAAACATCCCACTCTACACCCACAAGAACACTTACAATCTCAGTTTTGATATGATTTTTTTTATGTGTCTTTCTATTAGCCTTTTGGAGAGGATCTTGGAAGATGACTGATTTTGAGTTGGTGATACTTTCTCTCACACTCATATCTCTCTCATATATGTGAAACAACCAAAGTTACACACACATTATTATTCTTGCACATTTTTCTCTGAGGCTCTAACCACCATCTCTTTTTTTTATGCATAATTGATTTTGTTAGTTTAGTTTATTTTTGTGTTTCACTTTGTTAGTTTATTGTAAATATGTGATGGATATTGGTTAGTCTAATGCTTGATTTCTTTTTGTGGTGTTGTGAGTGTTTAGCAGTGAAGATGACAGAGTTTTGGACTTAGATTGATAGAACTTTGAAGACTGATGAAATGATGATCACCATAAAAATGAAGATAGCTGGTAATTTCGGCTTGGTTCAAGTCACTTAACCAGCTATTTAATTTCTTAAGATATCTCGGTCTGTTCATATTCTAAAACCTAACCAGCCATCTCTTATATAAGTTGTGATTGTATTTGGTAGTTTCATATCAAACTTGAAAGACATATGATCCTTTTATCATACCAAATGGCCCAAATGATTAAACTAGGACGCAAAGTAACTAACGGTTCAGTGTGGGACGAAGGTGGCAAGTCTGATATTGTCCAAATTCTTATTTCACATCAAGCAAATTCTATAAAATCCATTCAGTTTTTATATTATTACAATGGGGTCGGGTCTCTTTCAGAAGTTCATGGAGAACACACTGGTTCAAAATTTAACACGGTATGTATGTTCATGCTTTTTCGCTTCTGCAAGAAGCTCGAGAATATGAAAGTTACAGAATTGTATTACAAGCAATCATTGAAATCTGTATGGTTATTATACCTTCTATATCATGATTTTAAGATTTTGGAGTCATTTATATCCTATATATGTTTATATTTGCAAACATACGGCACACATATTCTTGTCAAATTGTATTATATTTGGAGTCATTTTTAAGATTTTGTGTATCAGTTTTTGTAACACTAACTTGAAGTAATCTCGCTTCAATGAATATCGCTGGTCAAAAGTTGAGACATGCATGCATATATAGTTTTATAAAGTTGGTAACAAGTCGACTTAAAATACCTATTTGTTTTGTTTAATCGTTCCTTTTTTGTTAACATTGTTGTTGTTAAAAACTGCATATTGTTTTGGATCACCCTTTAGAGTTTTTAACTTTGGTAAGTGGCAAGTATAATTATATGGTTAGGGTGGTTTCAATTGTATTTGGTACCAACAAAAACAAGTACGGACCCTTTGGAAGGACGACGGGCGGTGATGATTTATGTTTTGAAGAATTCAACTATGAGTTTGGACCATAGTGTGGTAACATACAGAAGGGTTGTTTTGGAAGATTTCATTGAAAGGGTTCTTGATGTGTTCTAGGGAGAGGGGTATTTTGTTTCTTGGAGTTAAGCTTTGTTGACTTTAATGGTTTAGATGATTGGCCGAATGAAGTTCAATTTTATTTATTTATTTATTATTTTTTTAGAATGAGTTTCATGCAATGAATGTGAGCATTAATTTTACAAGCTAAGTAACTCAAACGTGAAGATAAAGCTAAGAGAAGCTGATGGTCTTGAGCTTCTCCCAAGCCTTAAAAGAGCTTTTATAGTTTCATATATTTATTACAATGAGTTTCGAAGATTAAACATATTGAGAGAATTAATGAGATTAAACACATTGAAAGAATTAATGGAGTGTCTCTTGATATCTCCCACCAACTTATTGCATCGGTTAACATCCCTTCTCTACCTCTTTTATAAGCCACACAAGCCAAACTCTACACTCACAAGAATACTTACAATCTCAGTTTTGATATGATTTTTTTGATGTGTTTTTCCATTAGTCTTTTGAGAGTCCAGTTTGAGAAAGATTTGCTTTCTTTAAACATACTTGACTTACGAATATTTAGTTGTTATGCGACTGGCACAGGTTTTTCAAGAATCTTAAATGGATTATATAGACTTATTTTTCTTCTCTTGATCATATAAAGCTGCAGTATCCACTCTCAAAGTATTCACAGGAATGAATTGTGAGAGTTCTTGAGCAACCTGGAGACAAATTCACTAACTCAAACATTTTGGTATGGAATATATGTTTTCAAGGCAAAAATGTGAGCATTATATTGATGACATAATATTCCTTGGTATTCAAGTCCATACTATTAAGTTGATTTTATTGAATGAGAGACTCAAAGAGACCCGAAATTAATTGCTTGCTGACAAATATTATACAACCATGCTCTTTGATCCAATTCAAATGCAAGTCCTTATGATTCAAGTCTATAAATTGAGTTTATGTAATAAATGAGAGACTAAAAGAGACTTGAAAGTATTTGCTTGATAGCAAAGATTATATAACCATGTTCTTTGATCCAATTCTAAAAGAAATATAGTAATAAAGCCTCATAGTAAATATTCTCTTATATTACTCATCGACTAATCAACAACCATGTGGTCTAGTGGTAAACACTTAACTTGTTAAGTGTGCCACTAAGAGAGTAGTACCGGATGGGTGACCATCCGGGAAGTCCTCTTTGATCACAGGGTCTGTTGATACTAGGCTTTCAAAGTCCTTCAATGAAGGTTTCAACCCACTAGGGTTCGAATCTGGAGAAGGCATGGTTTACTTCAAATTAAGTGTCGTGCCTTCGGGCGGCTTAAGTTGAAGGTTTTCCCCCCACCGGGTTTCGAATTGGTCAAGGATTTCTCCGAAAGAACCGTTCAAAAAAAAAAAAAAAAAAAAAAAAAAAAAAAAAAAAAAAAAAAAAATTACTCATCGACTACGTGACAATAGCTAATCTTTGATTATTAAATTAGTTTAGAGTTTAGTCCTTTCAATTGCTCTTTAACGTCTTATGTCTTATGTCTTATGGCATGCATAAAAAAGTTACATCAAGTGAGACTTAAAATTTTACATTTAGAACTACTATAGCAACACCAAACGGTTATATTTGTTTTGAGTTGTATACATAAATTCATCATATTGATTTGAAATTTAACATGGAAACCTTATAAGCCGTCATCTTTTGTAACTATAAATCACACACACTTTGATCGTCTTCACCAATCATCATACCTTGCAAGTGACTAAATATAAAATCTTTGCATACCTAACAACTAAAAAAAGAAAGAAATGAAAGCTTTGCAAGTTTGCATTTTGGTTGATTAATTGTAGAACATGGTCGGTCAGTCGATGGTCACATAGAGAAGATATATAGGGTAAGTGGGATATCAAAACAATTAAATGATTAATGGGAGAGGTATAACCTCAAATTCTTTTGTATGAGAAGGTATGCTACAATTGTGATGTAATTCAATGCATCATCAAACCTCCATTATGGTATGCTATATTGTGATGTAATTCAATGCATCATCAAACCTCCTTTACTATTTTGCAATCTATAATAACTTTTTGAAGTAAAAAATTATTTGCATATAAATGTTTGCGAGGGTAGATAAGAATGTTGAACTCTATAACTCTTCATGATTTAAAGGATAGGATAAATGTATTGTTATTGATTTGTTTTAAATAGTAATTTGTATTGACCAATGTCAAAATATGCAACAAGTGTGATGTCATTCAATGCATGAAATTATCAAAAATCCTCTAATGTTTTGTTAACAAATATCAATTAGATAAATAACCACAAATTTGTTAGTATGGTTTTTATTGTAAGGGTATAGAAGGAAAGGTTAAACTTTATAACTAGAAAATGCTTACGTAAATAATGGATTAATAAATATTTTAAACCGAATTGATTTGTCACGAATATTTAAAGCCAACCAATGTGATATTCTAACCCGAACAAACAAACATGAACCACTGTGTATATAATTTGACCCATACACATTTTTCCTACATAAAAATTGAGTCCTTGCGTAAAAGCAAATTGATAAATGATACATTAGAGGTGCATTATTATTATGGTGCCTATAGTGAGACTATGAGACTAAATACTGGTGAACAATAGAGTTTTGTGAAGAAGATGTAAATACCAGATAACCTGTTTATAAAGTTCAAAAGAGTTGCATGTTTTGTATGTATAAAAATTGACGACTCATGAATCCCATGTTGGCCGGATATAGATTCCCCTAGCACTTGCATGTTTTGTATCCATTTGGGATCCATATTATGTTTTTTTAACTATTTCAAATGAATTAATTTGGTCATGATTATGAAAAACTATTATAGCAAATATTTAAATGTTTTTATGGGGGGTTTTTCTCCAGAAATCATAGGTTGAACGTTAGTACAGGATTATAAGGTAAGTCTCTCAAGTATATAGTGGAACCTCGAACGAAGATTTTTATTGTAAATGAGTAGCTGAACTTTATAGCGATAAAATAAATTACTTAAAATATGGCACTATAAAATTCATGGCAACGGGAAAAGAATTAGGGTAAACAGGAGATCAACATCAGCGATTTAATGGTACACATGATGAGTGAAGATTTTACAAGATAATCATAAATTGCGAGATGGAATATCATGTTAGCGATACTTTTTTAGACTTGATTAGGTAAGACGAAGTCACATAATAGTTTAGGACTAAAAAAGTATTGATTAAGTTGAAGAGAACCACAAATCTCGAGATATAATGTTGTGCTAGATAATGTTGTGCTGGATAATGTTGTGCTAGATAACTTTTTATTGTAACTCATATTTATTTATAATTTTTACAAAATAAGGATAACACATATTCAAATACTCTAGAGAACCAAAAATCTCGGGATAGAATGAAGTGTTAGATATATTTTTTAGATCTTAATTGAATCAGACAAGTCGAAGTCACATAATAAGTGAGGATTAAAAGAGTACACAAGAGGTTAAGATTTAGGTACGATGTTACAAAACAAGGATAACTCATATTTAAATACTACGGGATAACCATATATCTCGAGATATAATGTCGTATTAGCTATACTATTTTAGAACTTACAGAATAAGTAAGCCGAATTAACATAATAGTTGTTGACTACAAGAGTATAGAAGAACAAGAGCTTGAAGAATTATGTATGATTATTACAAAAAATGATACATAACTCATACTCGAGCGATACTATATATATACTTATTCTAAACGAAAAGTTATATCGCTATTAGTATTGCCCAAGATTATCACATGAAAATTAATATTTGAGGCATTGGACAAAATCTTACTTAAACTAAGATCTTAGGGAATAAAATGTCATTTCAAAGTTGTAAGTTATAACTTTGTTGAGATGTATTGTCTATCACAAGGTCACAGACTAAAATGAGTAAACCGTTGCATTAAAATGTTGTATACAATAGAAATCAACGTATAAACATAACTCGAACACTTTTTACCTGCATACAAGTATGATTTAATCATGGTGAACAAAGCCCGTGCATCGCACGGGCCATGATGCCTCATAATAATAAACAAAAATCAATTTCTGTTGGTCCCTTTTACTTGGTTAACAATAACTACAAAGCTAAAGTAACCAAGTTGTATGACTTTAAACAAAGATGTATAAAACGATTAACAATAAAGTAACGTAGATATAAGAGACAATATTTTTCAACGTTTAATTCTGTATTAGAAGTTAATCAAAAAGAATCGTACCCAAGTGTTTGCGGAATAACACTTGGGATTGAAAACGACAAGTGTGGTATTGACTCCTCTCTAAACTCAAACAATGTTGAGTGACAACTTTCAGGACCCACTGAGCTATCTCAGGGGTTATGTTGTTCTTTGGAGGAGTAAAAGTGGTTTGTGAGTGCTTTGCATTAATTGCACAAACTTGTCAACTTTTACTCCTCAACTTATGCTACCTATTTATACACAAATATGAACAACCCTATTATACAATGGACCTAAGTGTTCCTCAATAAAATCTTGATAGATTTTATTCTCTGGCAAGGGAAACTTCTTTGGGTTAAGTCCAAAAGGCACTTTCTGATGACAGCCTGGTTTTAACCATTTGGGGAAAGTTTGACCTTAAAGTGAGAAAGCACTTTAGTGAAACAGATCAAACTTTCCCGCCCAGTCCCGCCAAAACTTCAGTCTTCAAGTCATCAGTCTTCAGTACCATAATAGTTGTTGAGGAGTCTTGGGGTTCAGTGAGTTATTGTCATCCTCACTGAACCCATCACCTTCTTCTTGGCTTAGATCACACTCACTGAGTTCCGCCTCACTGAATGGAGAACCTTTATTCTTAGGCTCGGTCTAGGCATCCTGAAGATGACTCACTGAGTTACTGTTCACTCAGTGACTTGTTTACACTTAGGTTATTTTACGTTCAAATCCTTGTTAGAAGAAGATTGGGGAATTCAGTGACCCAACAATCTCCCCCAATTTGAACATACAAACAGCCTAAGTGTTTCTTGATTCAGTGTGAGTTGGTAGGGGTCTTCATCTCTTACTGAATGTTGATGTAATTTTAAGTAGGACACATAATTTAACAAAAACATCAAAGTTTATTAATAGTTATTACAAGTCCTACAAATTACAAATAAATAAAAGATAGTTGTTGCAGATCAGATGTTCAGGTGGTATCCAAGGTTTTCAAGCTTTGCTTTCTTTGATATGAGTAGGTGTCTTTCAGGATGCTCATTGATCATTGCTTCCAAGTCCTGGCAGAATCTTTTGTTCTCATCACTCTTGATGGGGAACGCCAACATGAGGTATATGAGCATTGCTTTGATTCCTGCCCTATCCATATCAGACCATCTTTGGAAGGCATAACATCCATACTCATCAGTGAAGCATAAGCCTCTTTCAGGAGCTTCACGGACCATGTTGTTCACAAAAGTGATCCCTTCAGGAAGCTACCTGTCACACTCTAACCCTGGTACTTTGATCTCAGGCTCTATCTCAATTTGCTTCCTTTTCCTCTTGGAAGCCTTAGATGGAGCAGTCTCGTTTGCTGAGTCAGGAAAAAGTGAGGGAATGTTAAGAGCTTCAGGCATTGCTCTCAGTCTGTCGTACCTTTCTTTCAGTGACTTGAGAAGGCTAGGAACTACAACATTGTTCTTCTTGGCAATGATAGAACGAAGCTCATCAAGCTCAGTGATGCCAAAATCAGCAAACCTGAATGGCTTATGGACGTCAAATATTCTTTTATCATGTCCCCTGAAGACGGTGACCATTGCAGGATCGGTGTTCCTGTGGATTTGAATGTCAGTGATGGTTTCAGGTCTTAACCTTTCTTTCATCACCCAAGTATACTTTTCGACCCTGTGTTTTCTGATTTGAGCGTCCTTCCTGAGCTTATCTTCCCTTTCCTTTTTGCGAGCATTTAGCTCTTCTTCCTGAGCCTTTTTAAAGGCTGCACCAGCTTGTTCAGTTGCTAGTGCCTCAGTGTCCAAACCAATCTTTTCAGCTTCCTCATGAACAACTTGAATGAGAGCAAGCTTTCTCATTCTCTCCTCTTCAGCCACCTTTAGTAGTATCTCAGTCCTTTCCATGTGAGCCTGAATTTCGTCATTTGTGAGATACTGTACTACTCCATTGATTTCAAATGGGACTATGATAGGTTCATCAGGGTCATATCTGACCAAGGTTGAGGCTGGCTTGAGCACAATTTCAGGACCAGAGGTGGTAGCAATACTTTTGCCTCTGTCCTGCCCGAGAGTAGAGGAGACTGGTTCCTCCTGTGGTGGAACTTCAGTGATTGGTGTGGCTTCAGTGACATGCTCCCCCTCAGTGTGAGAGGGCTGTCCAGCTTCTTGTTCAACAGTATTAGGGGCTTCAGTAGCATTCTCCCCCTCAACATTTGCCAGAGTGTCAGTGATGGCAAGTGTTGGTTGTACTGAAGAAGAAGTAGATGATCCCTTGAAGGCTTTAAAAATTTCAGTAATCATAGACTTGATCTCCTGAGTATCCTGCTGAATGATGGACACCCTGGAGTCAAGTGTAGCCTGTGCTTGTTCAAGAGCTGTCATCCTGGATCCCAAGGTCCATGCCAGAGAAGTAGACCTTTGGGATTGAGTTGTCACTGATTCTTCCATTTTGGTGAAGGAAGATTTGAGAGACTCCACAGCAGTGGTGAGACCCTGAAGATTCGAACCCTTTAGCAAGTCAAGTAACTCAGAGAGGGCCACTGAGTTTACCTGATACGTCTCAGATGCCTGAATAAGCTTCCTGGTTAGTTCAGGATCATCCTTGACTGATTCTTGAACCGACTGAACCCCTACATTCAGCTGGTTGAGGGTTATCAAAAACTGATTCTGGCGAGTGATCATTTGTGTCAGGGAGTGGTTAACTGAGGCATGTTGTTCCCCGACATCATCATCGAAGTCTTTGACAGCATCTTTGAGATTATGATAATGAACCGCCTGTTCAGTGTGCATGTCAAAGACCTCATCAGTGATCCCCCTGTACAAAATGTTAGTAATCTTTTTGATGAATTTGGTGAAGGTTTTCACAGTGAGAGGAGCCTGATCATCTCCTGAGGACTTTGGCTCGGAATGTGTGTCAGCATCATCATGGTTAGAAGATTGAGGAGACTGAGGAATAGTTTCAGGGACTGTCTCCTCAAGCTCCATATCATCTCTGGCCTTAAAGACTTCCTCATCACTGTTGAATTCATCATTAGAGTACAGAACTGCCTGAGCATCAGCTAGGGACTGAAGCTGCAAAAGGTTATCCGGCTCCTCTTCATAAGAAGACATGCCTTCGTTTTGGCCAGGTCCTGACCCCTCAAATCCGGTAGATTGGGTTTTATCTACCTGGTCTTCAGGGTCAGTTCCCGAGTTATGCGCACCTTCGGGATTGGTTGTGGGTTCCATATCAGCGGGTGGCATTAATCCCTCTGAATCTTTGTCCCTCGTGGCCCTTCAGGCACTGATGGGTGTTTATCAGTACCATCACTAGGAGCCGTGAATGTCGTGTCCCTATCATCGGGTTGTATGTTTCCCTCTGAGTCTTTGAGATGAGTTGTTGTGCCCTCAGACAAAAGCTTTGACTTGCGAATGTCCTCATCAGGCACCTGAGTGGTTATGCCCCCTTTCCAACATGCTTGTGCTGGCCAGTCGAAGATTTAGGGGCGAGAACTCCCTGTTGCTTGGGTTGTGATTTACCCGAGCCTTTGGCAGGATGTGAATGTTTGTGGATCCCCTTCTCAGTGGAGTAGTGCTGCCCCACCGAGGGTATAGGACCCCTTACTCCCTGATACTCTGGTTGTGATTTGCCAGAGTCTTTAGCAGGATGTGAAGGTTTGGTTGATTCCAACCCCACTGACTTGTTTATGACAGCAGGGCCTTTGGGAACGGGTTCGCCCGAGGACACTGAGTGTGATGTCTCAGTGCCCTCCGTTGGCCTTTGTTTTATGGCCAAAGATTGGCTAATGATCCTGATGGTGTCAGCAGTCAGGGTCTGTTGTTGTTGCCCCCTATTGTCAGGATTAGGGGCAGAGGTCTCAGTGGCGAGTGGCTTGGGTTGGGCCACCTTCCTGGACCCCTGTCCCTTCTTCCTCTTCACCTTTTTGGTGGGAGAGGGAATTGGTGAAATGATGTTGTCACCCTGGATAGCAGTCAGCATGTATGTGGTCAGGGCGACGGGTGTTACCTCATTAGGGTCACGTGAGTAATTTTCCTTATGTAAGACATCAGGTTCAAAGCTGACACTGTCAGGCTTGATATACTCAGACCCTAGTAGGTCATTCAGGGCACAGGAAATGAATTATAACACCCCCAAAATTGATCAATACAGCGGAAGACTTAAAATGTCAGCGGAAGACTTTTGGGGTATTATATCGTAGATCTTTGTCACAATTATAGAAAACGATTCAAGTGATCGTTTTAAGTTTTATTTAAAATACCAAATATTCATAATTCCAAAAGAATTCGTTATTCAACAACAAGTTTTATTCAAAGAGAAATAAACGTTTCTTTATTTGCCCACTTCGTGCCTTTGCCATCCATTCCATTTAGTTACCTGAGATAAACATGCTAAAAGTCAACAAAAGTTGAGTGAAATTCATAGGTTTATAATTAAGAGTTTGAACACAAGAGATAGGTGCTTATTGTATAAAAATACAAATAAACAAGTTAGAAAAATCGCATTCATTATTGACTTAAGCTCATGACACTCAACGATTCAACAGACATCAATATTTTCCGTAATAATGATGTAAAGTATATAGCCCCCAAGATAGGTATTTGCCAGTAACCTATGATATTTAAATAAAGTGCATTTGGTAACTTTCCTCTAGCAACCAAATGGGGATTGTCAATCCCTAATAGATCTATTCACAATTATTTACGTTCACTCTTCAAGTGATTAAGGTTCATGATCGATGGACTTTTGGCAATAGCTACTTAAGCAATAATAAGATCAGGAAAAGACTTGTGTTCGGTTTTTGAGCATGTATCCCCCCCACAAAAATAAGTTAAATGTGGGCTATGAACTCACCTTAGTAGGATAGTAGAACAAACGTAATCTCAACGATGCAAGGCAACGGCTTCACACACAACCTATAAGATATGGCACGTTTCAGTTCTTAAGTCTCGTTTTATTGCGAACGTTTATTATTAATTACGAGTAATCGATAAAGTGCATACGTGATGTGTTACGTCGTATAAAAATAGATAATGGTTACGTATTGTTTTATTCGTCTAAATTTAGTTATCGTTATATAAGTTTTATCCGTATTATATATATATATATATATATATATATATATATATATATATATATATATATATATATATATATAAAATTATTATTAAAAGTCAATATTACTATTCGATCCTTTATGTTTCTCAATTTTACACTTTTCACCCTTAACGGAAAACATTTACGTCGTTAGTCCAAAAATTATATATATTTACGTTTTTAATCCAAATATTAAATATTTACATTCATTATCCCTAAGTTTTAATATTTACAGTTTATACCCTTAGAAAAACAGTTTTTATACTTTTCAACCAAAGTTTGCAAACTTTACACTTTTAGTCCCTAACTCTCGAATATTTGTAAAATTAGTCCAAACATTACCAAATTTAAAACTTAGCATTTTTATTATTTCAATAAGCTCATAAGGTTTCAAACAGCTTATACCAACAGCTTATTAGCTTAAAAAGTGCTTATTTCATTAATTAGGCTTCACGAGCCAAAATTAAGGGCCCGTTAAGGTTTTATGATCCAAGGGGTTTGGGGGTACATTGGGTTTGTCGAAATCCATATTTTTAAGTTACAACATCATTTCAAAAGAGCTTATACGATTAGCTTATCACAATAAGCTAAATTGAGCTTTTTGGGCTTTTCGGCCCACTTAAGGTTTTTAAGTTTCTGAAAACTGGTTTCCATAGCGATTTACTTTGGGTCTCGTTAAGTGATCAAACTAAGTTATTAGGTCGACTTATTTATCATTCCCGTTAGTATTTCAAGTAAACAATTAGATCGTGTAAAAATATAGGTAGGTCGTGTGTCTGAATTTCATAATATACGATCAAAGTAAATGGAGTACGATAAGTTCTTTCGCTAGTATAATAGTGTTGAAATTTTCTAAGTCTTTTTATAGTATACGTGCATGTCCATATGACTTAGAATCGTATGATATTTAGTATATATATATATATATATATATATATAAGTATAAGCTCGAAATACTTATGTAGGCTCGTTTGTGACTTGGTAAATATGTAGTTCGTTATATAATATGAGCATGTTACGTTTTAGTTCCTCATTTTATTTAGACGAAGTGTTCGTGCAAAATAAGTGATACGTGTATATATCTATATAAGAAATAAAGATTTGGAGGTCTCACCTCACCTCAAAGGTGGAGTTAAATGATGAAAATGGTTCGTGTATATGGTTCAACGCCTCGTGGTTCACTTCACGTTCCTCCAAGGTTCAAATAGCTCCAATCCTTGCTTCCTAGGTTCGTTTTGAGATGTGGTTCTCCTAGCAATCCGTTCGTCCCTCCATCACTCTCTCTCGTTAGTATTTTTAGTGCTTTGGTACGTATAAGTGTATGAGGTGATTTAACTTTGCATGTAAATCTTATATAGGCTGTTTTTGAGGGTGTATGGACAAGATAAGCTCACAAGAATGAAGGATGCATGTGAGGCGAATAGTAACGCCACAACTAATGCCCAATCGAGTGTTTACAAAGCTAGATCTTGTGAGATATCATGCCTGACATTTCATGTTATGCTTATTGTTAGTTTAGATGTGATTGGTGAGCAAGGGAGGCAACAAGGAATAATATGCCACGTTTTTGTGTTATCTATCAAGAGTGAGTTTGGTGGTTTGCTTAGGCGTTTTCTAGGGTAGTAAACGAGTAAGAATATGTGTAACTTGTATTGTTTCTGTTTCTTTGGTACTAGATGAGACGAGGCAAGCAAAAATATGCATGTGTTGTTTATAAAAATCGTAAGAACTAAGGGTGTTTTTGGGTGAGGTCGCAGCAGGGAATAAGAAAAGAAAACAAAAAAATAACAAAGGGTGCGTTTGGGCTTGGCCTGGTGGGCTGCTGGTTGTGTCGGCCCAAAGAAAAAAAGAAAAGGATAAAAAGGAGTCCGTTTGGTTGTGTAGTGTGTAACCGTGGCCCAAAGGGTGTTGGGGGCCCACCTAGTGTGTCTCGATTATCGTGTCGAAGTTCAAAAATATTAGTGAGCGTTCTCGGGAAGTTTCGTAGGTTTGAGGAATATATAAATAGTATACGTTATTTAGACGAAACGTATTATTTTAAATATAAACGCGTTATATAAATATTTATCGTTCGCAATAATTATAGGCAATCTAGGTTGTGTGTAAGCATCGTTCCTGGGTAAACGGTCAATCACAGTTATCGTAGTGGTTCAATATCAAGCCATATCATAAAAAAAAAATTGTTACCCGTAAAATGGCGTTAATTTATTGTAACATCGTTTTATTTATTCGTATGCATTTTACTAATCGTAAGGGAAATTTACGAGAGGTTACATTACCTACCTCTTACAGGGAATTCCGTCTCGGAATTATAGTCTAAGATAGTTGCCAAGGGTGTCTTAAGTGAAGAGATGTGGGTACTTGGAGCGAATCTGATCCTCGCGCTCCCTGGTATATTCCGGTCCTCGCTTGGAGTCCCAACGAACTTTGACAATAGGGATACGATTTTGTTTTAGTTGTTTGACTTCTCTATCCATGATTTCAATGGGTTCCTCGGTAAAGACAAGGTTATCATCTAGTCGAATCTCTTTCAATGGAATCACGAGAGATTCATCGGATAAACACTTCTTAAGGTTTGACATATGAAAGGTGTCGTGGATCCGACTAAGTTCTTCGGGTAGTTCTAGTTTATAAGCCACGGGTCCTATCCTTTCCAGGATTTTGAATGGACCGATGTATCTGGGGTTCAACTTTCCATGCTTTCCAAATCGTACCATTCCCTTCCAGGGAGATACTTTCAATAAGACTGTCTCCTATTTGAATTTCCATGGGTTTCCTTTTTAGGTCTGCGTAGCTTTTCTGTCGGTCTCGGGCTGCTTGTAAGCATTGCTTAATCTTAATGATTTTCTCGGTTGTTTCCCGAACGAGGTCAGGTCCTATAAGTTGTCTTTCTCCGATTTCTGCCAAACAAACGGGCGATCTGTACTTCCTACCATACAGTGCTTCGAATGGTGCTGCTTTTATGATGGCATGGTAACTATTGTTGTATGAAAACTCTGGTAATGGTAAGTGCTTATCCCAACCTTTTCCAAAATCAATAACGCATGCTCGGAGCATATCTTCCAAGGTTTGGATAGTTCTTTCACTTTGACCATCAGTTTGAGGGTGGTATGCTGTGCTCATATCTAGTTTAGTTCCTAAGGCTTTCTGCAACGATTTCCAAAAGTGAGAGGTGAAACGACTATCTCGATCCGAGATAATCGAAATTGGTACTCCATGTCGAGTGACAATTTCCTTCACATACAGCTGAGCTAGTGTATTCATCTCATCGGTTTCTTTGATGGGTAGAAAATGAGCGGATTTTGTGAGACGATCCACAATAACCCATATTGTGTCGTATCCGGATGAGGTTCTTGGGAGTTTGGTGATGAAGTCCATAGTGATTCGTTCCCATTTCCACATAGGAAGTTCTGGTTGTACAAGTAAGCCTGAAGGTTTCTGATGTTCTGCCTTTACCCTTGAACATGTCAAACATTTACCGACATATTCTGCGATGTCAGCTTTCATGTTTGGCCACCAATATAGTCTCTTTAAATCCTGATACATCTTGTCGAAACCTGGATGAATGGAGTATTTTGACTTGTGGGACTCGTACATGATGAGCTCACGAATACCTCCAATCATAGGGATCCAACTTCTGTCCTTGAAACACAGTGTTCCATCGGATTTCTTCACGAAACCATTCTTATTCTCGGGCATACCATAAATCTTCTCCTTGGGTCGGTTTTCTTCTTTAAGTGCTTCGTTCTGTGCGGTAAGGATTTAGGATGGAAGGGGTGAGTGGATAGTCATCCCTAGTGATCTAACTCGAAGGGGTTTCAATCGTTCCTTTCGGCTTAACACATCTGCTACTACATTAGCCTTTCCTGGGTGGTAACGGATCTCACAATCATAATCACTGAGCAACTCTAGCCAGCGACGTTGCCTCATATTCAAATCCTTCTGATCCAAAATATGTTGAAGACTCTTGTGGTCGGTGTACACGGTACATTTGGTACCATATAAGTAGTGTCTCCATAACTTGAGCGCAAACACTACCGCTCCTAACTCCAAGTCATGAGTCGTGTAGTTTTCCTCATGTTTCTTCAGTTGCTAGGATGCATAAGCTATTACCTTGCTTCTTTGCATCAAGACTGCTCCTAGTCCATGATAAGATGCGTCGCAATATACTATAAAGTCCTCATTTCCTTCTGGGAAGGCTAATATTGGGGCTACACAAAGCTTTTGTTTTAACAACTAGAAGGCTGCTTCTTCCTTTTCTTCCCAGATGTACTTCTCATTCTTTTGGGTTAGTCTAGTCAAAGGTTTTGCAATCTTGGAGAATCCTTCTATAAATCTTCGGTAGTAACCTGCGAGACCTAAAAATTGACGTATCTCCGTGGGGTTTGTAGGAGATGACCAACCTTTAACAGCCTCAATCTTTGCAGGGTCTACGTGAATGCCTTGACTATCGATGATGTGTCCTAAAAACTGTACGGTGCGAATCCAAAAGTCGCATTTGGAGAACTTAGCGTACAATTCTTCTTTCTTGAGCAGTTCTAGAATGATTCGTAAATGTTCTGCGTGTTCTTCTTCGTTGCGAGAGTAGATCAAAATATCGTCGATGAATACTATTACAAACTTATCCAAGTAAGGTTTGCATACTCGATTCATTAAATCCATGAAAACTGCTGGTGCATTGGTCAGACCGAACGGCATTATTTGAAATTCGTAGTGACCATAGCGCGTTCTGAATGCAGTTTTTGGAATATCCTCTTCTCGAACTCTTAGCTGATGATATCCTGATCTCAGATCAATTTTTGAGTACACACTCGATCCTTGCAATTGATCAAACAGATCATCAATTCGAGGCAATGGGTATCGATTCTTTACCGTCAGTTTATTCAACTCCCGGTAATCGATGCACATTCGAAAGGATCCATCCTTCTTCTTAACAAATAAAATTGGAGCTCCCCACGGTGATGAGCTTGGTCGAATAAATCCTTTGTCTGACAATTCTTTTAGTTGTTCTGACAACTCTTCCATTTCAGATGGTGCTAGCCTATAAGGTGCTTTAGCCACTGATGCCGCTCCAGGCACTAGTTCAATCTGAAATTCTACTTGACGTACGGGTGGAATGCCAGGTAATTCTTCAGGGAATACTTCAGGAAAATCCCTAACGATAGGAACGTCATCGAGCTGCTTCTCGGATGTCTTATTTTTCGTAACTTGGGCCATGTATACTTGACATCCTTTATTCATGTATTTTATTACTCGTATACCTGAGATAATTCCATATTGAGGTTTGCTTTTGTCGCCCTGGACAATGAGTGTTTCATCCTTGAGTGGTATATGGACGGCCTTTTCGTCACAGTGAATCCTAGCACGATGGTGGGATAGCCAATCCATGCTGACGATAGCGTCGAAACTACCAAGTTGAACCGGCATAAGATCAATGGCAAAAGGTTTTTCGGATAAGGTTAGGGTGCAATCTTTCATGATAGTATTGGTATCTATTAAATTCCCATAAGCCATTTCGACTTCGTAGGTGGTGTTTAGCTTAGAGGGGGTAACATTAAGTAAAGGGGCAAACGTATTTGATATAAAACTCTTATCGGCGCCCGAATCAAACAATACTCTAGCATTATGATGGTTTAGTAGAAACGTGCCGGTGACTACATTGGGTCCGTTTCCATCTCCGAGTAGGTATACTCTAGCTGGAGCGTTGATTGGTTCATTTCCTTTTGGGCAGTTCCTCCGGATGTGTCCTACTTCTCCGCATCCGTAACAAGTGGGTGATACAACCTGTGTGTTGCTTCCTGTAGCCGGAATCCTACAGTTTCTGGTTTGATGACCGATCTTATGACATTTGTCACATCGGACGGTACAACGACCCTCGTGATGAAGTTT
This sequence comes from Artemisia argyi, assembly GCA_030686995.1. Lineage (NCBI taxonomy): Eukaryota > Viridiplantae > Streptophyta > Magnoliopsida > Asterales > Asteraceae > Artemisia > Artemisia argyi. The sequence continues at coordinate 83,272,162 of CM060687.1, forward strand.
GCATCGCTGGCATAGGGGTTTCTGCCCGTTGTACCCTACACCTTCCGTGGCGGTGTAGACTCGGGATTTTTCTTGTCTTTGATTCTGCTGTTGAGTGCTTCGAGTGTTGTGATATGGTTGGTGGTTCCGATTATTGTTGCGTTGGTTGTTGTTGCGGTGATGACTGTTGTAGTTTTGTTGGTTGTTGTTGTGATGGTGGGTGGTTCTTTTATCGTCCAATTTTCTTTTAAGTTCATTGCATTTCACTTCTCGATCTAGAAGTTTCTGAGCAAGTTCCATTGCTGCTTCCAAGGTTGGCGGGTTTGCTGAGGTAACATTTCCTTCAATACTCCTAGGGAGTCCTTCGACATATTTCTCTAATGTCTTCTCATGATCGGGTACCATGGTAGGGCATAAAGTTCTTGGAATCTCCGGTTGTAACTTCTCAAATCAATTCCTTTCACTATTAAGGCATGGAACTCATCCTCGAGTTTTCGCAGTTCGGAACGGGGACAATACTTCTTTAGTATTTTAGCCTTGAATTCAATCCAAGTAAGCTGATGTGCTGCTTCTGCTCCTAGTGTTTGAACGGTAGAGTTCCACCAGGATAGAGCGTCTTGCATTAGTGTTCCCGTTGTGAAGCTTACCTTGTTGTTTTCCGAGCATCCACTTCTTTGGAAAACAGTTTCACTTCTTTCAAACCATTGAGCTAATTCCGACACTCCTCCAGTTCCTTTGAAATACGTTGGTTGACATGCTATGAAGTCTTTGTACGTGCAGTAGCGGGGTGCTGGTGCATTTCCATCTCTATTACGGGCTTGTCCAGCTAAAACGGCATTAACGCCATCAGCGATTGCTTGCTGGATTGCTGCCGGGGTCATAACTTCGGGGTTTGCTGGTGCGGCGTTCGTGGTTGTTCTCCTAGTTCTAGCCATATTGCTATAAAAGAAGGTATATTATTAGAACATTTATAATAACCTTATCACGTTGAAAATACATATCGAGTAATGAATAGTTAAATATAGGTCGTAGTTACAATGATTCGATCATTTAAAAGGTTTAAATCGTAAATTATCGTATGTTGGGATGACACACATTACGAATAAGTTTGACCTGTATGAACCAATATATTACGATATAATGCAACGTAAATAAAGATAAAATAAACTTCCATAAATCAATGTCAAGGTGTTACAACACTTATTGATACTTGTGCGAATGTTTACAAAACACGACAAGATATTCTTATTTGTAGGACATTGATTTTTCTTAACAAGGTGATGGTCTCATGGTTTTCCTAAGGCCATGTCTAGGCGGTTTTGGAGTTCTTGAATGGCAGTGGACATGGTTTCCATGGTTTGATCTCGAGTCCTTTCCCTTTCTCGAGCTTCTAGCAGGGCTTGCCTAAGGCGTAGGTTTTCAGTGTTGATCCTCTCAATTTCTCGGTCTAAAGTTCCCAATGCTATTTCGGTCGAAGTGTTAGCCCCACATAGTGCTCCTATGAATTCCATTGATTCCCAAAATAAAGAATCCAACTTTTCAACCTTATCTTCTATTGCAAGATGACCAATTATGAGACTGTTCATATCATCTTCAAAGGTTTCTAGAAGTTCATGTGGAATCTTGTTGAGAATACTAGCGATGGAATCAAGTCGGTCTTCGTGGCGAACCATTCTTGCAGCTAACAATGGTATGGTATGGTGTATGGGTTCCCCAGTGACTGGCAGAATTCGAGAGGTAGAGTAAGAACTTTCCCCAAGTTCCCTTGTTGTTGGTGTTCCTTCTTGAGATCTCCAATATCGCATAATGGGCAACAAGAAAGACCATTTACGAGCATCTACTCGCTTGTGGGTCCTTCGGTGTCTGCGTTGAACACAAGATTCTGAGGTGGTTGGGTGGATTGGGTAAGTCCTTTGGTGAGGTGATATTGGGACACTTCGGTAAGGTGCAGGTGGTGATGCTAGTGAAGGTGATGCTCTGGGTGATGGTGTTAGTGGCACAGTAGTAGTTTGGCTGTAGAAGATAGTTGGTAGTGGTGGTATCACTGGTGGTGCAGGTGGTGATGGCACAACTGATTCAGGTGGTATGACAAGAGCTGGTGCTGGTACAGCAGTACTTACTTCATACGGCTGAAGTTGTCTAATTTGCCTAGATCGGCGAATTGGACCAGATGTTGCCAGAGGAGAAGCCTCTGTGTCAGATGCTGGCAGAAATTGCTGGATTTGCATGTATCTGTCGGTAGCAGGAGACATAGGCATAGGTGAGGTAGCATAGGCTGAAGTAACATCTTCAGTTCCTGAGTTTGAGGACAAGCTGATAGGGTGGGTGTTCGAAGACATGACACTGTAATAAATTTCCCGATTAGTAAATGTAAGCATAATTATGACCAATTTAAAATGCTATAAGGTAAATAATACTTTTTACCAATTACTGGGATGCGTAGGCACGAAGGGCGTAGGATGGAATTTTATGAAAATTTTGTCCCGTTTAAAGTGTAGTTATAGTCCAATGTTCCAAAAACACTTGGTTCACTATAACAGTAGCTCTGATGCCAATCTATAACACCCCCAAAATCGATCAATACAGCGGAAGACTTAAAATGTCAGCGGAAGACTTTTGGGGTATTATATCGTGGATCTTTGTCACAATTATAGAAAATGATTCAGGTGATCGTTTTAAGTTTTATTTAAAATACCAAATATTCATAATTCCAAGAGAATTCGTTATTCAACAACAAATTTTATTCAAAGAGAAATAAACGTTTTTTTATTTGCCCACTTCGTGCCTTTGCCATCCATTCCATTTAGTTACCTGAGATAAACATGCTAAAAGTCAACAAAAGTTGAGTGAAATTCATAGGTTTATAATTAAGAGTTTGAACACAAGAGATAGGTGCTTATTGTATAAAAATACAAATAAACAAGTTAGAAAAATCGCATTCATTATTGACTTAAGCTCATGACACTCAACGATTCAACAGACATCAATATTTTCCGTAATAATGATGTAAAGTATATAGCCCCCAAGATAGGTATTTGCCAGTAACCTATGATATTTAAATAAAGTGCATTTGGTAACTTTCCTCTAGCAACCAAATGGGGATTGTCAATCCCTAATAGATCTATTCACAATTATTTACGTTCACTCTTCAAGTGATTAAGGTTCATGATCGATGGACTTTTGGCAATAGCTACTTAAGCAATAATAAGATCAGGAAAAGACTTGTGTTCGGTTTTTGAGCATGTATCCCCCCCACAAAAATAAGTTAAATGTGGGCTATGAACTCACCTTAGTAGGATAGTAGAACAAACGTAATCTCAACGATGCAAGGCAACGGCTTCACACACAACCTATAAGATATGGCACGTTTCCGTTCTTAAGTCTCGTTTTATTGCGAACGTTTATTATTAATTACGAGTAATCGATAAAGTGCATACGTGATGTGTTACGTCGTATAAAAATAGATAATGGTTATGTATTGTTTTATTCGTCTAAATTTAGTTATCGTTATATAAGTTTTATTCGTATTATATATATATAATAAGTTGTGTTTATTATTTATTGTTTTAATATATATTCAAATATATATATATATATATATATATATATATATATATATATATATATATATATATATATATATATATATATATGTATAAATATGTATAAATATAAAATTATTATTAAAAGTCAATACTACTATTCGATCCTTTATGTTTCTCAATTTTACACTTTTCACCCTTAACGGAAAACGTTTACGTCGTTAGTCCAAAAATTATATATATTTACGTTTTTAATCCAAATATTAAATATTTACATTCATTATCCCTAAGTTTTAATATTTACAGTTTATACCCTTAGAAAAACAGTTTTTATACTTTTCACCCAAAGTTTACAAACTTTACACTTTTAGTCCCTAACTCTCGAATATTTGCAAAAATAGTCCAAACATTACCAAATTTAAAACTTAGCATTTTTATTATTTCAATAAGCTCATAAGGTTTCAAACAGCTTATACCAACAGCTTATTAGCTTAAAAAGTGCTTATTTCATTAATTGGGCTTAACGAGCCAAAATTAAGGGCCCGTTAAGGTTTTGTGATCCAAGGGGTTTGGGGGTACATTGGGTTTGTCGAAATCCATATTTTTAAGTTACAACATCATTTCAAAAGAGCTTATACGATTAGCTTATCACAATAAGCTAAACTGAGCTTTTTGGGCTTTTCGGCCCACTTAAGGTTTTTAAGTTTCTGAAAATTGGTTTCCATAGCGATTTACTTTGGATCTCGTTAAGTGATCAAACTAAGTTATTAGGTCGACTTATTTATCATTCCCGTTAGTATTTCAAGTAAACAATTAGATCGTGTAAAAATATAGGTAGGTCGTGTGTCTATATTTCATAATATACGATCAAAGTAAATGGGGCACGATAAGTTCTTTCGCTAGTATAATAGTGTTGAAATTTTCTAAGTCTTTTTATAGTATACGTGCATGTCCATATGACTTAGAATCGTATGATATTTAGTATATATATATATATATATATATATATATATATATATATATATATATATATATATATATATATATATATATATATATATAAGTATAAGCTCGAAATACTTATGTAGGCTCGTTTGTGACTTGGTAAATATGTAGTTCGTTATATAATATGAGCATGTTACGTTTTAGTTCCTCATTTTATTTAGACGAAGTGTTCGTGCAAAATAAGTGATACGTGTATATATCTATATAAGAAATAAAGATTTGGAGGTCTCACCTCACCTCAAAGGTGGAGTTAAACGATGAAAATGGTTCGTGTATATGGTTCAACGCCTCGTGGTTCACTTCACGTTCCTCCAAGGTTCAAATAGCTCCAATCCTTGCTTCCTAGGTTCGTTTTGAGATGTGGTTCTCCTAGCAATCCGTTCGTCCCTCCATCACTCTCTCTCGTTAGTATTTTTAGTGCTTTGGTACGTATAAGTGTATGAGGTGATTTAACTTTGCATGTAAATCTTATATAGGCTGTTTTTGAGGGTGTATGGACAAGATAAGCTCACAAGAATGAAGGATGCATGTGAGGCGAATAGTAACGCCACAACTAATGCCCAATCGAGTGTTTACAAAGCTAGATCTTGTGAGATATCATGCCTGACGTTTCATGTTATGCTTATTGTTAGTTTAGATGTGATTGGTGAGCAAGGGAGGCAACAAGGAATAATATGCCATGTTTTTGTGTTATCTATCAAGGGTGAGTTTGGTGGTTTGCTTAGGCGTTTTCTAGGGTAATAAACGAGTAAGAATAAGTGTAACTTGTATTGTTTCTGTTTCTTTGGTACTAGGTGAGACGAGGCAAGCAAAAATATGCATGTGTTGTTTATAAAAATCGTAAGAACTAAGGGTGTTTTTGGGTGAGGTCGCGGCAGGGAATAAGAAAAGAAAACAAAAAAAATAACAAAGGGTGCGTTTGGGCTTGGCCTGGTGGGCTGCTGGTTGTGTCGGCCCAAAGAAAAAAAGAAAAGGATAAAAAGGAGTCCGTTTGGTTGTGTAGTGTGTAACCGTGGCCCAAAGGGTGTTGGGGGCCCACCTGGTGTGTCTCGATTATCGTGTCGAAGTTCAAAAATATTAGTGAGCGTTCTCGGGAAGTTTCGTAGGTTCGGGGAATATATAAATAGTATACGTTATTTAGACGAAACGTATTATTTTAAATATAAACGCGTTATATAAATATTTATCGTTCGCAATAATTATAGGCAATCTAGGTTGTGTGTAAGCATCGTTCCTGGGTAAACGGTCAATCACAGTTATCGTAGTGGTCCAATATCAAGCCATATCATAAAAAAAAAAAAAATTGTTACCCGTAAAATGGCGTTAATTTATTGTAACATCGTTTTATTTATTCGTATTCATTTTACTAATCGTAAGGGAAATTTACGAGAGGTTACATGAATCTAGGGTAAGACATGTGATTTTGCCTAGACTTCCCACCCAATTTGCCTATGAGGTCCATGAAGATAATTTCTCCAAGGTCAATCTTTTTACCATCAATGAGACAGTACACTATCATTGATTGAGTAGTGTTTAGTTGCTAAGTTGAGGACTTATTCCCCCCAAGGACCTGAATTACAAATGTCATCAGGATCCTCCAAGGGGCAGGGAACCATGTTTTGATGATGGTGGCTTTGTTCAGTAGGGCCCCTGGAGTAACATCAGGATGATGTTTGTCATAGGGCCCTAGTTCTAAGAGGAGTTGTTTAACTTCCTCTTGACAAAGGTTTTGTAGTCAAGAGTAAGGGACTTAGTCTCATTCTTCACTGAGAACTTGATTTTGGCCTCCTTTGGTGCATCAGGGTTTTCAACCACCGCTGTGCACCAAAATTCCCTCAAGTAGTCATGATAGATGACTGAGGGGGTCTTTGTGAATGTGGTGGTGGGAAAACAGTTTTGTAGGAACTTTACCACATTCCTGTATTCAGGAAACCCTTCATGGTTGGCAAAGTTCCCCACCACATTGTTTTTGGTGAGGTCTACGCTTTCCATTTGGAATTCCACATTGGGTGCGTATTTTATGACCTTTGAAGATGCCATTTTAATTTGATAAAAAGGTCTGGTTTTGAATAAAGAAGAAGCACACACAGATTTTGAAAGCAAGAGTTCTTGAAATAATTTTGCAAGAGTTTTGTTAAGATTTTTAAAGCGTGTATGTGTTCTTCTTTGTGGGGGTATTTATAGGGTGGGAATTAGGGTAGTGATATTGCGGATACCAAAGGTTTAAATTATTCAACCGAAGCGGCATAATAATATTGGTTTGAAATCCGCATTTAATATCACGATTCCCATTACCCCTATTTTCTCTCACATCATGGGTGAACAGTTGTGAGGCTCTGCAAATAATGCACTTTTGCAGAGAAAAAATCATCACAACTTTTGTGTGTGAGGAAGCATTTAATGCTCAGTGGTGTTTGGTGAGAGAGAAGTGGGGGCCCAAGGAGTGGATGCCAGTTGTGTAAGTGACATATATTCCTATATTAAATAGGATTCAGTTACCTACCTGGGACATTAACTAACTAAGTACTTAGAGCATTTAGTTAGGGTATTCAATGCCATTTTTCATCCTGAGCCCCCTGAATGAATTTTTTTCATTCAGTAAAAAAATGAGTTTTCAGGAAGGGTGTGATCAGGGACCTAGAGAATTTACATCAGGTTGGAACACTTTTGATCAGTTTCCTGATTCTATGTTCAACATGCCCAGTTCAGCTTTCAATCTTGTGAAAGTGGGTTCATCCAAAGGTTTAGTGAAGATATCAGCTAGCTGATACTCAGTGGGGATGAAATGTAGTTCAATTTCTCCATTAGTGATGTGGTCCCTAATGAAGTGATATCTGATGTCAATGTGTTTGGTTCTTTGATGAAGTACTGGATTGTTTGAGATGGCTATGGCACTTGTATTATCACAAAAGATAGGTACCATCTTATACTGAATGCCATAGTCACTCAGTTGACTCTTCATCCATAGTACATTTGCACAACATCCTGCAGCAGCCATATATTCAGCTTCAGCTGAGGACATGGCCACTGACTGTTGTTTCTTTGTACTCCAACACACAAGTTTACCACCAAGAAATTGGCAGGATCTTGAAGTACTTTTCCTATCCATATTACATCCTGCATACTCAGAGTCAATGTACCCTTTGAGATCAAATCCTGAACATTTTGGGTAATACAAACCAAGGTTTGGAGTACTCTTCAGGTACTTGATGATTCTCTTGACAGCAGTGAGATGTGATTCTTTAGGGTCAGCCTGGTATCTTGCACACAGGCAGACTGAGAATTGGATATCAGGCCTTGAGGCAAGTAAGTACATCAGGGAGCCAATCATTCCTCTATATTGGGTTTGATTCACTGATTTTCCAGTGAGATCAGGGCCAAGGTTGTTAGGAGGAACCATAGGAGTCTTAACTGAAGAGCAGTCAGTGAGCTCATATTTCTTCAGTAGGTTCCTGAGGTATTTTTCTTGGCAAATGGATATTCCCTTTTCAGTTTGTTTAATTTGAAGTCCAAGAAAGTATGTGAGTTCACCCATCATGCTCATTTCAAACTTTGTGGTCATCAGTTTCTCAAACTGTTTGCAAAGTTTGTAACTTGTTGAGCCAAAGATGATGTCATCAACATATACTTGGACAAGAATGACATCATTCTTTGTTCTGTAGATGAACAGTGTGTTGTCAATCTTTCCTCTGACAAACTTGTTTTGGATCAGGAAGGCTGAAAGAGTTTCATGCCATGCCCTGGGTGCTTGTTTCAATCCATAAAGGGCTTTGTTAAGCTTGTACACATGGTTGGGGTATTCACTACTCTCAAAACCAGGAGGCTGTTGCACATAAACATCTTCTTTGATGTTACCATTCAGGAATGCACTTTTAATATCCATTTGGTAAACTTTAAAGTTCATGTAAGTTACATAGGCAAGGAAGATCCTGATGGCTTCCATTCTAGCAACAGGTGCAAAGGTTTCCTCATAGTCTATACCTTCTTGTTGATTATATCCTTTGGCAACCAGTCTTGCTTTGTTTTTGATGACTGTGCCATTCTCATCGGTCTTATTTTTAAAGACCCATTTCATACCAATGATTAAAACACCCTGGGGGCATTCAACAAGGGTCATGACATCATTTCTGTCAAATTGTTCCAATTCATCTCTCATGGCCTGAACCCAACTTTCATAAGTCAGGGCTTCTTTGACATTTTTAGGCTAAATCTCTGAGAGATAGTCAGCATAAAGACATATATTGGCAGTGGCGGCCTTGAATTTAGCAGCCTTGCTTCTTGTGAGCATGCCTTCAGTGGGTTCACCAATGATGTTCACAAGCTCAATGATTTTGGATCTAGTCCAGCTATCCCGAGGTTTGGGATAGGAATTTGAGCTTGAAGGAGCCTGATTAGATTCAGACTCAGGAATATGAGGTGACTCATCACTATGTGCTTCAGTGACTTCTGTAGGAACAATTTGTTCTGAAGTTTCCTGAACAGTTTGTTCAGTGGTTGCAGTCTTATTGGAGACATGCTAAGTTTCAATGAACTCACTGATGGGTGGTTGAGGTAGGTTCTGAGGGATGATGTAATAGGAGACGTCAGCATCAGCTTGGTATTGGGTTGAGGGATTGTTCTCAGGATGATACTCATCAGGAGGATACCTTGTTGAGTCATCAATTCCAATTTCTTCAACTGAGGAATTTGAGAACCTGATGGATTTAGTGCTCTCATCAACAGTAATGTGATAAGTTTCCTCAGTTTGTTGTCTCCTAGTGTTGAACACCCTGAAGGCTTTAGAAACCAGAGAATATCCCAGGAAGTATCCATCATCAGCCTTGGCATCAAATTTACCCAAATGATCCTTGTGATTATGAATAAACACAGGGCACCCAAATACATGAAAGTAGCTGATGTCAGGGATTCTTCCTTTGAATATCTCATAAGGAGTCTTATTGTGCCTCTTCACAATGATTGACCTATTTTGAGTGTAGCAAGCTGTTTTAACTGCCTCAGTCCAAAAATGTTTTGAGAGGACTGAGCCATTTAACATTGTTCTTGTTGCCTCAATGAGTATTCTATTTCTCCTTTCAGCTACTCCATTTTGTTCAGGAGTATAGGGAGAAGTGAAATTTTGAGAAATTCCTTTCTCATCACAGAAACACTCAAGGTCTTGGTTTTTGAATTCAGTGCCATTGTCAGTTCTAATTTGTTTAACTTTGACATCATTTTGATTTTCAATATTCCTGACAAATGACATGATGGTTTCAGTTGCCTGACTCTTTTTGGTCAGGAAGTAAACCCAAGTATATCTTGAGTATTCATCCACTATGACCAGAGTATACTTCTCATGGTGAATGGACATTGGACTGACAGGTCCAAAGAGGTCCATATGAAGAAGATGTAGGCAGCTTTTGATGGAAAAAGTTTGTTTGGTTTTGAATGATGCCCTGTGGTGTTTTCTTTTTTCACAAGCAGAACAAGGCTTGTCTTTGGTATACACCAGGGATGGAAGGCCCAGAACTTTGTTCTGTTTGGCCAGGTTGTTGATGCTCTTGAAGTTGAGATGAGAGAGTCTCCTATGCCATAGCCAGTTGATTGTCTCACTTGCCTTTGAGAATAGGCAAGTCCCATTTTGAGTCAGGGATGACATGTCAAGGACATATACATCATCCCTCCTAGGGGCAATCAACACAACTTCCTTATTGGAATTAAAGATTGTCCCTCTCTTGTCATCAAACTGAACTATGTATTTGGCATCACATAGTTGGGAAACACTTATCAGGTTGTACTTGAGACCATTAACATAAGTTATTCTTGTAAAAACTATACCATTGCAGTTTACTGAACCATAACCTTTAGTGGGAGCTGATGAGTTATCACCAAATACTACTTTGGGTCCTGGTTCTTCCACATATTTGTGCAGAAAACTTTTCACACCAGTCATACTTCTGGAGCATCCACTGTCTAGATGCCAAGTAGGATCCTTGATGTGTTTCTTCCTCATAGTGATGTTAACCCATTCACCATTTCTTGCATGACTCTTCCCCACAGCAAGCTTGTTGTCATCTGATAGAGCCATCAGGGCACTGATGTGAACTTCATCATCATCAAAGGACACTTCAACCTTATCCCAGTCATATGTTTCAGCAACAAGCCCTTTATTCTTGGCTTGAGAAGGCTTTGGAGCCTGAGGAGGCTGAGAGACTGTTGAGGATGATTCAAGAAGGGCAAGTTTAGCTTTTGCCTTTCTGTATTTGGCTTTAAAGTCAATTTGAGGGACTTTTTCAAATCTTTGACTAGACTGAAGCATTTTTGGTTGAAATTTGCTGGGGCCTGAAAAAGAGTTACTTCTTGAAAATTTGAAAGATGGTTCTGAGGTTGTTTTTGAAAAACAATCTTTAGCAAAATGGCCCATTTTGCCACATTTAAAACATTCAGTGTTCTCATTTGCTTTTGAAGGAAATTTGTTTTTCTTAAACAACCTTTTTGAATTAGCAAGGAGTGCCCTTTCTTGAAATTCAATTTGAAGATCATTTAGGTACTCCTCACTGGTTCTTAGGTCAACCTCATCATCAGATCCATCCTAAAAATCCTGCACAACACCTTTTGAATAGAAAGCAATTGATATGGGTGAAATTGTCAAGGTCTTTTTGGTCTCCTGAGCTTTACCAGGGTATCTCCTGGTGATAAGATTGTCTTCATAGACAAACTTCCCATAGATGGTAGGGAGCTCAAGGTTCTGAATGTGGTTTGCATTTCTCAATCCCTGAGAGAAGTTTAACCACTTCTCAGGGAGACTATTGACAAAACCAACATTAATCTCATGTTTTGACAGTATAACACCATCATTGGTCAGCTCATTCAGGAGGGTCTTATACCGAGTATAAGTCTCAGAGAGACTTTCAGAATCCTTGGCCCTGAAGGTATTGAATTCAAGCTTCAGGTCCATGATTCTATTCTCTTTGGTATCAGAAGGCCCTTCGTAGCTATGAACCAGGTCAGTCCACGTCTGCTAGGCAGTGGGACAGTTGATCACTGATTCCATTATATCATCAGGAAGGCATGATATAATGATGCTTTTCAGGCGCTGGTCTTGATTGACCACCCTCCTTTCATCTGGGGTCCACTGAGCTTCAGGTTTAATTAAACCTTGGGCAGTTGTTGGGATATATGGACCATCATTAATCAACTTAATGTAATATGGTTCCATCCCAGTTAAGTAGCAAAGCATTCGCTTTTTCCACTTATTAAATTTGCCAACTTCTAGTCGAGGGGCAGTTGCTGAATAACTTCCACCCTTTTTGTCGACAAGTTGGGGAACATCTATGTGAGTAATAGTGGGATCTTGATTTTAAAAACTTGGGCACTCTTAAGTTTTTGAAAACAGGTTTAAGTTTTACAAATCAGAGGCTCTGATACCACTTGTTAGTCCCTTTTACTTGGTTAACAATAACTACAAAGCTAAAGTAACCAAGTTGTATGACTTTAAACAAAGATGTATAAAACGATTAACAATAAAGTAACGTAGATATAAGAGACAATATTTTTAAACGTTTAATTCTTTATTAGAAGTTAATCAAAAAGAATCGTACCCAAGTGTTTGCGGAATAACACTTGGGATTGAAAACGACAAGTGTGGTATTGACTCCTCTCTAAACTCAAACAATGTTGAGTGACAACTTTCAGGACCCACTGAGCTATCTCAGGGGTTATGTTGTTCTTTGGAGGAGTAAAAGTGGTTTGTGAATGCTTTGCATTAATTGCACAAACTTGTCAACTTTTACTCCTCAACTTATGCTACCTATTTATACACAAATATGAACAACCTTATTATACAATGGACCTAAGTGTTCCTCAATAAAATCTTAATAGATTTTATTCTCTGGCAAAGGAAACTTCTTTGGGTTAAGTCCAAAAGGCACTTTCTGATGACAGTCTGGTTTTAACCATTTGGGGAAAGTTTGACCTTAAAGTGATAAAGCACTTTAGTGAAACAGATCAAACTTTTCCGCCCAGTCCCGCCAAAACTTCAGTCTTCAAGTCATCAGTCTTCAGTACCATAATAGTTGTTGAGGAGTCTTGGGGTTCAGTGAGTTATTGTCATCCTCACTGAACCCATCACCTTCTTCTTGGCTTAGATCACACTCACTGAGTTCCGCCTCACTGAATGGAGAACCTTTCTTCTTAGGCTCGGTCTAGGCATCCTGAAGATGACTCACTGAGTTACTGTTCACTCAGTGACTTGTTTACACTTAGGTTATTTTACGTTCAAATCCTTGTTAGAAGAAGATTAGGAAATTCAGTGACCCAACAATCTCCCCCTATTTGAACATACCCTCAAAAATACCAATTAACTAAAATCAAAGATTTCTCCCGTTGTTATAGCTTTGGTTAAATTCATTGTATCGAATGCAAAACGTTGGTTGCTTTTTAGGTTAGCCTTGGTTAAATTCATTGTGTCGAATTCAAAACCTTGGTTGCTTTTAGGTTATGTAATTAATACAAAATAATTTAAATTCAATCCTTTTTATGTTTGCAAATTATTTTTAAGTTATACGATTATTTCAAAATTAATTTGACTCAGTGACATTGAACGAAATGAAGCATATTCGCGACGATTCTGCAATTTTAATATGGAGCGCATGTCTTCAATAATTTGTTACTAGCGTATCATAATACTTATTTAATGTCACACATGTAAAATTAATTTTACTATCTCTTAAAAAGCTCTCTTTTTCCGGTCTCTAGAAGAACATTTGCGCTGGAAAAATAGGTGCCGGAAGGCTAGCCTCAAAGTTGCTGTCTTGGGGTTTGAAATTGAGACCACTGCTAGAGTTTACTATTTAAATACGTATACATCTTTTTACATCATTATGATTATAGATACCACTATTTAAACAAACGCTTTCATCTCTAGCAAGGACAACAAATTTGGTGTGACTTTTAGTTTAAGGGTGGCGGAAGTAACAAATCTTTTAGATACTACTATTTTAAAAAATGTTTTCGTTTGTTTTTTTTACGCTTTCGTCTATTTTTAACGTTTTCGACCTTTTTTAACGTTCTCATTTGTTTTTTTTATGTTTTCTACTTTTTTTTTTACGTTTTCGTCGATTTCTTTATGTTTTCGACTGTTTTTTTACGTTTTCATCGATTTTTTACGTTTTTGTCCCCCCTTTTTACGTTTTCATCTACTTTTTTACATTTTAGTCCTTTTTTTATGCTTTAGTCTGTCTTCATCCTCTTTTCTTTTACATTTTTGTATGTTTTATTACGTTTTCATCATTTTTTTACTTTTTCGTTTGTTTTTTTACGTTTTCGTCTATTTTTTTTTACATTTTCGCCGGTTTTATTACGATTTCATCCGTTTATTTACGTTTTCCTATGTTTTTTTACTTTTCATTTTTTTTAACGTTTCCGTCTTTTTTTTACGTTTTCGTCTGTTTTTTGCGTTTTCGTCTTTTTTTTACGTTTTAGTCCGTTTTCTTACATTTTCGTCATTTTTTTAGGTTTTCGTCTGTTTTTTATGTTTTCGACCATTATTTTTATGTTTTTATTTGTTTTTTACGTTTTCGTCCGTTTTTTTATGTTTTTGTCAGTTCTTTTATTTTTTCGACCTTTTTTTAGGTTTTCGTCGGTTTCTTTATGTTTTGAATTGTCTTCTACCATGCAGATGAAGACTTTAGATGTGCCTCTTCTTTTACGGACATGATTATCAGATGAAGAGGTAAAAGCTCTGAAAAACAAATGACACTACTAATTATGATGCAGCATCAAATCTTTGCAACAAAGTTTTAAAACCACAATTTGACATTATTTAAAACGTAAAAGTAAAAACTTTTTAAAGTTATTATGCATTTAGCTTTAATATAAAATCTGTCTTTTTTGAACTTATTAAAATCATGAATATGTAATAAGCTGGTATTCAACTATTAAAGGTACGTATTTCATATAAAAATATTCCAATTTTCATATCGTTTCAAGCTACCTTGAAAAGTTAAATACTTTTAATTTGCTAAAAAAAAAAAAAAAAAAAAAAAAAAAAAAAAAAAGAAAAAAGAAAAACATATTTAGTTTATGGCCAATTACTTAAATATACCAAGAGATTTATTTTTTCCATCGCATAAACCATTTTCTCTGTTTGAAAAAAAAAATCAAATATAGTTTGTTCGACTGTGCGATCACTCAACTCAAGTTTTATTTTTTGCTCGACTCCACTATCATTTGCTCGACTTCACACTATAATTTTGCTCGACTTCACTTTTTGAAAAATAAATTCGCAAAGTCTATAGGCTGGAAGTCAACCTTTTTTTTTTGTCTATTTAAACCATTAACTCTTTAATTTATCCTTGACGAAAAACTGAGATATTATAAATAGAAAAATGATTATTACAAAACACATTTTTTCTAAAGAATTAATGGGTGGATCATGACCACCTATTTTTTCATCAAATAAAAAAGAGTGAATTTCATATATATATATATATATATATATATATATATATATATATATATATATATATATATATATATCCTCCAAAACCCTCATAACTGCATATATATCCAACCAAAACTCATAATTGCATTTTGCATACATACCAAGCCTCATAATTTGCATATCTATCCAAGCAAAACTTATAATCGCATATATATCCTTCTAAAGCCTTAAAATTATCAAATATATCTAAATGATCATTTTAAATATGTTTAATAGAAAAAAATATCTAATAATTATAATTGAAATATAAAATAATTATTATACCATTATTATTATTATTATTGTTATTATTATTATTATTATTATTATTATTATTATTATTATTATTATTATTATTATTATTACAAAAATCCTTTTATTGGTTTGAATCATTTGATATATATATATATATATATATATATATATATATATATATATATATATATATATATATATATATATATATATATATATATATATATATGAGTTTACGTTTAGATAGAACGATTGATGGTGTTGTTGATATTCTTATTCAAGATTTGTCAATACCGAACACGGTTTAGTCGCAGAACATGGTTGCATTTTCTTTTCTTAAAAATGGTTAAAAGATATTTTGTAATTGCAAAAATAAAAATAATAATAATAATAATAATAATAATAATAATAATAATAATAATAATAATAATAATAATAATAATAATAATAATAATAATAATAATAATAATAATAATAATAATAATAATAATAATAATAATAATAATAGGGTTATATGGGTCTCGGTTCCTATTTTGAGTAATGACTAGAATGATAAGGTTATATGGGACAATAAGAAGAATAAGGAAGCGGATTTTTGTGTTAAGGAGGCCTGAAAAGCTTTAAGATCTGATTGTCCTAAGGTGTTGTGGTATAAGCAAGTTTGATTCTCTCAGTGTATTCCAAGGCACGCATTTGTGCTTTGGATGGCTATGAGGGGGAGACTTAAAACTACGGATAGAATTTCTAGGTGGTTTAACACTTCTAGTACCTTGTGCCCTCTATGCCATACAGTTGATGAGACTCATAGCCATTTGTTCTTCAGTTGTAACTTCTCTAGGATTGTTTGGGATAACCTTAAGCCTTTGTGTAAACTTGAGGATTTATCTCATATTTGGGCTGAAATTGTTTCGGGATTTTCTATTAAAACTGCCAACAATTCTTTTGGAGTGTTTTTCAACGGCTAGTCTTGGGTGCTACGGTTTACTATATTTGGTAAGAAAGGAATGTTCGAATATTTAAAAATGAGTTTAGGACTGAGGAAGTTGTTTTTAAAATCATTGTGGACACAATTAGACATAAGCTAATAGGTTTGAGAACCAAGCACTCCCGAGAGGTTGTAAAGGATTCGGCTATTTAAAAATGAATGTTCGAATATTTAAAAATGAGTTTAGGACTAAGGAATCTGTTTTTAAAATCATTGTGGACACAATTAGACATAAGCTTATGGGTTTGAGAACCAAGCACTCCCGAGAGGTTGTAAAGGATGCGGCTATTTGGAAAGTTCATTTGAAAGGCGTTAATGGTGGTGTTAATATGGTTCATAATGATGGGACTGATGGTGTTACATAGATCCGTGAGTTGTCTGATTCTATACATGATCTTATTGAATCATGTGCAAAAGCTTTGGGTTTATCAGAATGTTTGGCATTATGTTTGGAATTATGGTTCTAACTGTTATTTTGCAAATGTAGCCCTTTATTTGAATTATCGCAGGCTGTTAATTCTCATGTGTGTTGGATCTGCTGGTTTTGCTTGGGAACAGGTTTTTGGAGATGTAACCAAGTTTTTGATCGTGGTGATGATGACTCAGGTAATGTTTGCTTACTATGAGTATTATATATGGTCTATGCACTACAGGTATAAACAAGATAAATGGGTTGTTATTTCATATTTTTGATGTTGAGCTTGAATGTTTTGAAAAGCACACCCATTTGTTCTTTGTTATTAACCTACGCTGGACCATTATTATGTGTTGTTTGGGTATTTTAGGAAATTTGCTATGCACTACAGATTTTGGATTAACTTCTGCGCTAGCATACTGTTTGGATGGTTGGAGTTCAGTTGGCTATGCACTACAGCGGTTAATCATAAATTTTGCGCTGGCCTTTTGTTTTGGTTTATGAGGAGTTTTGATAGAATTTTTGGTTCTTATTTAGGTTATAATACTCAGGTTTGGTTTATGAGGAGTTTTGATCAGATTACTATGCATTACAGAGGTGTTTCTTTAACCTTTGCGCTGGTTTTCTAGTTTGGTTGTGAAAATGCTCAGTTTCTGGATTTGCATATGCTGATTTGGATTGATGTCTTTATGGTTATTAAGCTTGCATTTTCTTTGACTAATGGTGTTTTCATTACTTGTACTCTTTTTCCTTGTTCAAAATTTTCCCACTAGGTTTTTTGTTGGCAAGGTTTTTTAATGAGACAGGTAACTTGGGTGATGTTACTTCTTGATGAATCATTCTCCTTCATGATTGCATTTGATGATGTGAAGTTTGGTGGTACTATGGACTACTCTGGTTCTAGATTGTTAAAGGTTCTTGCTGTATTTTTTAATCAGATCAATTTCACTCATTCGGGATGCTTTTGTATCTTTCCATGTATTCAGAGTATGGGGTGATTGTAGTTAAAGTTTATATGCCTGCTAGGATTGATGATTTTGGGGCTGCTTTGGAGATTTCTTATTAGTTATTAGTTGTCTTTGTTTTGGTTATTTGTATTGTTAGATATTGCAGCACTTGTAATTGATTTGGGGTTGTCCAAATCATTTGCTTTTTCTTTGTTTCTTAGGTAAAAGCAGACCTGTTTAGGGGTTGTCCTAACAGGTTTTTCCTTTTGTGCTATTTTCTTGTACATAACTCTTCATTTTATTTAATATATTTTACCTTTGTATAATAATAATAATAATAATAATAATAATAATAATAATAATAATAATAATAATAATAATAATAATAATAATAATACAGGCTCACGACGGGTTGGGACAGAAGATGAATTATCGCCAATGTCGGTCTGTGTTATGCTACAGGCTCACGATTCCTATGTTCTCTTAAGGCAGCCTATGCCCGAGTTGCAATGTACACCGTATGGACCAATGGGGGGATCACGCGGTCCACTGTTCTAGCGAAGTGAGTGTTAAGTTCAGGCATAACCTGGTGCGTGATATCCTGGTTGATATATGTTCCAAGGCAGGGATCATGGTGTGTAAGGAGGCTCCAATGGGGTTTCTTTCGGAGGAAGGAAGATAATTACGTCCTGCAGATGTGCTATTATTCAACTGGCTCCAGGGTAAGGATGCATGTTAGCATTAAAAATATATATATAGAAGTGATGGTCATTCTCATATTATAACTTTGTGTCGTTTGTTAAGATATGTAATAGGATAGTCAATGGGCTCATGGACTTGGTAAGCTAGTATGATGTTAGTTAAATATGTAAGCCTTTTAAAGGATAAGAAATCCATGTCCATTACCAAGTCCATAGAAAGCCTTAGGGCATCTCTTGTATCTTACTATATAAACACCTCAAAGCTCATTTGAGGTGTGTGCTTGTGTGTGTTTCTCTTAATAAAAGTTCCCATATTTCCTATCTCTCTCTATATACATACGCCACATACATATATACATATCAAGTCACCATCTTTCAATCTCTACTTCATCTTTGCTTCTATTTTTGTGATAAAATTGTGTTATTTAAGGTCCTACAAGTGGTATCAATCGCCAAACAATGATTTAGGAGTGTTGGGAATTTGTGTTTTTCGTTTTTTTAAGCAATATACACGTTTTTTTTCAAAAAAGTTCTTTACTTTTCTTGTTTTTCTTGGTTTTTAACACTTTTTTGATTACAAACTAGTGTTACAAACCTTTTCTAACAAGAAAGTTTCAATCTTTTTGAAGATTTATAGCTTAAAAAATTCGATTTTGATTATTGTACTTGTTTTCTAGAACACAAAATTTTTTTCATAAAAATCATCAAGTTTGCAACTTTCTTTAAGATTTGGTGTTTTTATACCTAGAAGTACAAGAATCTTGGAATACAAACTTTATTTGGGTGAGCTTTTAGCAAAATCAAAATTCTAGCAAACTTTCTAGAACACACTTGTACCATTTTTCTAAATCACAAAGTTTCTAAATCACAAAGTTTCGAGAACACACTTGCTCCCGTTGCTTACTCGGTGTTTCCCTTGCTTGTATAGGTGAGAAAACACTTCGACTCGTGGTATACTCTCTAAATTGTATAATTTAGAAAGTTTTGGTGCTAAGCTTCTAGAACACTGAAAAGTTTCTAAAACACTGAAAAGTTTCTAGAACACTGAAAAGTTTCTAGAACACTGAAAAGTTTCTAGAACACTGAAAAGTTTCTAAAACACTGAAAAGTTTCTAGAACACTTAAAACTTTCTAGAACACTGAAAAGTTTTATAGAACACTGAAAAGTTTCTAAAACACTGAAAAGTTTCTAGAACACTTAAAACTTTCTAAAGCACTGAAAAGTTTCCAAATTCAACTCCTATTTCGTTGGAACGATCCAAAAATCAACTTTATCCTATCTTTCTTTAAAAAAAAAAAAAAAAAAAAAAAAAAAAAGGTGTTTTAATTTAGCTTCACGTTCATGGAACCTCTCAAAACTTTCTTTCCATCAATGGACATGGAACCTATCAATGGAAACTACATCTTTATGGCAAATCATCTGGCAACAACATCAAGCGGTGATTCTGATCTTCCTCCTACTTATGATTCAGATCCATTCCATGAGGTATCAAATTATGGTAATGATGCTAATCTGTTTGCTCATGAAAAGCCACATTATGTGCCACCTGCACCTAATGATGATACATATGTGGGGGAACAAGTTAATAGCAATGTTAACTATGAAAATCCAGATATGGATCCTAATGGAGTTCAAGTTGCACAAAATGGTGCTAATGATGAGGAAACACGTGCTTTATTTGAATCATTATTAAATAATTGTGGTATTGAAATCGAGAAAGTGAAAAAGGTCAATCGCGATGTTAAGGCCGCGAATGAGAAATTGACCACTGAGCTTGAGAGATACAAGGAAAATGCAAAAAGTTTTCAAATTCATAAAGAACGCGAGTCAGAACTTGAAATTGGTTACAAGAAGTTACTTGTTAAAGATAGGGAATGGAAAAACAAGTTTGCTAATCTTGAAATAAGTTCAACAAAAACCATTAACTCTTTAAAACAAGAAATTTATGAATTAACAAACCAACTTTCAAAACAAAAATCAACTTATACCAATCTTGAAAAAGAACGGGATGAGTTGAAAAAGGACTTTGCAAAGAAAGAAGATAAACTTTTGGAAGAAATTGTAGAGTCAGAACACAAGATTGCTCATCTAGAAGAATTAGTGGTTAAGTCGGGTCAGTCAAGTCAAACAATGAAAATGATTTCAAACCAAACTAATCCGATTTACCATACGAAACACAAAATGGCTCTTGGTAACAACAATCCTTGTAATCTCAAGAAAGCTCGGCAAGAACAGAATGTTTTGTATAATGCTAATGTGATTTACACCAAACATGATCCTCCCGTCGTTAGGGATTCTGTGGAAACAATGGAACTTGTCGAAGAGAGCATTATTAAAATGAAACAAAAGGATTTGAAACCCATTGATTACAACAAATTGAACAAACTTTCGGGTATTACTTTTGTTCCACAAAACAAGCATCAGCGTTTTCCATAAAACGACCATTCTCAAAACTAGTTTCTAAAACAGTAGTTGCTTCCAAATCACTTTCAAACATGGAACAGATGTCTTCAAACAACACTTTTAACACAAGTGCTGCCAGAGGATATCTTGATGATCTTAAAATCAAAATTGGGCAACTTCAAACGCTTTTAGAATCTAAAATGAGACTGAATGAGATCAATTGGAATTCCACAGTTCATTTACAGCTGAAAAAGATTCTTGAAAAAAACTTTGCTCCTCCAATCAATGCCATTAATGTCAGAGTCATTCATTTTGAACAAGCTTTTTTGAAAGAAACGGCTGACTTTGTCAAGGACCACAAATCCCTGGTAAAGGAAGCTAATGCAAATCTTCAAAACATCAAACTTTTGGAAAATCTAAATGATTCTCTTTTCGAAGCTGTTATGACTACTGATATAATGTCCATCATTTTACAATCATATTCTGTTGAGGACGATGAAAGACTGCGAGCTGAGACATCTGAAATTGTTTCAAAATATGAAAATGCTCTTGTAAAACTTGAAAAAGAAAACATGTCATTTTTCAAACAACTTGATCGAAAATCAGAGGAATATAAGTATGACAAAATATCGTATGAGCATGCCTACAAGGACATGAAAGAGCAAAATGGTCTTTTGAGAGCTCAACTTGTAAGTATAAAAGGGAAGGGTGTGGATACTGATTTTGCAAAACCATCGACTTCGGAAAAAACAAATGCTTCAAAAACGGTTGAAAAAATGTCTATTTCCCGGTTTGCTCCAAAAGTCGATGAGAAAAACGATTTGACAAAACCAGTCACTCCGCAACCTTTGCCCAAGAAAACGAAAATTGAAAAGATTGTTGAAAATCAAAAACTGGTTGGTGAAAGAAACACAAATGTGATTGCACTTGGCTCTTCTAGGAACAGTACACCGAATGTGACCATAAACACTGTTAAAGAATCTGTTGGTTCTAATGACTTTGTCCAAAATCACCACATAGAAGAAGCTAGAAAAAAGGCACAACATCGAAAAGACGGAATCTTAGGTACAAAACCTAGTGTGATGAATTCTACAAGATTCCAAAGCACTACTAGTAGTAGTAAACCATTACTTAGGAACTATCAACAAAACACTAGGGAGTGGCTTGCATCTAAGAGTAGTTGCGAAAAAGAAAATGCCATGCACGTAGAAAACAACACTAGAAATGTTGAGTCTCTTTCGAACAAAAAGCAATTTCCAAGAGACTGTAGTGACAAAGTTAAAATTGCTGTGTTAAACAAGAATGTTGAATTTGTTTGTCCTACATGTCAAAAATGTGTTTTTTCAGCTAATCACGATGCATGTATTGTACAATTTCTCAAGAAAGGAAACTCAAGTGTCAAGACACAATCCACTAAGACACCAAATCGAAACAAACCCGTTGATAAGAAGCAAGAGGTTAAGAAACCTAATAGGTGGATACCGAAAGGATGTAGTTTTTCCAAAACTGAGACTTCCGCTGCATCTGATAAGAAAACTACATCTAGATCTTACCTTAGGTGGATTCCTACGGGAAAAGTTTTTAAAACAGTTGGTCTTAGATGGATTCCCACAGGAAAGATTTTTGATAGTTGCACCAAGACAAATAATAGTGATAATCATCAGGATAAGGAAGTAGAAACCATTACAACCGTTGATAGTCAACACCCGCAGAGTGATGATTCATGTACTTCTAACACTGTTATTTGTAAAACCTCTTCGTCTTCGGTTGTAGGTGCTTCAACTATCTCAGAACCCAGTTCATCAGAGGGCTCAAATTCTGTAAATTCTATAAAATCATTCTTTCAATCTTCTATTTTTGATTTTCCTTTTCTTTTATAAAAACAAAAACAAAATACAAAAATATAAAATTTCAAAAATACAAAAACAATATAAAATCAAAAAATCCAAAAATATTCATCTCACGACATGTCTCTCGTATAAATCAATATTCTGTACATGTCTAGAAATGTTGTTCAACAATGATACGGACATGTACAGATGCTTGAACGGGAGTTCTTTAAAATGTTTTTCTAAAACATGTCGTTTCTCAAAAGCTTCTTCACAATGGCTTGTAAGTACTTCAGTTTACAACCCGTGCTTCAATGTGAAATCTTTTCAAAACTTAAGTCCGGTTATAACAACTCGAAAAGATTTCAAATAAGGACTTAATCGGATGACTTCTTAGTACTTCAGCTAAGGACTCGTTCTTCAAAGAAAGGAAAGTGCTTAATTCAATACAAAGGTTTTACATATTCTTTGAGCACTTATCCTAAAAACATTATGGCTTATGCACACATAACAGTGTATAACCCGTGATTTTCAAAGAAAGGACCCTGTTGTACATTTCTGTGCGACAATCCTAAAAGATAAGAAGACTTCTCTCCAAAAAGCTTATCAAAGTCTTCTTATTTATTTTTTTTTGAGCAAAATTTTGAAAAATGTTTCAAAAGGTTTTCAAAACTTTTCACTATGTAGCTCAAGATATTACTCCCTCAAATCCTTAAATCGCTTAATTTAATCAAAATATTCTATTTTTGAGGGGGAGTAATAAAATGATGTTCCAAAATAATCATGCTTAAAGGAAACTTACAAGGAATTACAAACATCCGTTTCTCCTTATGCTATCCAAAAAGAAAATGTTTTAATCAATTGGTAACAAAAATACCATGGATATACTATTTTTGAGGGGGAGAAGACGTGATTAAAATGTGATCAATGTGTTTAAGATTGTGGCTGAATCTCGTGCGAGCTCGACTCAGAAATGACCCAAGAATTGTCGAAACAACAAAAGTTAGTAATCGAAAAGACTTATCCTCGACGGGTAATAACATCAAGTTAGTTACTAGAGCTAGCTGTCACCTAAAAGCTGACAATGGAACTCTTTAACTAGCCACGTAAGCATGTCTCGAAAATGATTTGTCTTAGTAGAAATGGACCGTTTCGAGAAACTTTATGTGGATATGACCAGGCCGGGTAATAACTTCAAGCTAGTCTAACTAGTGATGTAAGCGTGTCTCGAATTGGTCATGTTCACTGAAAGTGGATCAATTCAAAAAGTGCAAACTCCTCTCGCATGTGCAAATTTATTAAAAAACACATGAGTACATGTGAAGGGGGAGTCCTTCAAAAGAATGCAAAACTCTCGAAGTGTTAACAAGTATGTTTTATTATCATAAACACTTTGAGAGATTTTCACAAATGGTTTGATGGCAACAATAGGATAGTCATGAAGTTATAAGGTGACTAAGGTTAGGAATAACCGTCCTATGACCCGCCAGAGCCGGAGGGATCTACTCAAGGACAAATCCAATAGATTAGAATTAGAAGTCCTTAGGTATGATTGAAAAAAGGAGAAAATGAGAAGGAGAAAGAAGGGGTTGAAGAATTAAAAAGAAAAGCAAATGAAAAGGGTGAAAAGAAATAGCCCTCTAAATGTTCAACCTTAGAGCAGAAACCGGGTTCAACTCATGTAACAATTCGCATTTTCAGATTTATTTCTATTCCCGGAAAAATTACTATTCATTTTTTACTATTCATTTTTCCCGAAATTTTCCCGAAAGTTGATTTTTATTTCATATTCTCGAGTGATAAATCATTTCCATGACAAATTAAATGTTTGACATTCGTCAGATCATTTTCGTGAAAGTCATTAAGGAATTACACGTTTTAGGGTAAAACGTCATTCAAAAATTCTACGCACAACGAAACTCGACAGCGTTAAGTGACCCCGCATCAGAAAAATGTTTAGTACTCTCATGATTAATTAGAGAATTAATCATGACTGTGAAAAACATGACCCAAAATAAGCCTCGGCCATGAAAAACTGGAATTTTCAGTTTTTAAGCGTTTTTACTCAGCCGTAACCCTAGCCTATACCTGCACCGCGTATCTAAGACGATTTGAGTTTTCAACTTATTAGAAAAAGTCAACATATTTTTCCTTCCTCCTTTGACCAAAAATCATTCCTTGATTTTATAAGTCATTCCTTGATTTTTAGGCTTGCGGTTTTAGGTTTAAAAGACATTTAACACCAACCGACACTAGACTGAGCCCAGCCTAGACATTATAAGTCATTTTAAGTCATTATTATCCTATTAGAAAAGTTACATTTTACTTTTCTCAATTTTACGCAACTTTCGTACGTTTTACGTATTACGCGTTTTAGACCCGTGTTTCCAGTTTTAGCAGGGTTTTACCACCCAAATGGAACCTACCACTCATTTTATATTTTATTATGGAGTTTCATGACATGTTTAACAATACTTTCAAGTTCCATATTTTTACGAAACCCGGTTTTACGTTTCGTGACTTAACAACTTACGGTTAGCAATTTACGGAGTCAAAACTAGCTACATACTTAGGATATTATCATCCAAAACCAAGTCACTCCCCCTTATCACATTGAAACCGACTTAGGGGGGGGAGTCACCCCTTGTGTGTCTTAATCTCATGACAATAGCCTTAGGATGATTACATGTGTTCACCTTGGCCTCCAAGGTTGGACTAGTCAACTAAACTAACCTCCTCAAGACCCTTTATAAGCCCCCCTCCCCCTCCTATTTCGTTCACCATCATAACACACACAAACATCATCTCCTTTGCTAGTTACTTCCAAGTTTCATGCAAGATTCAAGTACAACATCAAAGATAGAAACCCTAGTTTCTTTTAGGTAACCAAAACACTTCCATAACCTCATATACTTTGGTGATTCTCTTGAGTTTAGATCCAATCAAGTCACCTAAACCTTCATCACAAATCATTCAAGAATACAAGGGTAGAAGGGTTACTAAAGTGGAGGAAAGCTTATTCAATCGAAGTCCTAGTTCTTGTCCTAGTTTCCCTTTTTCATTAAGGCCAAAAGTTGTAAGCAAACCCTAACATACTTTCTTGTTAATTATCATTTTCATGCTCTTTGTGTTCCTTTCATGCTATATATGTTCTTGTTATTGTGTTCATGATGTTTAAAAATGGACAAAACAAGTATTAGTATACATATGTTAACTTATGACAAGTAAACAAGCAAACTAGTGATTTTTATGGAGAACCACGACAAAAATAGTATAACTTTGATATTTGACACTTACTTACTGTTAAATAGGACTTAACAAGGAAAACATAGCAATTTGAATCACCCAAAACGAGTACCCGAGTCAAAAGTTATGGCCATTTGAAGTTAGCGAAACCAAAACGGCAAAACTGCCTATACCTACTGTTTTTGCATTCTGCCATTTTGAAAGTCCCACTTATGGTCCGATTCATCAAAAAGTTAAAACACGAATGTTTTCCGGAACGACGTTTTCGTTCAGGAATAAAGAAGCTCGAGCCCTGAAAATGCTTTCCGAGTGATAATTTTCTTCAAAATCTTAACAGCCCATTTTAGACCAAAGTCACTATATTATAGTTATGATTTACTAAGACCAAGAGGTCTAATGACCTAAAGCCAAGACCACAACCATGGCTAAATCCAAGGTTGAGTCTCAAGACCATGGAAAAATGACCAAGGTCACGGCGAAGCCATGACTAAATGACCATATAAACTTACTTAGGCGAAAACATGAAACAAGGAGTTGGCGATAACTTGAACATACAATTTGGATCTACTCCACCTAAAGAACCATGAGATACAAGTTATAATAAACTTACCCTAATAACAATCTTCATGTACAAATAGACTTTCCTAAGTTTATTCAAATATTGGACATGTAACTTTTCGGATCAAAACTTATACATTTGTTATCAAATACTACAATAGTAGGGAGCCTCATGTGAGGAGTTCATTTAGTAAGCCGTCGAGATGAGTTGTGGATTTACAAATTAAAGTGTCCTGGCTCCTCGAACGTTTACTCCATGACTTCTGAATTATGTCGGCCCGAACGGTAGTAAGAGATATACAACTTATAAATGTTTCATAAACCATTTATATTCAAAGACTTACGCTATATACTAAGTACTACATCATGAACATTATGCAAGACATATATAGGCAATTCTTCGTATTCTTAGACGTTACTCCAAACCTAAGTCGCAACGTTCTATTATAGGCTGCTCTTAGAGACTTTCACGATTCGACTACCACTTTGATTTCACATCACTTAAGCTTAAGGTGAGTCATAGCCCCTACTCCTTTTATACTTGTTTTAACTCTTTGGGGGAGATACATGCTCAACTACTTTCTTACATGTACAAATACTCTTAAACATTTATACTTGATTGTGTTATACTTGATTGGCATTATACTTGATTGCGTTATACATACTTGTTACACTATACTTGCTTAATTTAAATACAAGATTCGTATTTACGTGCATACATAATACTCTATTCTGTCGGAGAGGTATTGGTAGTACTCATGGGAAGATGCCCCCTACCCTTGTGTCTATACTTGACCTTGGATGACGTAGTACTATTTGGGAAGATGCCCCCGCCCTTGTGTCTATTCTTGACCTTGGGTGAATATAATCTGGTGCATTGTATAAACTAACTTTTAGCAGTGGGTTGTGGACACACAGGTTGCAAGTCTCTTATGGCGGGACTTGCAACTGAGTGGATTCTCAATGCCTTTGCTGTGTGAACATTCTTTTGAGGCTTTTTCAACTGTTTTAAGACAAACTCTATGAACTCACCAACCATTGTGTTGACACTTTAGCATGTTTATCTCAGGTCTATAAGGTGATAGCTGTTGCATGGAGCATAGAGTCGCTTGGCATGTTTTGAAGACTTATGCTTTTATCTTTACCATTCGATATGTCTTAAAACTCTTATGTATTGTATTATGGAACTCAAGTTTGTAACTCAGAATTTATTAATCGAATGGTAACTTTTCAAAACGTCTCATTTAGAGTTCGTTTTCTATACCTTGTACTTTGTATTATGAAGTAGCACCCCTATGACACAGTCTTCCGCTGCGGTATTTTGGGGGTGTTACAGATTGGTACCAGAGCCTTGGTTATAGAGAACTAGGTTGCATATACTACCTAGACTATAACTGCTATAAACATTAAGACTCTCCTCTTTATTTTGCCTTACATACACTTCATGCGCATATGCTTATTGCTAATTGTTTGTTTAGGAGAAACCCCAGACAATAGTCAGGTCATCAAAAATTTAGAGCTAAGTAATAATTGTTTAATTAACTTAATCTTGTGACAGTTCTTGTTTGATAAGACATAAGATTAAGTTAAATAAAGATTATTAGTTTCCTGTAGAGATTTGATGATTTGTCTTATACTTTATATGATCCTAATACCTAGAAGTGATTCATATGTCCTAGTACGACACTCAAACCTTTCTACAAGCGCGACTAGTCCATTTCGTCATATCACCTTCTCTAGATACCTACACTACATTATCCTTTCATAACTTAAGAGCAGATGATAGAAAGTCTACCCAATTATGTAGTATCAATTGTTGAGATATGTGTGCCTAGTAATATGTATACGTGTGAAAGGAAGCAATTATAATTATGGTGGCCAACATAATTATAAATGCGTCACGACTCACGTAGACATATGTGACCATGCTTACATTTATCAACGATTGACTCAAAATTGACAAGATTTAAGACTAAGTAGTCTAGAAATATCACCTCATATCTGACGTCGACAAAATGTCCCTCCTTGTAGATATCATGGCACCAAAGAGAGTAACTCGTAGCACTAGCCGAGGTGGTGCAACACCAAGAGGTGGAAGAACTGGTGGTCGTGGAGGTAGAGGAGCTGCTCACGACACTAGTAACCCTAGTAATGATAGTGGAAGAACTGGTGCACGTGGAGGTAGAGGAGATGCTCACGACACTAGTAACCCTAGTAACGATGGTGGAAATCCAGATGTCTCCACCATTATTGCCCAACAACTACAAAACCTACTTCCTACTATAGTCACACAAGTTGGCAATCACATGAACAATTCGGGAAACAACGGAAGCATAAATGACGCTACAAATGATGGAGGAAGGAACAACAACAACAACCACAACAACAACAACAACAACAACAACCATAGGACTGGATGTACGTATAAGGAATTTACGTCATGCAAACCAATTGAGTTTAATGGTAAAGGAGGTGCATTGGCATATACACGATGGGTCGAGAAGATGGAGTCAGTGATTGACATCAGTAACTGTGCAATCCACCAGAGAGTGAAATATTCTGCATGCTTGCTATCAGAAAAGGCATTGACATGGTGGAACATGCAGATTCAAGCAAGGACTAGAGAAACAGCTGTAGGCATGACATGGGACGACTTTAAGGGACTACTAAAGGAAGAGTACTGCCCGGTTAATGAAATGCAAAAACTAGAGGACGAGTTTTGGCATCACTCTATGGTAGGGGCTGGTCATGCAACCTACACAGATCGGTTTCATGAACTAGCTAAACTAGTTCCTCATCTGGTTACCCCTGAATCCAAGAGGATTGAGAGGTACATCTATGGCCTTGTTCCCGAGATTCGTGGGATGGTGAAAACAACCGAACCTCCCACAATTCAGAGTGCAATATTGAGAGCAGGGACCCTAACAGATGAGATGGTTAGGAATGGAACTTTGAAGATTAGTGATAAAAGGAAGGGAGCAGGTGAATCAGGCGAGCAAAAGGGTACAATGGTTGATAATAAGAGAGCAAGAGGATTTGCGGCAACAGTTTATGATCAGGGAAAGAATGAAGGTCCACATCCTAAGTGTAATAAATGTGCTTATCATCATCAGAGGTCTGAGCCCTGTCGAGTGTGTACAAAGTGCAAACAGTTGGGTCATTTTGCAAATAGGTGTGGAGCACCGGTGAATGCGGGCAATATAAGAAACAACCAAAAGACATGCTTTGAGTGCAACAGCCCAAACCACTTCTGAGATACTTGTCCTAAGTTAAATAGGGCACAGAGACAAGTGCTAGATAACCCAACTCTAGCCGTAATGCTTGAAGAAAATAACCCAAACCGTGAATACAATGTTAGTCCACCTCGGGGTCGAGCATACTATTTGGGTGCTAAGGAAGCCCGCAATGCGTAACGGGTACGTACCTTATCCTACCATATTATTCTATTCTAGTTCAAAATCTAGCTTTATTATGCCGCTATTAAGATAAGAGACCTAGACACTCTAAACTTCGGGATGAAGTTTCCTGAAGGGGTAGAGACTGTAATAATTCGCATTTTCAGATTTATTTCTATTCCCGGAAAAATTACTATTCATTTTTTTACTATTCATTTTTCCCAAAATTTTCCCGAAAGTTGATTTTTATTTCATATTCTCGAGTGATAAATCATTTCCATGGCAAATTAAATGTTTGACATTCGTCAGATCATTTTCGTGAAAGTTATTAAGGAATTACACGTTTTAGGGTAAAACGTCATTCAAAAATTCTACGCACAACGAAACTCGACCGCGTTAAGTGACCACGCATCAGAAAAATGTTTAGTACTCTCATGATTAATTAGATAATTAATCATGACTGTGAAAAACATGACCCAAAATAAGCCTCGGCCGTGAAAAACTGGAATTTTCAGTTTTTAAGCGTTTTTACTCAGCCGTAACCCTAGCCTATACCTGCACCGCGTATCTAAGACGATTTGAGTTTTCAACTTATTAGAAAAAGTCAACATATTTTTCCCTCCTCCTTTGACCAAAAATCATTCCTTGATTTTATAAGTCATTCCTTGATTTTTAGGCTTGCGGTTTTAGGTCTAAAAGATATTTAACACCAACCGACACTAGACTGAGCCCAGCCTAGATATTATAAGTCATTTTAAGTCATTATTATCCTATTAGAAAAGTTACATTTTACTTTTCTCAATTTTACGCAACTTTCATACGTTTTACGTATTATGCGTTTTAGACCCGTGTTTCCAGTTTTAGCAGGGTTTTACCACCCAAATGGAACCTACCACTCATTTTATATTTTATTATGGAGTGTCATGACATGTTTAACAATACTTTCAAGTTCCGTATTTTTACGACACCCGGTTTTACGTTTCATGACTTAACAACTTACGGTTAGCAATTTACGGAGTCAAAACTAGCTACATACTTAGGATATTATCATCCAAAACCAAGTCACTCCCCCTTATCACATTGAAACCGAATTAGGGGGGGGAGTCACCCCTTGTGTGTCTTAATCTCATGACAATAGCCTTAGGATGATTACATGTGTTCACCTTGGCCTCCAAGGTTGGACTAGTCAACTAAACTAACCTCCTCAAGACCCTTTATAAGCCCCCCTCCCCCTCCTATTTCGTTCACCATCATAACACACACAAACATCATCTCCTTTGATAGTTACTTCCAAGTTTCATGCAAGATTCAAGTACAACATCAAAGATAGAAACCCTAGTTTCTTTTAGGTAACCAAAACACTTCCATAACCTCATATACTTTGGTGATTCTCTTGAGTTTAGATCCACTCAAGTCACCTAAACCTTCATCACAAATCATTCAAGAATACAAGGGTAGAAGGGTTACTAAAGTGGAGGAAAGCTTATTCAATCAAAGTCCTAGTTCTTGTCCTAATTTCCCTTTTTCATTAAGGCCAAAAGTTGTAAGCAAACCCTAACATACTTTCTTGTTAATTATCATTTTCATGCTCTTTGTGTTCCTTTCATGCTATATATGTTCTTGTTATTGTGTTCATGATATTTAAAAATGGACAAAACAAGTATTAGTATACATATGTTAACTTATGACAAGTAAACAAGCAAACTAGTGATTTTTATGGAGAACCACGACCAAAATAGTATAACTTTGATATTTGACACTTACTTACTGTTAAATAGGACTTAACAAGGAAAATATAGCAATTTGAATCACCCAAAACGAGTACCCGAGTCAAAAGTTATGGCCATTTGAAGTTAGCGAAACCAAAACGGCAAAACTGCCTATACCTACTGTTTTTGCATTCTGCCATTTTGAAAGTCCCACTTCTGGTCCAATTCATCAAAAAGTTAAAACATGAAAGTTGTCCGGAACGACGTTTTCGTTCAGAATTAAAGAAGCTCGAGCCCTGAAAATGCTTTCCGAGTGATAATTTTCTTCAAAATCTTAACAAGCCATTTTAGACCAAAGTCACTATATTATAGTTATGATTTACTAAGACCAAGAGGTCTAATGACCTAAAGCCAAGACCACAACCATGGCTAAAGCCAAGGTTGAGTCTCAAGACCATGGAAAAATGACCAAGGTCACGGCGAAGCCATGACTAAATGACCATATAAACTTACTTAGGCGAAAACATGAAACAAGGAGTTGGCGATAACTTGAACATACAATTTGGATCTACTCCACCTAAAGAACCATGAGATACAAGTTATAATAAACTTACCCTAATAACAATCTTCATGTACAAATAGACTTTCCTAAGTTTATTCAAATATTGGACATGTAACTTTTCGGATCAAAACTTATACATTTGTTATCAAATACTACAATAGTAGGGAGCCTCATGTGAGGAGTTCATTTAGTAAGCCGTCGAGATGAGTTGTGGATTTACGAATTAAAGTGTCCTGGCTCCTCGAACGTTTACTCCATGACTTCTGAATTATGTCGGCCCGAACGGTAGTAAGAGATATACAACTTATAAATGTTTCACAAACCATTTATATTCAAAGACTTACGCTATATACTAAGTACTACATCATGAACATTATGCAAGACATATATAGGCAATTCTTCGTATTCTTAGACGTTACTCCAAACCTAAGTCGCAACGTTCTATTATAGGCTGCTCTTAGAGACTTTCACGATTCGACTACCACTTTGATTTCACATCACTTAAGCTTAAGGTGAGTCATAGCCCCTACTCCTTTTATACTTGTTTTAACTCTTTGGGGGAGATACATGCTCAACTACTTGCTTACTTGTACAAATGCCCTTAAACATTTATACTTGATTGTGTTATACTTGATTGGCATTATACTTGATTGCGTTATACATACTTGTTACACTATACTTGCTTAATTTAAATACAAGATTCGTATTTACGTGCATACATAATACTCTATTCTGTCGGAGAGGTATTGGTAGTACTCATGGGAAGATGCCCCCTACCCTTGTGTCTATACTTGACCTTGGATGACGTAGTACTATTTGGGAAGATGTCCCCGCCCTTGCGTCTATTCTTGACCTTGGGTGAATATAATCTGGTGCATTGTATAAACTAACTTTTAGCAGTGGGTTGTGGACACACAGGTTGCAAGTCTCTTATGGCGGGACTTGCAACTGAGTGGATTCTCAATGCCTTTGCTGTGTGAACATTCTTTTGAGGCTTTTTCAACTGTTTTAAGACAAACTCTATGAACTCACCAACCATTGTGTTGACACTTTAGCATGTTTATCTCAGGTCTATAAGGTGATAGCTGTTGCATGGAGCATAGAGTCGCTTGGCATGTTTTGAAGACTTATGCTTTTATCTTTACCATTCGATATGTCTTAAAACTCTTATGTATTGTATTATGGAACTCAAGTTTGTAACTCAGAATTTATTAATCGAATGGTAACCTTTCAAAACGTCTCATTTAGAGTTCGTTTTCTATACCTTGTACTTTGTATTATGAAGTAGCACCCCTATGACACAGTCTTCCGCTGCGGTATTTTGGGGGTGTTACAACTCATATGCTACTGGTTGTTACTAAGGTGACACCGGTATTGAAGATAAAAACGTCATGGACCCAGTGACGCACTGCACTAAACCTTCTAGCCACTCGGGTATCTCTTAAAAGGTACTTGTTTCATTTTCATGGGGAACCGGTGTAATCTATCGACCAGTCTCTTAGAGATGGTTGATATTGAAGCAGGAGACATCTCCCTAATCTCCGCATAGGAATACAAATGTGCACTTATCGAGTCTAGAGCCCCGAGATTCGTCAAAAGATCTCATAGGAACACATGATATTTCTACACTGGTTGTTAATCATTAAGGACGCCGGATGTAAACTTAAGAGTCCTACGCAGATCTTAGCAATCTGCCAGAACATTTATGAGAGAATTCACACAAGTGTTTCTCAATGATTGAATGGAAACTCCTGCCATGGTCAACATCAAACAGCCATGACAACAGGTCACTTCGGTAATCTCTTGTGGGTTACGCTTTGTGTTCGCGGTGGTTTCAAAACGGTCTACAGTCGTGGAGTGATCCCTAGCGACTCACCCAGTCATTGAGCTACTAAGTAGGTCTTGTAAGCTCTCTCGAGAGTATCTGACATGGGAACGGCCTTGGTAATGGTTAGAAGGAGTCTTCACACTATCCTGTTGACGATCTCTAATTCTTATCTGTAAGTATCGGTTGTTTTATTGCTAACTGTTTACTTGCAGCTATACATCATCTCCATGGTGAAGGATTCCACATGCTCATACATGCATCACAAAGTCAAAGGAAAGTTCTCACAAAGATCAAAGCAAAGTAAGGTTCAAAGAAAGATTCTACGCAATGTGAAAGAATCTACAAAAGTAAAGTGACAAAGATCTGTGTGAAAGAATGGGAACTACAAATGCATGTATCACAAAGACTAAAGATGTATGAGCATGTTGGAATGGTGAACAACCACCACAGACACAGAAGTGACGAAAGGCAGATCGCTCCACAACACAAATGAACAAAGAACGATGAAAAGTCAGTTATCAAAGATCACAATGCATGAAGGAACAAAGACTAAAGACTATTCTACAACGACACACAAAGTTAAAGACAAAGAACACGGAAGACCTAATCACATGGAGCATCATTCGAATGACCACCCCTTAGGGGGAGATTGTTAGCATTAAAAATATATATATAGAAGTGATGGTCATTCTCATATTATAACTTTGTGTCGTTTGTTAAGATATGTAATAGGATAGTCAATGGGCTCATGGACTTGGTAAGCTAGTATGATGTTAGTTAAATATGTAAGCCTTTTAAAGGATAAGAAATCCATGTCCATTACCAAGCCCATAGGAAGCCTTAGGGCATCTCTTGTATCTTACTATATAAACACCTCAAAGCTCATTTGAGGTGTGTGCTTGTGTGTGTATTTGTGTATGTTTCTCTCTTAATAAAAGTTCTCATTTTCATATCTCTCTCTCTATACATACGCCATACATATACATCATACAAGTCACCATCTTTCATCTCTACTTCATCTTTGCTTATATATTGGTGTGATAAAGTTGTGATATTTAAGGTCCTACAATGCATGTCTGGATGTGACTGGGGTCTCTCCATTTGCGGGGACTGGGCTGACGTCATGGGCCCCTGGGGTAGCTTTGAGTAATGCTGTGGAAAAGAAAAGGAAGAAGTATGCATCCAAGTGTGAAGACAATGGATACATGTTTGTCCCTTTTGCTTTTTCTACGCTTGGGGAACTTGAGGTGGAAGCTTTGAATACACTTTCTCGTATCAAGTCTATTGCCAACACCCACTCTAATAATATCAAGAGTGGTGTTTTTATTTTTCATCGAGTTAGTTTCTGTATTCAAAAAAGAGTGGGAGCACAGATTGTGTCTAGACTCCCCTCCTATTTCATGTAATTTCTATGTTTTCAATGAAAAGTGACGGTTTATAATAAAAAAATAAATAAAAATAATAATAAAATAATAATAATAATAATAATAATAATAATAATAATAATAATAATAATAATAATAATAATAATAATAATAATAATAATAATAATAATAATAATAATAAAATACTTTCTTTAATCGTTACTTGATGTGTAATGTAACATAGTAATTATCTTTTTCAATTGGGAGAGAGGGCCGAGTGGACGAAAGCGGCGGATTGCTAATCCGTTGCATGAGATTTTCTAATAATACTAATAAGGGTATGATCATTATTTTATATATCAATTATAATTATTAGACTTTTTTTCTATTAAATATATTTAAAATAATTATTTGGATATTTTTAACAATTTTAATGCTTTGAAAAGATATATATGCAATTATTAGTTTTGGTTTGATATATATGCAATTATAAGGCTTTGTAGAGATATATATGCAATTCCCTTCATAAAAAAAAAATCTCCATTTTTTTTTAAATTAAAATATCTCGCAAACTGTTAATCGTTACGTGAAATTAATTATACCATCACGACGACAATTTCTATAGATATACAATTCTATATGCTTTCGATAAACCTTTTTAGAAAATTTTTGCCCAAAAAAAAAAGACATGTGATTATACATGTGGCTTGTGAAATCATATGTGGTTTTTTTTTGTAACTTGGGTTTCCGACTCGACATTGCATCATGTAAGTTTTAAATATGTGATTTATGAAGTCACACGTATTTTTTAAAATAACAAAGCACAACTGATTTTACTTTTGATTTTTTTTGGGCCGAAATTTCAACATTAAAAAATGGTCAAAGGTATATCAAAGTGCCCGTCTAGTGAAAGATAAAAATATTCTCATCGCAATGATGTATTTTTCGTAGCATGAAGATTTACCGTTTGCAAAATATGTTGTTTTAAAAAAATTAAAAAATGAGTTTTTTTTTTTTTTTTTTTTTTTTTTTTTGATGAAACATGGATGGCTGGTATTCACCCATTTTGTTCTTTAGGAAAAAAGTGTTCTTAATTGATCTCACCTCATTATCCATAATCATTTCAAAAAATGTTTAAATGCAAATAAAGATATATTGGATCATGTAGATGCAATAATTTGCACCCGAGATATGGAGAAGTTCGGGTCTTCAAGGATGTTCAGATCTACTGACGTGTTCCGAACCTCAAGGGACTTCATACCTCATGCTAAGTCTTGATCTGTGATAAGAAAAGTAACACATGTTAGCCTCGCTCCGGGTGTTTAGTCCGAGACCCAGCTCCGGTGTAAGAATGAGTATGGGTGATATGAGTGAAGTATGAAGTATAAAGTAACTATGATAATATAAGTGCTCATTCAGTTTGGAGTAGTTCCTCCCGAGAAAACCATGCCTCTTAACTATGAATAATTGGGGCTATTTATACTACTTACCTATTCCAAGAATTAAGCATGGGCTTGATGGGCATGTCCGTACAACTTAATGGCTTAGGACAGCGACATAGAGCTTGTCAGTTAGTGACGAACCTTTGGTTCGTCCTTCTGGTTTATTACTTGGTGTCTTCCTTTTACATCATCCTTTTAGATCGTCATTTTGTATCTTCCTTTTAGATCATCCTTTTGTATCATCAGTGAATCACACATCGGTTCGTCCATGGATCACATTATGGTTCATCATGGAAAGCGGGTCTTTAGAGACCCGATACACTGTCAGATCATAACAATGGTATTTACAATTAAGATGTGTGTGAATTGGTATGTTAGTGTGTGTGATAAAGCGAAGAGAGAATTATCTTCAATCAGATTTTGATTCAACTGAGCTGTGTGCCAAATGTATTTACAAAAATACAGCAAATGCCTCCACTATTTATAGTGGTGAATTGAAGGAAAGAACTAAAAAAAAAAAAAAAAAAAAAAAAAAAAAAAAAAAAAAAAAAAAAAATTCTAGCCATGGACTTTCCCAGGTGATTAGATTTCTTATTCCTAACAATATCCCTCTAGGAATCTATGTGTTAGGCCAATTCACTGCCCAATGGTCTCTGACTATGATTTGAACATAAATTAGTCTAAGTAAAGAAGACTCGTAGATAATGAAATCAGAGAGCAACTTAATAATACTACTGATAATGAAATCAACGAGCAACTTCGGCGAAGTTCAAGTCATAGACATCGTTAAGGAAGCCGAAGATTACTTGAAGACATACTTACTAGCCGATGCGGGTCAGCCGGTAAGTAGAAGGAACTTATCCAGAAGGATACAGGTTCATTATGGGTTGACAATACCCAGATGAACCTCTCAGCTCTCTGACTAGCAACAGAGCATAGCTCTTATTCCTTGAAGCATTTAGGTGGGACTTTTCAAAGATGCTATTAAGCGGAATAATGTGCATTTTGGATAAAAGTCAATCAAGTACGAGTTGGTGAAAGATAGTTAATAGTTACTAGAACTATTCACTAAAATAGGCTTGGCGGGTTTCCAAAAATAGAAGCATTAAATGGAAGATGTACTTTATTGTATTTATTCCATAGGATGCTTGACACATATTACCTAACCCTATTAAGTGACTTCCTCGTACCTAGTATAAAAGGAATGTTGGTCAAGAGTAAATGCACCATATCACATGCTTATTGTCGAATTTATGGAAGTGCATTTACTCTCTTTGATTTTACAACACGTCCCTGATCCTATCAGGGAGACTTATAGTTCATTTGCAAACTTAGTTATCTATGTTTGCTTGATCAGAGAGCTGTCTTTATATTATCATTCAATTAAGTGTTTTCTTCACAAGACTTTGTAATTCTTTAATTCATATCAATAAAGAGTTATATGTTGAAAAGTTAAATTGTGTGTTGTGTACTTAAACTATTTTATACTTTGTTTATAAACTGACATTGATTTGGGGAACAACAATGGGTATCAGAGCAAGTTTGATTATCCTTTTAACAAGTGCTCTTTACTAAAAACTTTTAAAATCAAGATCCTCTCATGTCAGAAAACAATGATAATGTTGAAAACACTAGAAATAATGATGGTCCACCACCTCCACCTAGTGGTGGTGGTGGTTCTTCTTCGAACTTTAATATTCCAAGTAATGACCTTCCATAATTCCTAGATTCAAGGAGAGGAGCTCATGTTCCTCCGGTTCCTTTACTAGGTATGGACGATTTTCTAGACTAGAAGGACAGATTATTGGTCTATCTTAATGGACTAGAACCTTTTCTTCTTGATATTCTAAAAAGTGGTCGATTCATACCCGAAGCACTCTCCTTCACACCTGAAAACTTTATGGCTAAGCCACAAAAACAATGATCTCTTGAGGAAAGAAGACTTGCTAATCAAGATAGTAGGTTAAAAAGTATTATTATTTCAGCCATTTCCAAACGATACCCTCTGAAACCAATGATACTAAGATTGTATACCTAAGGCAAAAATTTAATAAGACACTTAATGGTGAAAAAGTTGCAGAAACTTACACAAAGCTGAAAATCTTATTAAATGGCCTTTCAAACAAGGGTGTCGATATTTATCAACTTAAGGTCAATGCCAACTTTGTCGACAGCTCGCCTGTACGTCTGAATTAGACTCAGAGGGCCAACAATTATATCAAAAATGATAGTCTCGCCACACTTTTTTGCAAGTACAACTATAGAGAGGAATTAATTGATCAAATATATGAACCTGAAACCAAGAAAGTTCTATATAGACCTCTATGTCAACTGCTTTGTTTTCTAACTCTCATGTTCAGGTCCCTGATAGTGATTATGACGTAGAAGAAGACACAATAAGCACTCAAGAATTCCTCAATGATCTAAGGTATGAGTTTAAAGACAAAGCCCTTCTGGATAATCAGAGGCGGTTCTACAAGAGATTAGGGAGAGAGGGTATAACTACGGCAACAATAGAAAAGTCTAAAAAAACTTGTTTTAGATGTGGAAGGGCACGACACTTTCAAAAAGATTGTCCAAACAACAAAACCTCCTCACATTCATATCCCTCGAAACCCATATATCAATCAAACTCATCATATACACCAATTACTCCAAGGATTCTGATAAACCTGAAAAGGATAACAGAGCCATATACAAAGGAAAGAAAGTTGAATTAGCTCTTCGTACTCAGAAACCTTCATCCTCAAATTGTATGATTGAGATATGGAAGAACTAAAGAGAAAATTGAGATATAGTAATTAAGATTTTCACTTTTGCCCAGCCTGCATGACCCATCTATATTGTAGTTTCTTATTAATTGAGGGAGTAACATATACCCGATTGAGATATGGAAGAACTAAAAAAAAATTGAGATATAGTAATTAAGATTCTCACTTGTTGCCCAGCTGATGCATGGGAATTGCACCCTCACAAAAGGTTTTACCTATCGAGGGATCTCAAGAAGCTTACAACCCGCACCAGGCAGTGTACCTGATCGTTGTAGTATAGTATAGTGACAAGTACCGGGGGATTGATCGTTCAACTCAGGAATAGTGTAGCTAGGATTAGAAAGTCTACTAAACTAGGTCTAGAGGTGAGGGATGATTCTTTTTGTATTTTTATATTTTTATAAAAGCAAGTAAAATCTTGGGTTTTGAAGGAGTGGGCGGAATTAGTTACTAGCCAACTAACCCAAATAACTATAAATGCAATCAAAATAAAAAAACAAAAATGAAATGAAACTATTTATACTAATGTGGTGGTAACAGTAATGAGGAAAGTTGTGTTTACTTAGGTTTCATTACTCCCTAGATATCTTTTACAGGTTGATAGCTTGTTACAATTGCATGGATGACAGGTCATATTCCTTAATACTAGTCGTAGGGCCGTGTACAATATTCCCTAACTCTATAGGATCCTACTTCACTCCTATGTCGAACCGTTAGAAGCTCCTAACATGGGATCATTAGAATTCTCCTACGCATTAAATACAACCAAAAATCGTAGTACACCTCCGATCATGTTTCTTAAGACGTTCAAGCAAGTTACCAATGGAAGTCTGCCAGTTTTCTTAAGCCTAACATCGAATACAATCATCCGTAACAATTATAAACAAACAATCAACCCATAATTAACATCTAGGTTTCACTACATCCAAGCAAACACAAAGGAAATCTAGCCTAGCATATTAAATAGAAGACAAGTGTAAGATTTAATCAAACAACACATAGACATATTGATTGATTTGAAAGAGTACTTATCTCTAATTGAACATGAAAGATTCAAAGGGTTGAAACCCTTAAAAAAGCTGGAAAATTCGACCTAGGGTTTTTCCCTCAAAGTTGCACCCTAATGAATGAAATTTGGAAAACTATATATAGATTTTACAGGGTGACGGCGTCATGTATTGGATCGTGATGCTGTCAACTCGCCGCCTTAATAGAAATCGTATTGCCTAGATCTGATTTTGACGCTGTCATGTACAAAAATCTTCTGGGCCGTCATGTACAAATGGACCCTGACGGCCTTGGTGACGCCTTCAGGTCCTATACTTGAAAATACTCTGGACCGTCACGTGTATTTCGCACTTCCACCTCTTTTGTAACTCTTGACGCCGTCATGTAGAGAGTTGTGACGCCGTCAGGTACTATTCCCAGTAAGGAAAATTGAGACTTTGCCGTTTTCTTCACTTTTATGCTCCAAAAACGTCCAAAACGCTTCCTTTTCCAGATTTCTCTCCAAAAGTACCTAAAACGAAAAAAGGAATGATTTAGGGCAATATTTGATCAAATAAATTCGAATTCGGGCTTAAATGACCCCTTAAAAGTGGTTCACTTTTCGCCTCATCAAATACTCTTACACTTGAGATTTGCTTGTCCTCAAACAAATGAGCTTTTCCACCAATAAAAATACAAGTTAGGGGTCATTTAACACTAATATAAAATTAATTGCAACAAATAATCGTTCCACTAAAGACCAAAGACAAGCACGGAGGTCATACACTAGCACCTCACAAATAGTGTTTAGATACTCACATCTCTCGGGTGTAATAAAGTATATATCACAATAAGGAAATGGAAAACATCTCTCACTACATGTCATAGCAAATTAGATTACCATAGGCTTGGGGAAATGATCAAACCTCCACCACTTGGCATAAGCACCTAGGATAAACTATCAAAGAGGTCTTTCAAAGGGTTATAACGTTAGGTGTAGGGATATGGAATACACGGTTTTGTTGGATAAAGGCAATATTTACTGGTGACGAGTTAATCATCTTGGTTAATTACATGTACAATATGGCGTTGCTAAGCCAAGACTAGACTCGACTTAAGCTAAAAATCAAAAATAACAAAAACATAGAATGAAACGGGATTGTAGTCCGTATGTTTTTTTTTTCTTTTCTTTTTCTTGATTTTTTCAATTTTTTTGATTTTTTTTCATACACTCTTACCCTATCATCCAAAATAATACATCATA
Organism: Artemisia argyi; assembly: GCA_030686995.1. Classification (NCBI taxonomy): domain Eukaryota; kingdom Viridiplantae; phylum Streptophyta; class Magnoliopsida; order Asterales; family Asteraceae; genus Artemisia; species Artemisia argyi. The sequence goes on from CM060687.1 coordinate 83,313,809, forward strand.
GGGAATGTACATTCCCCTTACACTTAAATTTCTACATACTTTACAATAAACTAGTCTAATGACTCGAATCAAGATAATCAAAACACTTGGAGTACTTTTAAAATTAACGCACATATGGGGGTAATATAAGATGTTCTTCCCCATTACTCCATAACATAAGTACTTTACCCATGAGTCCCAATCGTCCCAAAACAATATGTACAAGATATGACTCGACTTAGCAACCATGTAATCAATTAGATAATTAACTAAGGGTTTAAACATGTAACAATAATGCACTTAAGATGAGTGCATACACGGAAGGCTAAGGCGATTTGGTTGCACATTTGGGTGGGTTGTAACAAATTCTTCCTTTAAGTAAAATGCTTAAAGTTAGAAACGAAAAGATAGGCTCGGAGGGGTGTACTAGGGGTTTCGTGTACTAAAAATGAATACAACGCTAAGGTGTGGTAAAAATTAATTGACTTTACTAGCCAAGTAATATGACTTAAATGGTCAAGTAATTATGATACGGGTTTAACACAAGGGTGATCCTAATGCCTCTTATCATGTAGTAAATCCTACTACATGAATGTAGTCTCACTAGCTGTCTCGGGATGCATCACTAATGCAAGTTCTAGAATCTAAATGCTACCGGTACACTCATATAATGAATGCTTTTCCTATCAAATCTAAAGGCGAACCTCACATATTTGGGTGGAAAATTTTTCTGAATGGTACGGTTTTGTGCTAGTCATACAACTCCTATCCATGAGACGCTTGCTAAGGCTAAAGTTTCACTCCTAAATGTTGTAAAAAAATTTTAAATTTGGCGCTAAAATTACACTAACAAGTATTTCTCTTAGTTTTATTACACACCTACCATCAAACAAACAAACTCAAGTGCAACTATATCCTATAAGGTATCATCATTTACCCTCCCCTTACACTTAGAATGAACATTGTCCCCAATGTTCAATTAAAGGATGTAAAAGTAAAACAGTTAAAAGATTGAAAACGAATACTCCCCTGATTCGTTCGGTGTGGATAGTGTGTCAACAAGGTTAAATCTTCCTCCAAGAAAATGAACATTCAAAGCTTCCCTTCCAGAAAATAAATCATCTTCTTGTCATATATAACCTGTTAAACCTGAGAAAACAAACAAGGCAACCTCGCGTAAAATCAGCGGCAATCTATATATATTAACAAGTCCTAAAAAACAATGTAAGATATAATGCTTGTGGAATGAATGTTTGCAGATTTCCTGGAGTTTATAAAACTAAAGAATTAACAAAAACTTTAAGACTCCGTTAGAAAAACAAAACTCGAAAAATTTCCAGAATTTTACACATGACGCCGTCAGGAGTTAACTCCTGACGCCGTCAGAAGTGACCTGCAGAAATTTTTATGTTATGTTTCCAGAAAATTTCTGGAAAAACTTATGTCCTATGTAGAACCGTAGAGGGGGGGGGGGTGAATACGGTTTCCTCGGCTTTTTAGATGTTTAAAAATTTTAAGCCAAAAGAGAACCAAGTGGTTGTATAATCAATCCAACAACCACTATCACAATCAAAGTGTATAAAGCAAGTAAAGAACACAACGATATATACTGGTTCGGGATGGAGGGTTTGTACCATCCGTACGTCCAGTTCGAATCCGCGACTCTGATACAATTCACTAGTATAATCCTTTCGGTGGACTACAAACTGTTACAATTCACTCCACCGATATTCACCAATATCGATGTTCACAAAGAAGGAGTTACTTACCAACGGTATTCCGCCGTCGGAAACCACCCAAAAGAATCTCACAATTTGACTTTACCTAAGGATCACAAAGATTTCTACCAAGACTTCTACCCGGAAGTATCAAACCCCAATTAGATCCCCAATGATCTAGGTTTGGTCACCAAGACACAAGACTTCCCTTACAAATAATTGAATGAATGAATATATGTTTGTTCAACCAAGTCCTAACCTAACCTAGAGACTCGATTGTAGTAGAAAGGGTAAAGATAAGAAGACCCTCGACACAATCACAAGAGTGGATTATGTTCTTGTGATTCTTCCCTTGCAAAGATATGTGTTCTTCCAAAGATGTTAGTGTGGAAATCAAGAACACAAGATTAAAGATAGAGAGATTGAGAAATTTGAGAGTGTTTAGAGAGAAAGAATCTAGAGAGAAAGAATAATGGCAAGTGGTGAGGAATACAAGAGGCAAGGCATGGTATTTATAGGCAAAACCCAAACTTGGGAATATTTTACCGAGGCTGGCGTGTCACCCACGCGTTGACGCGTGGGAGGCGCGCCAGACACCCAGGGAAAATATTCCCGAGGCTTTGGGTGTCTAGCATTATAAATGACTTACCTTGCTAAACCCCAATTGTACTTCACACTAAACCTTAACATTAATCATTCTAAGGTTTGCCAACTCAAATAGCCAATTTGGAAAATCATTTGTGAAGTGTTTAAAGAGAAACCAAATTACCAAGGGTTTAAAGTGTAGATAGGGTAATTTGGAAGGGGTAGAAGTGTATCTTCTCACATGGCATAGAAAAGAGAGAAAGAATATGCCAAGGAATATTTCAATGCTTGGGGGGAAGAATGTGATGGAGGGTTGAGATGAAATGGTTTGAATTGGATGGCTAGGATCAAAGGGAGCCTCCCTTGGTTTTCAAACAATTTGGCATGTGGAGAAATGTGGATGGATGAGATGATCTCATTAGAGATGGATGGCTAAGATCAAGTATGCCTAGGTTAGGGTTGAAAAGGATATTCCAAGGAATATGCTTTGCTTGGGGGGAAAGGAGAAATGAAGGGTTGAGATGGTTTCATTTGAATTGGATGGATGAGATCAAAGGGAGCCTCCTTTGCTTGGGGAGTAAGTGTGGATCGATGGTTGGGATTGTTTTGGTTTGAATTCAATGGCCATGATCAAACACATATGGTGGTATAGGGAACAGGGATTGGATGGATGGTTGAGATGTGTTTGATATTAATTCAATGGTTGAGATCAAGCCCATGTGGTGATATAGAGATGAGGGGTTGGATAGATGGTTGTCATGTGTTGTAATTTGAAATCAATGGCTAGGATGAGATGAGCCATATTAGGGTTTCAAACAATTCCCTATGTGTTGAAAATATAGGGTTAGGATGTGTTGTAAGGGAATGGATGGTTAGGATGTAGTGTGTAAGGGAATATGTAAGGGTGTAAGAGATTGTGTAAGAGAATATTTGATTTGGATATGATTGGATATGATTGGTTTTGTCTTACGCATAAATGAGATTAAGAGAGGATTAAGGCTTAATCTAATTGTCATTAAGAAGAAAAGGTTTAGACAATTAAGATTATAAGTTGAGAAAATCATAGGTTACTTATAAGTTCAAGTAACACAATGTCGAGAATCCATAGTTTCATATCTCGTGACTTTCCACGACTCGAAGTTCTCAACTAATACCTTGGTTCAAACAAGTTAAGTGCTTTGTCTTGATTTAAAGCATAACCCAAGTGGGAAAGGATGTGTTTACGCAAAGTGACCTTTGACTTAGTTTGACCAATAAGGGAGTAAACCCGTTACATAATTAGAGAAGACGTAAGCACGGGATATGAGCATATGAATGCTTCAACACGATGTTACGTGAAATATATAAGCTCCCTAGGTTTAGAAAAGCCTTGGCTAGAGGCGGTAGTTAGAAAACATGAGTTGGCGTTTTCCCGTAAATGGGTGTTCTAAAATTGGGATATCTCAAATCTCAAAACTCGTTTCGAGTGTTCTCAATTAAGCACATAACATATCCATACCTGTTTTGAAAGATCCACATTTGTCGGGTGAGGGGAAAGCCGACTTTCAAAATTCGCCCGGAACCATACAGACTCCTAGCACGTCACCCGGGCGTTGACGCGCGGGCAGCGCGCCAGGAGCAGACATTGGCTCCGGCGTTTTGAGCTAACGTTTGTTATTTTATGTGTTTCGATGGTTTATTTGTCATCATTAAAACATAAAGAGATCTTGATCATGTTGCCTCAACAATCTCCCCCTTTTGATGATGACAAATAAAAACCGAAAGCAAATAAAATTACCAAACTTAGCGAAGACAAAGCGCGCCTTTGGAGTAGCTTGCGTCTTGACCTTTGCCTTGTAATTTGGTGAAGCCTTTAACAATACTTGAATGGTCTTCAAGCATATTGCTTTCTTTCTCCCCCTTTTGTCGAATCAAAAAGGCGGGACTTCCATTTGAAATTGGAAAGTAGCTTGTTTCCGTGCTCCCCCTTGAGCATAGCTCCCCCTAGATCATTGCTCCCCCTTGTTTTAAGGCGGGGATCCAAGGGTCAAGAGCCCCACCTTTTGCGGTGGCCTAGCTACACATAGAAAGCACAACATGCAACCAACAAGAAAATCCTCACATATGAGAGTTCCAAAATGGGTTAGGTTACCATTTGAAAACTTGCAACATGGGCTAGTCCACAATATATATATATATATATATATATATATATATATATATATATATATATATATATATATATATATATATATATATATATATATATATATATATATATTTGTCCCATATTTGTGTCCTAGATGACTCCACTATCCAAATGTTGAGCACTATATATAAAAATGGAGATGAACTAAACATGATTTTCACATATAACCCATAATACATTTTATATCACATAGAAGAGCATAAAGCATACAACAAAGACAATTCCTAATACAAGCTAGAGACACATTCTACAATCACCTTATTCAAACAAGCTTATGAGATAACCTAAGTGGGTATAACTAAGACAACAAGTTATCTCCTCTTCACTCTTCAATCTTCTCTTGAAGAGTCACCCTAGAGATGTCCTTAAGGATGGCGGTCATCACCAACATGTCATTGTTGATGGATTTATGAAATTCTCTCATTTCCTCATGAATGGAGAGAACATTCCGCTCGATCACATCTTGGGTGGAGCAACATCCACACTTACGGGTATGGTTGTTCTCAAGAGGAGTTGGAGGATCCTCTTCAATCTTGCGCCAAATGTCGTCTTCAACAAGACATAGTTTGACAAAGTCTTTGACGATTGGGATTTCCGAACCATTGATGTTTTCCCAATCTACATTATTTTCCTCTTCTCTTGTCATCATACGCCTTCCATCATTGAAGTGGTATGATGAACCAACATATTCATCTTCCATATCCATTATGAGTGTATTTTAAGTGATATTTATTTAAAGCAAGTTTTGTTGTCATGGTAGCAAGCAAGATTACACCTTTTATAGGTAAGTTAAGTTGGTAGTTAGGATACTAAGCACATAAAAGTTGGTCATGTTACTAATGATAGATGCTTGATAAGATGTTCAACCTATCTAAATCATGTACTAATATGCTTGGATCACATGGCATTGGGAAGAGATATTCAACAAGAGATGAGTGATCTAGTTAGACAAAGTTGAGGTTGGGTGGACTAGATACACATGTTAGTTACTATCATTTCCCATGCATGAAACTACAATCATTTAATTATTACAAGATATCATTATTCAATTTAATTTAAGCATGCAACATGTAGTTTATCACGTAAGGAGAACAAGATGAATTAGATACAAGATCTTGAACACAAGTGTGAGTTGTGAAGAATCGTCATATCTAAGACAAAATTTTCAAGATGAATCAAGATAATTTTGTGTCAAGCTTTCTTGTTCAAGCACATAGTATAGACATGTAGAATCTTGGATACTTATCAATCATAGTTTGAATAATGAATTGATACATATCTTTCCTCCTGAAAGACATTTGCAAGATCTTCCATCCATGTCTCCACATAAACCTTAATCACATAAGCTCTAATAGCAGCTAAAGATTGTTCTCCTAAGATGCATGTTTTAGCATCAAAACCTATCCCAAAGCAATTTGGACTTTTGAAAAATGTCATGCCAAAAACTTAGACTTGTTTGTTTTGTGACCTAAGAGTCCTTTTATTCAAGTCACCAATGACTTGTTGTATAGGATGACCCCTCGCTTCTCTCAATTCCTTAGGATTGCCTTCATCCGAATCATTAACTTGTAATGTTGGCGACTTTTCTTGATCTTGAACTAAAGGTTCATTGATCACATCATCTTCTACCAAAGGAGATGATTTAGGCTCGGGCATGCTCTCATCAAAGTTTACATTGAGAGATTCCTCAATCCTCATTGTTTCCTTGTTAGGCACTATGTATGCTTTACTAGTTTGAGAGTATCCTAGGAACACACCTTCATACGACTTTGGGTCGAATTGGTGAGATATTCTTTGGTGTTAAGTATAAATACTTTGCAACTAAATACTCTAAAATACTCTAGGGATGGTTTTCTATTCCTAAGTATTTCATAAGGTGTTTTATTAATTACCTTTCTTATGTAGACTCTATTAAAAATGTAACAAGCGGTATCTAGGGCATGACACCAAAACTTTTGTGGAATGGATTGCTCGTCAAGCATTGCACGACTCATCTTTCTTAACTTACGATGTGTTCTCTCAACAATCTCATGCGATTGAGAAGTGAACGGGCCCGATAAGTTATAAGATATTCCATGTTGTTCACAAAAGGTTCCAAATTGCATTTTATCAAATTCGCTACTATGATTTGTTTTAATTGAAACAATTGAACAATCAAGTAGGTTTTCAAGTTTCTTTCTCAAAATGTTGAATTTATTTAAAACTCCATCCTTGTTTTCTAAGAATAATATCCAAGTGTAATTTGAATAATCATCTATGATCATTAAAGTGTAGAAGTTACCTCCATAACTTTGGATCGGAGATGGACCATACAAATCCAAATGAATTAATTCTAAAACTTTACTAGTTGTCACTTCCTTTATATTCCTATTATTGGTTTGTCCTTGACTCCCTAGACATGTATCACAATAATGCCTTTCAAAGCTCAACTTTGGTAAATTCCGTACTAGTTCGTTAAAAGCTAGGTTTTGGACTAACCTCATATTGGCGTGACCTAATCTCCTATGCCAAAGCGTTGAGTTGTCCACCATGGACGTAAGACATATGTGTTGCTTAGAGTTATCACCTAACTTGCATGTATATAAATTATTTCTCCTATGACCTTTAGCTAACACAACACCATTTTTACTAATGGTGCAATCTACCTTAGTAAATTTGACCTCACAATCATCATCACATGATTGACTCACACTAATCAAATTGAAACTTAGACCCCTAACATGCTCAACATTGGAGATTTCTATGGAGTCATGAAGGACGTTACCTTTGCCGACAATTTTGCCGTTAAGTTTGCTTCCAAAAATGACTTGATTGCCATTATACGCCGTGTATGATGTGAACAATCTTCTATTCCCGGTCATGTGTTTAGTGCAACCACTATCCACTACCCACTCATCCGGTTGTAGATCACTTTTGAGGCAAACCTCAAATTTTTCTTGAGCCATAAGACACGTAGCGTCATTAGTTGTTTGGTCCTCATCTTCACTATCACTCCATGCTCCTCCAACGAATGCCTTGTTCACCCTAGGCTTAGGGCATTCATTGATGAAATGACCCTTTTCTCCGCAATTGTAGCATCCTTGGGTACGTCTCGAACTTTCGCCAACCTTGTTGTTATCACCACCTCGGTTCCCCCCAAAGTTGTTCCTTCCACTATTATCTCGGTTTCCAAACCGATTTCTTCTTCCAAAGTTACCACCTTTCCTAAAGAACCTCCGAAAGTTTTTAGCCATAAGATTATATTCTTCGTCATCCATATCATCTTCTTCATTGCTATCCTCTTGACCATCACTATCATTACTAGTTTGAGTACTATTAACTTTAGCTTTAAGAGCCAAAGACTTAACCTTCTCATTCTTGTCTTTGGTACTCGCCTTGTCGTTCTCAAGAATCATCTCATAGACTTTGAGATTTCCAATGAGCTCGTCAAGAGGTAGTTCCGCCAAATTCTTGGCTTCTTCTATGGCCATCACCTTTGGCCTCCACTTCACCGGAAGTGCTCGAAGAAACTTTTTCACATGGTTCTTGTTATAGAAGCTAGGATCAAGAGCCGTGAGACTAGTGATTATAGCATTGAACCTTGTGTACCCATTATCAATGGTTTCTTCATCCGAGATCGAGAACTTCTCATATTGTTGTATGAGTAAATCAATCTTGCAATCTTTCACTTGAGAGTTGCCTTGATGAGTGATGATGAGAGAGTGCCAAATTTCCTTGGCGGTCTTGCAAACATGAATCCTCTCAAACTCCCTTCGAGGTAGAGCATTATAGATCAACATCTTGGCTTCATCATTTTTACCAAGCTTTCTTCTTTCATCATCATTAAGATCCATATGTGGCTTTTTCACCAACAACTTTGTTTCCGAGTCTTCCACCATAAACTCAAAGTTGCCAATTTGGATGATTTCCCACAAATCAAGATCTTTGGACCTAACATAGGTCTCAAATCGGGTTTTCCCAAAGCAAAACCCATCGGTTTCTAGCAAAGGTGGTCTTTGCATAGAACACCCCTCAACATAGTTCTCATAAGCCATGGATCTATACTCTACTTTACCAAAAATCTTAGTTAGGATTTTAGATTTTTTGGAAAAGAAGTTTTTGACTAAAAACGATTTCTCGGGAAGGCTTTAATGCTCAAAAACTTGAGTACACCGCTCTGATACCAATTGTAGAACCGTAGAGGGGGGGGGGGTGAATACGGTTTCCTCGGCTTTTTAGATGTTTAAAAACTTTAAGCCAAAAGAGAACCAAGTCGTTGTATAATCAATCCAACAACCACTATCACAACCAAAGTATATAAAGCAAGTAAAGAACACAACGATATATACTGGTTCGGGATGGGGGGTTTATACCATCCGTACATCCAGTTGCGAATCCGCGACTTCGATACTATTCACTAATATATTCCTTTCGGTGGACTACAAACCGTTACAATTCACTCCATCAATATTCACCAATATTGATGCTCACAAAGAAGGAGTTACTCACCAACGGTATTCCGCCCTCGGAAACCACCCAAAAGAATCTCACGATTTGACTTTACCTAAGGATCATAAAGATCTCTACCAAGACTTCCACCCAGAAGTATCAAATCCCAACTAGATCCCCAATGATCTAGGCTTGATCACCAAGACACAAGACTTCCGTTACAAACGATTGAATGAATGAATATATGTTTGTTCAACCAAGTCCTAACCTAACCTAGAGACTCGATTGTAGTAGAATGGGTAAAGATAAGAACACCCTCGACACAATCACAAGAGTGGATTAGTTCTTGTGATTCTTCCCTTGCAAAGATATGTGTTCCTCCAAAGATGTTAGTGTGGAAATCAAGAACACAAGATTAGATATTGAGAGATTTGAGAGTGTTTAGAGAGAAAGAATCTAGAGAGAAAGAATAATGGCAAGGGGTGAGGAATACAAGAGGCAAGGCATGGTATTTATAGGCAAAACCTAAACTTGGGAATATTTTACCGAGGCCGGCGCGTCACCTACGCGTTGACGCGTGGGAGGCACGCCAGACACCCTGGGAAAATATTCCCGAGGCTTTGGGTGTTTGGCATTATAAATGCCTTACCTTGATAAACCCCCAATTGTACTTCACACTGAACCTTAACATTAATCATTCTAAGGTTTACCAACTCAAATAGCCAATTTGGAAAATCATTTGTGAAGTGTTTAAAGAGAAACCAAATTACCAAGGGTTTAAAGTGTAGATAGGGTAATTTGGAAAGGGTAGAAGTGTATCTCCTCACATGGCATAGAAAAGAGAGAAAGAATATGCCAAGTAATATTCCAATGCTTGGGGGGAAGAATGTGATGGAGGGTTGAGATGAAATGGTTTGAATTGGATGGCTAGGATCAAAGGGAGCCTCCCTTGGTTTTCAAACAATTTGGCATGTGGAGAAATGTGGATGGATGAGATGATCTCATTAGAGATGGATGGCTAAGATCAAGTATGCCTAGGTTAGGGTTGAAGAGGATATTCCAAGGAATATGCTTTGCTTGGGGGGAAATGAGAAATGAAGGGTTGAGATGGTTCCATTTGAATTGGATGGATGAGATCAAAGGGAGCCTCCTTTGCTTGGGGAGTAAGTGTGGATCAATGGTTTGGATTGTTCTGGTTTGAATTCAATAGCCATGATCAAACACATGTGGTGGTGTAGGGAAGAGGGATTGGATGGATGGTTGAGATGTGCTTGATTTGAATTCAATGGTTGAGATCAAGCCCATGTGGTGATATAGAGATGAGGGGTTGGATGGATGGTTGTGATGTGTTGTAATTTGAAATCAATGGCTAGGATGAGATGAGCCATATTAGGGTTTCAAACAATTCCCCATGTGTTGAAAATAAAGGGTTAGTATGTGTTGTAAGGGAATGGATGGTTAAGATGTAGTGTGTAAGGGAATATGTAAGGGTGTAAGAGATTGTGTAAGAGATTATGTAAGAGAATATTTGATTTGGATATGATTGGTTTTGTCTTATGCATAAATGAGATTAAGAGATGATTAAGGCATAATCTAATTGTCATTAAGAAGAAAAGGTTTAGACAATTAAGATTATAAGTTGAGAAAATCATAGGTTACTTATAAGTTCAAGTAACACAATGTCGAGAATACATAGTTTCATATCTCGTGACTTTCCACGACTCGACGTTCTCCACTAATACCTTGGTTCAAACAAGTTAAGTGCTTTGCCTTGATTTAAAGCATAACCCAAGTGGGAAAGGATGCGTTTACACAAAGTGACCTTTGACGTAGTTTGACCAATAAGGGAGTAAACCCGTTATGTAATTAGAGAAGATGTAAGCACGGGATATGAGCATATGAATGCTTCAACACGATGTTACGTTAAATATATAAGCTCCCTAGGTTTAGAAAAGCCTTGGCTAGAGGCAGTAGTTAGAAAACATGAGTTGGCGTTTTCCCGTAAATGGGTGTTCTAAAAATTGGATATCTCAAATCTCAAAACTCGTTTCGAGTGTTCTCAATTAAGTACATAACATATTCATACCTGTTTTGAAAGATCCACATTTGTTGGGTAAGGGGAAATCCGACTTTCAAAATTCGCCCGGAACCATACAGCCTCCTGGCGCGTCACCCGCGCGGGCAGTGCGCCAGGAGCAGACATTGGCTCCGGCGTTTTGAGCTAACGTTTGTTATTTTATGTGTTTCGATGGTTTATTTGTCATCATTAAAACATAAAGAGATCTTGATCATGTTGCCTCAACATCCTACTTCTTGGAAAATCCTGCAAAACATCATTATGACTCGATACAAGCATTTGACTCTAACAAATACTAATACACATGTTTATTTAATATTGTGGCGAATCAAGATCAATTTTGTTCTTAAAAACAAATTTGGGGTTTCCCCTTACACTTAGATTTTGCAAAATACCTTTATATGAAGTTAAGACGAAGTTAAACAACAAAATAATGCATTTTCACAATTTAGTTTGAAACATGATCTACCAACAATAAAAATAAAGCATGCATACGGAAGCAAATAACAATCAAACAAATAAAAATCACACAAAACATGGGTTGCCTCCCAAGAAGCGCTTTTCTTTATTTACAAGTCTTGTAGCTAGACTCAAGGTCATGGGCTATCGTGTGTCATTTATGCTCACATACCCTAGGGTGAGCCATCTAATAGTCGCCTCATCTTTCTTATAGTCATCACTTAGCTCTAAACATCCGCGATAATACCTTTTATTCTTTTCATAAGGATATTTAATCCCTTTTCTTTTATCATTCTCACTTAGCATTTCTAGGGGTGGATACCTACTACATTTCTCCATAGAAAAATCCTTGAACCTAAGGTGTGCACGGGGCATTTGGTAAACACAATCTTCATCCCCATCCGAGAATGTAATTACCCCTTCCATAAGTTTTTCAACAAGGTTGGTTTTGCCTTTTGAAGGGTTTCCCAAACACAACTTGGGTTAACTTACTAGTGATAAATTCTCCTAGATTCTCCATAACCATGAACTCAACAAGATAAACAAAGCTTCCTACAAACACATACAATGACATTGCCCTAGCAATAATGTTGTCTCCTTTGTATTCTAACTCATCTACTACAATTTTATTGTATTCACAACGCGAGATTATGTTCATTGGTAGAGATGAGTTAAGGTAGGCATCAAAGCTCCTAAATCCAATTTTACAAGGAAATTGCATATTAAATGGGCTATCATTCTCAATCCTTGTTCTAGGGTCGACATACTTAAGAGGGTCCACTTCATCATCCATCACGTCACCATCATCTAGGTCCTCATCGGAGTCCAAATAGTAAAAAGGACTAGCCCTATGGTCATCATCATGGTCAGACTCCTCTATCTCAGAACTATTGTCAAAGTGATGGTTAGGCGAGAGGTTAGGTGGGTTCTCATTTTCCGCTAAAGGGATTGGGGCGGGCATTTGGAAAATCCAACGACGAAAAACATGAATAACAGGAATCAAACGATCAATGCTATTGTTATCCATCGAGATAGTTTACGAACAAAGGAAACAAAGAAATAAGATAGACTAAAGGAAACCTAAAAATAAAAATAAAATCTTACTAGAAAGGAATCTAGCAAGTAGACCTAATAAAAAGAAATCCTAACCTAGATAATAACTATTCCCCGGGCTTCGGCGCCAAAAACTTGATGCGTGGGAATTGCACCCTCACAAAAGGTTTTACCTCTCGAGGGATCTCGAGAAGCTTACAACCCCCACCAGGCAGTGTACCTGATCGTTGTAGTATAGTATAGTGACAAGTACCGGGGGATTGATCGTTCAACTCAGGAATAGTGTCGCTAGGATTATAAAGTCTACTAAACTAGGTCTAGAGGAGAGGGATGATTCTTTTTGTATTTTTATATTTTTATAAAAGCAAGAAAAATCTCGGGTTTTGAAGGAGTGGGCGGAATCAGTTGCTAGCCAACTAACCCAAATAACTACAAATGCAATCAAAATAAAAAACAAAAATGAAATGAAACTATTTATACTAATGTGGTGGTAACAATAATGAGGAAAGTTGTGTTTACTTAGGTTTCATTACTCCCTAGATATCTTTTACAGGTTGATAGCTTGTTACAATTGCATGGATGACGGGTCATATTCCTTAATACTAGTCGTAGGGCCGTGTACAATATTCCCTAACTCTATAGGATCCTACTTCACTCCTATGTCGAGCCGTTAGAAGCTCCTAACATGGGATCATTAGAATTCTCCTACGCATTAAATACAACCAAAAATCGTAGTACGTCTCCGATCATGTTTCTTAAGACGTTCAAGCAAGTTACCAATGGAAGTCTGCCAGTTTTCTTAAGCCTAACATCGAATAGAATCATCCGTAACAATTATAAACAAACAATCAAAACATAATTAACATCTAGGTTTCACTACATCTAAGCAAACACAAAGGAAATCTAGCCTAGCATGTTAAATGAAAGACAAGTGTAAGATATAATCAAACAACACATAGACATATTGATTGATTTGAAAGAGTACTTATCTCTAATTGAACATGAAAGATTCAAAGGGTTGAAACCCTTGAAAAAGCTGGAAAATTCGACCTAGGGTTTTTCCCTCAAAGTTGCACCCTAATGAATGAAATTTGGAAAACTATATATAGATTTTACAGGGTGACGGCGTCATGTATTGGATCGTGACGCCGTCAACTCGCCGCCTTAATAGAAATCGTATTGCCTAGATCTGATTTTGACGCCGTCAAGTACAAAAATCTTCTTGGCCGTCATGTACAAATGGATCCTGACGGCCTTGGTGACGCCGTCAGGTCCTATGCTTGAAAATACTCTGGACCGTCACGTGAATTTCCCACTTCCACCTCTTTTGTAACTCTTGACGCCGTCATGTAGAGAGTTGTGACGCTGTCAGTACTGTTCCCAGCAAGGAAAATTGAGACTTTGCCATTTTCTTCACTTTTATGCTCCAAAAACGTCCAAAACGCTTCCTTTTCCAGATTTCTCTCCAAAAATACCTAGACAAAAGGAACGATTTAGGGCAATATTTGATCAAATAAATTCGAATTCGGGCTTAAATGACCCCTTAAAAGTGGTTCACTTTTCGCCTCATCACCAGCCTGCATGACCCATCTATATTGTAGTTTCTTATTAATTGAGGGAGTAACATATACCCGTGGAATGTTGTTGAACTAGGAAACATGATCAGAAAGTGTAGAACCAGGAAAGACGTCTCCTCCGATAGCAATGCCTACAAAAAATGATCACGACGATGATATTATATTATTATACCATATATACACAACTTAGGAAGCCATAAGGCCTTAAAATGAAATAAAATTACCCAAATGCATCTAGATAGTAGCATTCACGAAAGAAAGCATATCATATCTTCTTGACCTACATACTCAGAATTAAAAGGTTCTCAATCACCAATTTTATAAATAGGAAGATGTTCAGGATAACTATTATCATGATTGAAATTCAGAAAGTTGTAACAATTTGCCTGCGTAATTTCAAAATCGGTTACTTTTAGTTCAAACAAATATAGTTTTTCAATTTAAAACTGATATAGGCACAAAGTGATGTTCAATAGATGGTTCTTTTACATTTACTGGTTCATTTCAGGTACAACTTATGCTTCATTTGTTGTGGCATTCAAGTCAGTCATCAGTTGTATAACTTAATTATATGCACAATCAAAATAACTAAATTTCCACTTAAATTACACAATCAGAACAACTTATGTAAGTAGTGAAGTTAATGTTCAACTCATGGCAAGCGTTTAAATCTAAGGTGCAACTATAGTCAATTGTGAAGCCAACTATATGGCATGGTCAATTACGAAACCTGAAACAACTGCTATAACCAAATACTACACTGATAAGTGGGAATCGCACCAGGCTTTACCTCTCGAGGGATCTCGAGAAGCTTACAACCCCCACCAGGCAGTGTACCTGATCGTTGTAGTATAGTATAGTGACAAGTACCGGGGGATTGATCGTTCAACTCAGAAATAGTGTCGCTAGGATTAGAAAGCCTAAAAACTAGGTCTAGAGGTGGTCTTTTTGTATTTTTATATTTTTATAAAAACAAATAAAATCTCGGTTTTTGGAGGAATGGGCGGAATTAGTTGCTAATCAACTAACCCAATAACTAAGATGCAATCAAAATAAAATAACAGAAATGAAAATAAAGCTAATTAAACTAGTGGTGTGAACAATAATGGGGAGAATTGTGTTTACTTAGATTTCATTACTCGCTATATATCTTTTACAGGTTGATAGTTTGTTACAATTGCGTGGATGACGGGTTATATTCCTTAATACCATTCGTGGGGTGGCGTACGTACTTCCCCAACTCTATAAGCTCCTACTTCACTCCTATGTCGAGCCTGCTAGAAGCTCCTAACATGGGATCATTAGAATTCGCTCATGCATTAAATACAACCATAATAACCTAGTACGCATTGGTTCAGGTTTCTTAAGACGTTCAAGCATGTTACCCTATGGAAGTCTGCCAGTTTTCTTAAGCCTAACATCGAAATCATTCATCCGTAACAACTATAAACAAACAATCAACCCATAATTAACATCTAGGTTTCACTACATCTAAGCAAACACACAAGAGATCTAGCCTAGCATGTTAAATTCAAGACAAGTGTAAGATATATTCAAACAACACATAGACATATTGAATGAATTGAAAGGATACCTATCTCAATTGAACATGAAAGGTTTCAAAGGGTAAAAACCCTTGAAAGAACAGTAAAATTCATGCTAGGGTTTCTCCAAAGTTATACCCTCTAAAGTTACACACTAATGAATGAAAATTGCAAAACTATATATACATTTTACAGGGTGACGGCGTCAAGAAGGAATTTCTGACGCCGTCAACTTGCCGCCCATAATGAGATCGGATTGCCTAGATCCAGATTTGACGCCGTCATGTGTAATTTAGTTCTAGGCCGTCACCGTATCTTGAACCATGACGGCTAAGCTTGACGCCGTCACAATTTCTCTGGATCTTCACCACTTCCACCTCTTGTTTACGCTTGACGCCGTCACATGAGGACTCTTGACGCCGTCAGGTACTGTTTCCAGCAAGGAAAATTAAGACTTTGCCGTTTTCTTCACTTTTATGCTCCAAAAACGTCCAAAATGCTTCCTTTTCCAGAATTCACTCCAAAAGTACCTAAAATTACAAAAGGAACGATTTAGGACAATATTTGATCAAATAAATTCAAATCCGGGCTTAAATGACCCCTTAAAAACGGTTCATTTTTCGCCTCATCATATACCCTTACACTTGAGATTTGCTTGTCCTCAAGCAAATGCGCTTTTATTCTAATCAAAATACAAGTTAGGGGTCATTTAACACTAATATAAAAGTAATTACAACAAAGAATCGTTCCACTAAAGACCAAAGACAAGCACGGAGGTCATATACTAGCACCTCACAAATAGTGTTTAGATACTCACATCTCTCAGGTGTAATAAAGTATATATCACAATATGGAAATGGAAAACATCTCTCACTACCTGTCATAACAAAATAGATTACCATAGGCTAGCGAAAGGATCAAACCTCCACCACATGGCGTAAGCACCTAGGATAAACTATCAAAGAGGTCTTTAAAGGGTTATAACATTAGGTGTAGGGATATGGAATACATGGTTTTGTTGGATAAAGGCAATCTTTACTGGTGGCGAGTTAATCATCTTGGTTAATTACATGTACAATATGGCATTGCTAAGCCAAGACTAGACTCGACTTAAACGGGATGGTAGTCCGTATGTTTTTTTCTTTTCTTTTTCTATATTTTCTTAATTTTTTCGAAATATATATATATATATATATATATATATATATATATATATATATATATATATATATATATATATATATATATATATTCATACACTCTTACCCTACCATCCAAAATAATACATAATAGGGAATGAACATTCCCCTTACACTTGAATTTTTACATACTTTACAATAAACTAATCTAATGACTCGAATTAAGATAATCAAAACACTTGGAGTACTTTTAATATTAATGCACATATGGGGGTAATATATGATGTTCTTCCCCATTACTCCATGACATTAGTACTTTACCCATGAGTCCCAATCGTGCCAAAACAATATGTACAAGATATGACTCGACTTAGCAACCATGTAATCAATTAGATAATTAACTAAGGGTTTAACATGTAACAATAATGCACTAAAGATGAGTGTATACACGGAAGGCTAAGGCGATTTGGGTGTACATTTAAGTGGCTTGTAACAAATTCTTCCTTTAAGTAAGATGCTTAAAGTTAAAAACGAAAAGGTAGGCTCGGAGGGGTGTACTAGGGGTTTCGAGTACTAAAAATGAGTACAACGCTAAGGTGTGGGAAAAATTAGTTGACTTAACTAGCCAAGTAATATGACTTAAATGGTCAAGTAATTATGATACGGGTTTAACACAAGGGTGATCCTAATTCCTCTTATCATGTAGTAAATCCTACAACACGAATGTAGTCTCACTAGCGGTCTCGGGATGCATCACTAAAGCAAGTTCTAGAATCTAAATGCTACCGGTACACTCATAAGCACTAATAATGAATGCTTTTCCTATCAAATCTAAAGGCGAACCTCACATATTTGGGTGGAAAATTTTTCTGAATGATACGGTTTTGTGCTAGTCATACAACTTCTATCCATGAGACGCTTGCTATGGCTAAAGTTTCACTCCTAAATGTTGTAAAAAAATTTAAATTTGGCACTAAAATTACACTAACAAGTATTTCTCTTAGTTTTATTACACACCTACCATCAAACAAATAAACTCAAGTGAAAGTGTATCCTATAAGGTATCATCATTTACCCTCCCCTTACACTTAGGATGAACATTGTCCCCAATGTTCAATTAAAGAATGTAAAAGTGAAATAGGTAAAAGAATGAAATCAAATACTCCCCTGATTCTTTCGGTGTGGATAGAGTGTTAACAAGGTTAGATCTTCCTCCAAGAAAATGAACAATCAAAGCTTCCCTTCCAGAAATATAAATCATCTTCTTGTCATACATAACCTGTTAAACCTGAGAAAACAAACAAGGCAACCTCGCGTAAAATCGGCGGCAATCTATATATACTAACAAATCCTAGAAAACAAATTAAGATATAATGCTTGTGGAATGAATGTTTGCAGATTTCCTAGAGTTTATAAAACTAAAGAATTAACAAAAACTTCAAGACTCCGTTAGAAAAACAAAACTAGCAAAATTTCCAGAATTTTACACGTGACGCCGTCAGGAGCTAACTCATGACGCCGTCAGAAGTGACCTGCAGAAATCTTTACGTTAAGTTTCCGGAAAATTTCTGGAAAAACTTATGTTCTACTTCCTGAAAAATCCTGCAAAATATCATTATGACTCGATACAAGCATTTGACTCTAACAATTACTAATATACATGCTCATTTAATATTGTGGAGAATCATGATCAATTTCGTTCTTAAAAACATATTTGGGGTTTCCCCTTACACTTTTCTTTTACGAAATACCTTTGTATGAAGTTAAGACAAAGTCAAACGACAAAATAAAGTATTTTCACAATTTTAATTCGAAACATGATCTACCAACAATAAAAATAAAGCATGCATACAGAAACAAATAACAATCAAACAAATAAAAATCACACAAACATGGGTTGCCTCCCAAGAAGCGCTTTTCTTTATTTATGAGTCTTGTAGCTAGACTCAAGGTCATGGGCAATTATGTGACCTCATCGTTGGTCTCATTCTCTGATTGTAAATGTTCTTTATAGAGACCAACCACCTTTTTCTCAATTGCTCCTATAATCCTATTGGTAAATTCCTTATCAACTTTATATTTCGGTCCTAGAGTCAAGCAATCTTTGTAAAAAAAAATCTTCTTCTCCCATACATAGTCCATGCCCTTTTTCTTATCCTCTTCATTGATGTACTCAAAAGCACCATTGTTATCCATGTCAAATCGAGGCACAAAATGAAATCCTTTCATTCTATTAGGCATCCTATATGTGATCCTATCGGTTTTACTAGCAAATCGGATTGTCCCTTCTATCTTATTCTATTCTAACTTGGACTCTTCAACAAATGGTTTACTAAACACAACATGGGATAAGCGACAATAAATAACACTAGCTAGGTCTTCAACAACTATAAAGTCAGTGACATAAGTAAAGTTCCCAACAAAGACATGTAAACCTTTAACTCTCTCGACAAAGTTACAAACTCCACCGGGGTATTTAGTATCCTTTCTAGGTCCAAGTCTTGTTTTCATTATATCATTATAAACACTTGAGGACATAATGTTGATTGGGGATTTAATATCAAAGTAAGCATTGTCAATATGTTTATACCCAATCATACATGGTATCTTTGCACTCTTAGGATCGCCTCTCTTTATCTTAGGCTCAATTTTAGTGAAAGGAGGTCGAGGATTATCAATAAGATTATTATAGTATGCAATCTCCTCTTTAGTGGGGTATAGATTGAAATAGTCATCTAGCTTTAGATCTATCTCCCTTTCCTCAAGTTCCTCAACCACATTCTCAAAATCATTAGGTCCTAGGTCCTTATTTGAATACAAGGCGGTCGCTAGGTCACTAAATGCATGGTCGAGCTCAACATTAATCAACCTATTAAGCTCCCTAAGTTCCCTAATCTCATTCTCAATCTGTTCACGCAACAAAGCCACTTCTCTAGGGGAAAGGGGTGGATTCGCGTTTTCCATAATGGTCAACGGAATAGTCAATGAATTTAATTTACTAACAAAGGCACGAAGAAAAAGATAGACTAAAGAGAACCTAAAAATAAAAATAAAATCTTACTAGAAAGGAATCCAGCAAGTAGACCTAATAAAAAGAAATCCTAACCTAGACAATAACTATTCCCTGGGCAGCGGCGCCAAAAACTTGATACGTGGGAATCACACCAGGCTTTACCACTCGAGGGATCTCGAGAAGTTTACAACCCCCACCAGGCAAGGTACCTGATCGTTGTAGTATAGTATAGTGACAAGTACCGGGAGATTGATCATTCAACTCAGGAATAGTGTCGCTAGGATTAGAAAGCCTAAAAACTAGGTCTAGAGGTGAGGGATGATTCTTTTTGTATTTTTATATTTTTATAAAAGCAAATAAAATCTCGGTTTTTGGAGGAATGGGCGGAATTAGTTGCTAATCAACTAACCCAATAACTAAGATGCAATCAAAATAAAATAACAGAAATAAAAATAAAGCTAATTAAACTAGTGGTGTGAACAATAATGGGGAGAATTGTGTTTACTTAGATTTTATTACTCCCTATATATCTTTTACAGGTTGATAGTTTGTTACAATTGCGTGGATGACGGGTTATATTCCTTAATACCATTTGTGGGGTGGCGTACGTACTTCCCCAACTCTATAAGCTCCTACTTCACTCCTATGTCGAGCCTGCTAGAAGCTCCTAACATGGGATCATTAGAATTCGCTCATGCATTAAATACAACCATAATAACCTAGTACGCATTGGTTCATATTTCTTAAGACGTTCAAGCATGTTACCCTATGTAAGTCTGCTAGTTTTCTTAAGCCTAACATCGAAATCATTCATCTGTAACAACTATAAACAAACAATCAACCCATAATTAACATCTAGGTTTCACTACATCTAAGCAAACACACAAGAGATCTAGCCTAGCATATTAAATTCAAGACAAGTGTAAGATATATTCAAACAACACATAGACATATTGAATGAATTGAAAGGATACTTATCTCAATTGAACATGAAAGGTTTCAAAGGGTAAAAACCCTTGAAAGAACAGTAAAATTCGTGCTAGGGTTTCTCCAAAGTTATACCCTCTAAAGTTGCACACTAATGAATGAAAATTGCAAAACTATATATAGATTTTACAAGGTGACGGCGTCAAGAAGGAATTTCTGACGCCGTCAACTCGCCGCCCATAATGAGATTGGATTGCCTAGATCCAGATTTGACGCCGTCATGTGTAATTTAGTTCTAGGCCGTCACCATATCTTGAACCATAACGGCCAAGCTTGACGCCGTCACGATTTCTCTGGATCGACACCACTTCCACCTCTTGTTTACGCTTGACGCCGTCACATGAGGACTCTTGACGCCGTCAGGTACTGTTCCCAGCAAGGAAAATTAAGACTTTTATGCTCCAAAAACGTTCAAAATGCTTCCTTTTTCAGAATTCACTCCAAAAGTACCTAAAATGACAAAAGGAATAATTTAGGACAATATTTGATCAAATAAATTCAAATCCGGGCTTAAATAACACCCTTAAAACAGTTCATTTTTCGCCTCATCATACTCGTAGCACACAACTAAAAAAAATACCATTTTAATCAGAATCTTACTAGATATAAATTTATATTGACGTCAAATAGTCTATAAATAAATAAAAGCAAAAACATAAAGTCAAACCAACATTTTTCATTTTATCAACCTATTCGACATAGGTAAACTTCTTCTTCTTATCGCGCAACAAAGCCAGGACCATATAATCAAGCCATTCTAAACACATGCTCCCTGTAAACACACAAATAAAACATTTATAAAAATAAATAAGAATTCATATAATTGAAACTAAACAAATTGTTGATAAATAACCACCCGAAAGAGTTACTTGATCCAACATGGTACTCATCAACAGTTTTCAACCAACCAACATCATCATGAATATGTGCAACCAAATGAACATTTAATTTGTCCTTAACCTTGAGCTCTATCATCGACTTCCTTCATATCATATCGTTAGTTAAATTACACAAATTCTTTTCACTTATGAAGATCATCAACCCAACTCATCAATCATACAAATAAACTTAAATTCCAACTAATCAAACATAAAAACTAAAATCCTTAATTTTTTTTATATAAACCTAAAAACAGAAATTGCCATTAAAAACCTACCTCGAGTTTGGTCAAAAAACGTTAATCAAATGGTTCTTCAGTGCATGTGGGATTTAGATCGGAGAGTGTGGTTTTGTGAAAATCTGTTGTAAATTGATTGAGTGTGTGTGATTGAGGTTTTAGGTTTGCTATTTTGATGACTCATCGGTGACAAACGCAACATTTGAAGACACGTGTGAGGATTATACAAATAACAATGATAATTAGTGGAAACCAGGTGGAGCTTCAAGGAGACCGCCACATGGATGAAGAAGATAGTGGGATCAGAACTATGTCCTTTTGTGAAGAGTTTTGGAGAGAAACAAAACTGTGTCGTTTTGGAGAGGATGTGAGGGAGGATTTTTAGGAAGATAAAACAATGTAGTTTGGGGCATCTTCAAAACGATGTCGATTAAGTTTTTAATCATAAGTGTATAATAAGGTAATGTCTCATAAATTTAAACAAAATCGTAAATTAATTTTATTCTTAATTCACACTATTATGTTTAATGACACCATCAATTTCAAACACTTTGACCCCAATTTCCACCCATTTCAACACTTTTTACACACTAAAATATATTCTTTCTAAAAGACTTTGAACGTAAGAGGTCATCAAATGCTAGAGCTATGGAAATAGGTATATAACTATGCATAGTGAAAGACTCGTTGATTGTTCTCATTAAACAACAAGCCTATATATACACCTATTAGAGTCCTTATGAAGTTAACTAAAGCTAACTTCATATCGGATAAATGAGAACTTGATACATATAAGAAACATTCTATACATATCTATTCAAAGATATGTATGCATAACTAAGAGCATAGGGTATGGTAACTTGGAGTTAAACTTTAATCCACTGTCACATCAACACCACATCAGTTCCTAAACTTTAACCAAACTTTAACCAAAAACCCCCGTTATCATAACCAAACTTTAACCAAATAACAATTTATAAAAACACCCCTTCATTTAGGGGGAAGAAGTGATTTATTATTATTATTATTATTATTATTATTATTATTATTATTATTATTATTATTATTAGAAAAATATAAGATTTACAAGAAATTAGCAGGGAACCGAGATATTAACTGGCCCCCACTCCTTTAGCTACAGCGAAGCTAATCCTACTAAAAATATGAGCAGCAGCACGTGCTCCACTTCCTGCGTCAACGAGGTGTTAACCTCCACCCTGGTATGTTAACTTCCCCTTAACTTGCAAAAGGTTAAAGTTTAACCACCAATTTTGGTGAGCATACCGTATGCTCTAACGCAGAAGTGGGAGGATGGCAAAGATTTAGACCGTCACAAAAATCATAGCAGAGAGAACACATGGATGACCCTTGGTATTTGCAATTTAATAATGGTTAGCAACATGAAGAACCCGAACATTTTATTTTATTTTATTTTTCTACCAGAATTTCTGACTCGACATCGAGCCGATTAATTCCAGAGTGGCTACCTTTTTGAATAGCCTGTAGTCAGCGCAGATGAATCTACATGGCCACAAAGGGATTAATTTCCTCCTTTTTGGAATGTTGATATTCTTTCCGTTGGGCCACCCTTTGTATTTAAAATATTACGAACAAAGTGTATGTCCATTTCAATGTTCTCAGTTTGTTGTTGTTGAATGGGTAATAGACAAAAAAAAATTACACGAAGATTATCACAATACACAAACGTGGCTTTATTTAGCAGAACATGAAGCTCAATTACAAGATTTCAAAGGCAACATCATTCGGGTACAACGTGATGTTTAATAAAAAAAACAAGACGTGATAGTTGGTTGTTGTAAAGGAATTAAATGTATGTACATTAGAATTATTAAGCAAATATATATATTTTTTAATCAGGTTATTACGTTACTATACTGCGATAATGTTATTTAGTTAGTAATCACGGATGTGAGATACAACCATTGTTCTATACTTATGATCTATGTGTTAACCTCTTTTTGCTTCTGAATAATATCCGAAAGAGACCTCAACAGAACTTTGACTTATGCCTTATCTAGCTGATAGTTTTTAATAACTTTTTTTATGGTTTAACCTTTTATATATATATATATATATATATATATATATATATATATATATATATATATATATATATATATATATATATATATATATATACACGCGCACGCACACACACACACCAACTTTTAGTAACTTATTTTTAATGTTTTATTGAAAACTTCTACACTTAATATTTGTGTTTGCACTATAAACACACTAAGCTATGATAGAATTAGCTGTGAGTTCAGGGGTTTTTTTATTAAGCTTCTCAAAAAAGCTTATAGCTTTATCATAAACTTATTGTGTTATGATAATTGAATAAGCCAATAAGTACCTTTAATAAGCATTACCAAACACCTCTTTAGTTCTAATATGAAGTTTTCTTATTTGATGTTAGGACTAACTTTGTTGTTATCCTCACTATAATGCAACATGTTAGTGGTGTTTGCAGTTTTATGATCTTATCGCACACACTAAATTGTAATGCAATTTGTTGTGTGCATTTTTTTGAAGGATGATTAAGTATTAACACATGATTGTCGTGGAAGGATTTTCTATAACTGCTCAAGGTATGAATATATAATTAAGTTGAGTTGCTGATTTAGATAATACATGAATGTATTTTAATGTACCAACGATGTGCTTTAATGCCTATTTGGGGAATTTTATGGTTGGAATTCTTAGCAAGTGTCTTTGAATTAGTTAATGAAACTTAGCAGGTATTTGTTGTCATTGTTACTATGGATGTCAATCAACGGTCTAAAATATGGGTGTCTTTTACCTTGATGATTTAGGCCAATTGTGAAGAAAGTTGCACTAAAGTGAAAGGTCGGTAACGATTCAAACAATTCTAAAAGACTTGCAAATGTACTATTTGTCATTTTTTTTATGCATTTATGATTTACTTATGCAAGTAAGTTTTTCGAACAAAAATGTACATTGGTAAACATTGTATGATGGTTATTCATAATCAAGGAAACGAATCTTCAATGCTATCTAAATATGCTACATATTTTAACGAAAATATAAGTAAAAGAAATACCGCACTAACAAAACACATCATAAATAGAGCATGGGTTTGCAAAATAAAGGCATATATGACTAACATCTAGGGATGAGCATTTTGATCTGAATCCCGAAACCGAACCGGAACTGTACCGGTACCGTACCGGAACGGTACCGATCCCGATATACGGTACGGTACCAAGACTACGAAATAAGGTGAAAAAAAATTCGGGACCACTAATTCGGTACGGGACCGGTACCAAATCGGGAAATTCCCGAAAATAAGGGGAAAACCCGATTTTTCGGTACCGGTATCGATATCCGAATCCTATTCGGTACGGTACCGGTACCACTAATTTATGCTCGGGAAAAAATTGGTACCACTAATTCAATATGGGATCGGTACGGGACCAGTAC
This sequence comes from Artemisia argyi, assembly GCA_030686995.1. NCBI lineage: Eukaryota > Viridiplantae > Streptophyta > Magnoliopsida > Asterales > Asteraceae > Artemisia > Artemisia argyi. The sequence goes on from CM060687.1 coordinate 83,339,138, forward strand.
CGTGCTCATCCCTACTAACATCTTATGCAAGTCAAGTATTATCATGTGATTTTGCTTGAATAATAAAATGTTATTTTTAATCCAAAAGCATTCTCCTAAAATAATACAAGTAGGTAGATTATAATATATATATATATATATATATATATATATATATATATATATATATATATATATATATATATATATATATATATATATATATATATATATATATATACACCAGACCACAAAGCCCGCCCAAGGGGCGGGCATGACTTATAATGATAATTCGTATGGTTTTAAACACAATGATGGTTTTCGCATATATGCTTTTTTTCAAACATGTATGTTATTTTTAGAACATATGTGCAAAAATACAATTATTGAAGCCGTGTATATATGTTTTCGGTAGTGATCATATATGTTTTTGTTTGGTATTTCATATATGTTTTTACTATTAATTATAAGTGTTTTTGGTACCTTTCAAAGCCCGCCCGATGGGCGGACATGACTTGTAATTATTTGTCGCTTAATATAAGTTGGTCCTTAATTAATTGTAATAATTGATTAGGTGTGATTAAGTATTATTATTATTTTTTTATAAGCCAACCATCCATCCTGAACTGACAGGTAATTTGGTCACAACCTTTTTTTTTTTGTCCATAAATATCAAAATTCAATGAATGGATACTCATAAAGAACAACACCAAGCCCATCCACAATTGTTTTAAGTCAGCCACTCATCCCAACTCAACCTTTTCCCCCAACTGAAAATCTATCTTTTAACCATTAACCCATATACATGTAAGTAATTCTTATCAACCATAGAGTCAAAATCACGAGCAAGAAACCTTTAAGAAAGGACGTAGCCCTATCACAGATCTGGTAGAAGATATAATAAGACTGTTCTCTACAACAAATCTGAGATACTCTGGACTGCATAATACAAAGTAAATTTCACAAATGAACCTTAAGTAAACATCAAGTTCACAAATAAAAATCAAATAACAAAAGTAAATACCTTTTCTAGAGGAACTGTTGGTTATATAAGGATGTTGATGTCCACATGAATATAGCAAATCAGTAGCCAAGTCAGCAAGTCAAAGAAAACTACTTAATCAACAATATTTACAAAAAAATACACCTATGGATGCATCATTGCTGATTTTCACTTCCAAACTATAATGCATATCAATTAATTTCACATGCACCTCATAAAACTCAGGGTTAGATAAGTTAGGGGAATACCATTGCAGAGCAATTTAACAATCCGCTGATGATGTTCTCGTAAACCCAACTACAGTTCTACATGTCAAGAAAAAAACAAACCAAAACTTAGTTGCTTTTTAATCGACTTAAGGCTATTTCTAAACATTCCCAAACGATGAACTTGTTTGTCCAAGAGCGGGTGAACTCGAATGAAATAAATTTGCCAATTGAGTACCAGGGTTTATTCCATTAGCAAACGATGAAGTTCTTCCTTGAGCTTGAGTTGTCCCTTCTACAATCCTCACCAAGAGGGTTCATATTACCCCACTTGGAAACACAGTGAACTTCATCAATTGCAAATAAAGCAATTCCACAACTTTCTGCAAGGCTTTGAAGTGGTTTTATCAACCCGAAGACAGATTTCTAAGACCATTAGTTGAATGAAATATTTGATATTAGAATATACACCAGTAATTAAACAAAAACATTAACCTCAAACATATATGATTTAATACATCCCTCTTAATTCTTTATGCTCAACACTTTAATCAACTTGTCCAGATCCGAGAAAACAGGCTGATACACCATGCCTTGCTAATTGCAAGCACTGATCATGAATCAAAATAATCAATGGAGAAATCACCACCACAATTTTCCCTGTTAATTTTACATTTTAATTTAATTATAATATTTTTTTTAATTTTAATTGTAAGTAGCAATAATGTTGAAAGTTGTCAAATTACAAATACAACTTAACTTAATGTTTCATCTCACTTTTACAATTAGCTCCACGTACTATTATTTAGATTGAAAAATAACATGCATTCTTTTGTTTACTTGTGACTGCAAATCTCATATGCTGGTTGCTAGATTTGAGTTTTAGTATAGTCTAATAAATTAAAGCAATATTTGACCTTCATTGTAGTCTAATAAATTAAAAGCATTTGTTTATCGATTAAATGTCTAAAACTCCTTTTTATAGCATGCAATACCAATAGAAATTAATAAGTTATAATGATTACGACCGGATAGAAAGGCCTAAAAGAACAAATATTGCAACCTTCAAGGGACAAAGAAGGATTTTGCACATACATAATGGATAATGTTCAGCATATTTAAATTTAAAAGAAGAAAAGAGAAAGGAGCATAATTTGTTCAACATTCATACCTTCAACTTTCGCCGTGTTTGAGTTCGACTGCAAGAAAAGTAACATTCCATGTAGTGAAGAATGCTTCTGCCGTGCTAGTGTTGATACCATAATTATCCAATATAAAGGCATATATGCTTCAAAGTCCATATTGCAAAGTATGGTCAAGTGACAGGTTGTTAACAGCAATAACAACACATATAGCCACCCACGATCCATGGGCTTTTTAAGGATCAAATCATGAGTTCCTTGCAGCACAAATCCTGGTAAAATTTCACTTCCAGCTCCAACTATTTCAAATATAGCTACTGTTGTCATCTAACATTTTGTTCGTAACTACTTGATAAAATATCAACATAAGTTTTAGTTAGAAATGACATTTTGATCACGGGAGGGAAGGAGATACCTGAAGGTAGCTATGTAATATGTTTTCTGCTAGATAAAATCCACTTCCACTTTTGGCGAGATTAGGGCAATTCAAACATGATATTGTTGAATTAGTGTTGTTGCTTCCAGCATGAAAGTTTGACACATCCACCTATTCTCTTGAAATAATGTAATTCAATCTAATCAGAAGTCCAGATAGTGTGTCCACATTTACTACTAAAATTTTAACACATCCACCTCTTCACCCAAGCTTATTGAGAAAAAAGTTTAGATGCTTAGCATTGTCCTTGAACTTATGGCATGAAGCATGCGATTAGCTTTGTCAGTCGCTTTCATAAGTATAGCTTTCAAGTTAGTCATAAGTGCATCATAATACTTTTGAAAGTGTTCCTGCGTGAGTGAAAACTGAAGTTACAACCAAATAAGCAAGTTATGTGAAGCAAAAGAATATGTTTAATACCTGAGATGAGCTACTTTTGGTCTCAAGATCTTGGATCCTGCACTTGCTATCGAATGAACCCTTATATATGCAACTTTTGTTATGAAATTATATTCCTACAAAAAGCAACGTTAGCTACTCTCACTTAACCCATGCTAGTAGAATAGTTTAGGGCAACCACCTATACTTTATAAATTTAGATTATCCTCTGTTCAACAATAATAGTAGCATTAATTAGCTTATAATAATATAATTATCCCGATAAGGAATAGGCATCTGATTTGGATCCGAAACAGCGGTGTTAACAACACGACTTTCATACTCTCGCTGGCACCCTGGAGCCCAACTCTATTTTCCTTTCTTTATTATGTGAGAAAAAAATAAAGAATGTCCAAATGGCCAAGTTATCATGAGAAGAAGATCATTACTGTTGGTGAATTTAGAGGACTTGTTGGCCTTCTGATACTTGTTTGACCTTCATCATTTATAAATTAGGCGTTCAAACTTAGTGAGACGTTTACTGAGCAACTTATTGAAAGAGGGGTGCTTGTGGAGCTTTTTTTCTATTGATGGAAAAGAACTTACTTTAGATTTTGATGAGAACGAAGATCTTTAGCAGTTTACGAATAAAAGAAGACGTCTTTGGCATCTAATACTTGTCCTTACGCCAGATTGGTCAGAGTATGTGCCTAAACTTATTGAAATAGCGCAAAATTTTATATAAAAAAGTAGATATGATTTGACATATTTTTCGTGTAGGGTTGGATGAGCAGAAGAAACTTGCTAATGTATCACCTGAATCTCCAGTGTAAGCTCTTTTATCTTTTACTTTCTGTTTATGACTTGTGTAGCCTCAACTTATATTTTGAATTGGGTTAGCAATGTATTTAAGTTGGTGGTGCATTTCGTGATTTAGTGGACATGCAACCAGAATAGACATGTTTCATATGATCAGATAAGTAGCTAATAACATCATTAAATTTGGCAAAGCTTCTATAATTATATAAATGCATACCTTACTTAGAGAGATATTACGTACTTGCACCAAAGATAATTTACACAGCAAGGTGTGCTAATCCTTTAATGGTTTTCATTTGACTTGTTCAAATCATATGAATAGCTGCTCTTTCAAGGATGTTGATGTTAGACAACAACAAATGCAGTAACATCAACATTAATTTGAGTAATAATTAAAACTAATAATATAACTATTACTCCATGTAACTATTTAACTAATATCACATTCATGTAACCTGAATACAAATGATTGATCATTTTGTTTACGGTGTTCCCGGAATGGTACCAACATGTTAAAAAATGACACAACAGCAATTTATGATAAAAGAAATCATCCGTCCAGAAACTTGAAGCAACATAGATTATGAAGCTGAAACATATACCTGTCCAAGAAAGGTATCGTTTAGTTCACTCATTGATGGTGTTCTACTGTTCTCCCAATAGTGTGAATCTAAATTACATGGAGCAAGCAACCAAATAACATTAAATAAGATAAACAACAAAAATACAAATACGAAACATGAGATTACTCATTCGTAAATATCATATGCTTGACAAACATAATAGTTATAAAGTACAGTTATGAGTAAAATGGTAGTAGCAGATTATATTTAGTCCAAAGTAGGTGGTTCACTGTCTACAAAAATAATAACCATGAAATTGAATAGTCATTATAGTTATGTAATTACCATATGAATAATTTGAAAATCATATCAATTAATAACCATAACAAAACCACGTGCATCAGTAGCTTGGGTTACATGCATCAAACAATTAGCCCATTACGTAGCGCATCAGTTGCTTGGGTTATATGCATCAAACAATTAGCCCATTACGTAGCACCTGTTGTGAATTAAAAAGAATAATATCAAGTCATTGACAGATGGTCCATTACCACATAGTGAAGCAAAACTGACTGTAGTTGATTCTTTTTCAATTCATTGATTACATAACAAAATTGATTTAATTCCGCAATAACTCGAGTGCAAATAAAAAACAAAACATGAATGAGAACATTGATGCGTAGATATAACCACAAATACCTTCATTTTATCATTAACCTCTACCACCTGTAAACCACAACTAATAAATGAGTATATTAAACAAAATTGGTCGACTAAGAATAAAAGATCACTCACCTAAGATTAGTCACCATACGAAACCAACCGCACAAACTTCTGCATATGTGAGGATTAGGGTTTTGAGAAAAAAAATTAGCGTACATCCAAAATTTATCTGACAATTGTCTTTATATATAGATCAAACATGTTTAAATCAGTCTAATAGCATATCAAGAGCCACAAAAAATGGATGGAATAGTAAAATCAATCAGTAACCAGCTTACCTATCAGAAAGTGCACATAGTACTTAGTTTTCGACACTCATACTACATTTCTACTAACCAAAAAATGAGTTTTCATTAAAAAGATCATGGGATAAAACAATTCTTTAAGCAAATTTTAATCCGTTATGTAGTAGTAAACATACCAGACCATAAATATGCTTTATTGAGCTTCGAAAAGACCATCATGTGTTTGTGCCAATGAGTTTAGATGGCCCTACAAAAGATATTCATAAGTATTGGCATAAGTCTTTAGATGAATTAACAGAGTTTTCATACCAGTTCTTGAATGCTTTGCTGATTAACATAGTATCCATCATGTGGTGGTTCCATCAAGTTTAACTACAACTACATAAAAACCAAATCCTGTTTTTCATATGTGGTGTTGTGCATCGGATATTGATGAGGTAATCAACAAATCCTTAAAGGGATTAAATTAATTTGTTTTTCATACCTATTTAGCGAAGATCACAAATGTAGAAACATTGCACATTTTTATATGACAATATGACAATATAGTTTCTCAAAACTATTATTTACTTACAGCAATCATATGCGAGGGGCTCGAACATGAACTAATCTGAGTGTGTTGTATGTCGTATAGGCTCTTCAGTGGAGTGTTCTACATCTCACCTGCTGACCTACAATCATGGCTTACTCTAACAGAATTTAAACTCTATTACAATTTATTAATAGCTTAAGAAACAAAGAGTAACAAACTACACATAAATGTTTTTGAAATCCAATCTCTGTTGCTGAGACAAAAAAAAATAACATTAAAACTGCAAAAAGAATAAGAACAAAGATTCATTAGGGTTTTGAGAAAAAACCATGTACATTTAAACAAAAACAAAGAAGATGATCAAAGTTTTTTGAATCGAGTTTCTTGTAGCTATAGTTTTTTTTGACTGTAGGGTTTTGACATTTTTTTCATACGAGTTTTTTTTTGTGAATTAGGTAAATAATGAAGCGTTATTAGTATATTTTCCATTTATAGCTGGTATTTTTTTTTAAAAGCATAACATATTTGATTTTCATTTTATATCACAATTTCTGGCTTAGTCCATTGGTTGAAGCACTTGTTTGTGTACTAAGAGACCTAGGTTCGATTCTTGTAAAAGCCAAAATTTTTAATTTAATTAATACCGAATTTTTATATATCTGGGAAAAAAATTAATAACGAAAATAACAATTGAGATGTGATGACATGGCTGACACTACTGATTACATGGCACTCGAAAACTGATGACTGGGCATTGACCATGCATATGTGAAAATGACTGGGCATTGACCATGAATATTTGGCAATGACTGGGCATTGACCATGAATATGTGGCAAAAAATAGTCAAACGCCTCCAGTTATATATATATATATATATATATATATATATATATATATATAGACTGAGGATCTGGTGCGGATTTTTTATTTTCGTGCGGATGTGCGGATAGATCTAGGTTGTCCATACCCGATCTGATCTTGACTTATTGTAAAAAAGTCAAGATCTACGCAACTATCACGGTACCAAATCACCATTAAAACAATTTTTTTAATTTTTTTTCCTCTTGAGCGATCCTTACTATTGTTGTATTCTTTACTTTTTTTATTTTTCTGAGCACTTTTTGTTTTGTGATTATGAGTGCTACCGTGATATTAAGGATATTATGAAAGGGTTTTATGATAGGTACGGTGATATTATAAAACCAACGTGATATTAACCTTTTTTACATGAAAAAACGAACCATGATATTGAAAAAGTTACTTTGATATTAGTAAAAAACTTAATATCGTTGTTGTTTTTCATTACGATATTAAAAAACTTATGGTGATATTAAAAAAATTCAAAACATAAGTATGAGTGTTATAATGATATTAAAAAAAATCATACTATCGTAATACATTTTAACCATGAAAATGATTCTTTTTTCAGTTTCTTTTCAGCGATTCTTAATTATTTTTTGTCCTCTTTCCTTTTATTATTTTTTCAGATTTTTTTGAATTTTTTTTTTTGAATGTTACTATGATATTAATCCGCACCATCCCTACTTAAAACCCAATCCGCACCGGATCCCTTCCCTATATATATATATATATATATATATATATATATATATATATATATATATATATATATATATATATATATACACACACACACACACCTACACGCGCACACACACACGTGGTTTTTTATTTTTAGTCCACCAAGTAAAACCATTTGAAACATGTTAAGTGATTCAATTCTTAATCGATAATAATACATAATTAAAAAGAAATTTTAAAAACCCTGTGCGTGCACAGGTATTATAACTAGTTTTATTAGTTTATTAACACCTAATAATGTGTAAACATTGGTTACATTAATAAGTGTCGAAAAAATTGAAAAAAAATAGATTTTTCACATTTATAATTATACAAAAAAGAAAAAATAAATAAAGTAAAATAAAAATTCACACTTTTTAAGTGTTGAAAATTTTAAGAAATGTTCATACTTAGAGCATCCACAATGCTCAAATCTTCAATGACTTGAAGCATTTAATGCATTAAATGCATACCTCATTTAATGACTTGTGGTTTTTGCAATAGCTTGGAGTTTGTCAAGTCTTCTATAAAAATTCTTAAAAAGCTATCCTAAAACCTTATACTACAATGCAAAAAAGCTCTTACCATGCATACTACTCATTTGGGCCTTTGTCGTTTCTAATTCGGTATATAAGTTGTGGTTGGCGACTAGTGGAAGAAGAAAACATATTTCACTATAGGGCCGTCCCATTGATGGTTGACTTAAAATGTTTTTATTGTAATATAACGGATACTTCACAAGTATACTATAAGAAATATTTGAAATAGAAAAAGTCAAATGAAGGATATCAAATTCGAAGTTTCTGTACACGTCGTTCAAAAATCCACAAACATGGTGGGTGGCAAACTTTCATAAAATATACATTCGATTCCAAATGATAAAAATAATGAATTACATCCAATTCATTTTAAATTGAACTTTACAAAATCTACTTTTAATCTTATCGCAAATTGCAATAAAACAACAATAAAGAATTACAGACACCAAATTTGGTGGTGTCTTCTTAGTCTGCCGAGGAAGAAGATTAAGCGGGACTTGAGTTCTACACAAAGGGCACGTAGACTTTGTCTCGAACCATGGGTCAATACAATCAACATGGAAGCAATGGTGACACTGAGGCAGTTTTCGGTAGCGTTCACCTTCTGCAACATCACACAAACACACCGCACAATATACTCCTTTCTTACCTGGACGGGACTTTAAAACGAGGACCGGGAGTTTTTGTCGAATTTTGAAGAAGATGCGGTGGATGATAAAGAGAAAGATTGGGGTTATAAAAGTGGTGAGGATTAGGTTTTTAGAGTTGTTTGGCATGGATATATTTATGCTCGTTGCAAAAGTATTCATGCTTTCTTATAAATGATTTAGAGAAATGAAAGTTTGCGTGTGTATGGTTGTGTTCTAATATATTTGAAGTGTGTGAGTAGTTGTGTACGTATTAGTGGGTAATGGAGGGGAAAAGATGACGTATCCTACCCAAGGGGGGTATGACAAACTCAAAACGCTCTCTATGTGTAATGCGCATGTCTTATATATACTGGTGGGATGGGTTGGCGGGAGCAGATGACAAATATAATATTATATCTAATAGTCTACAACTTACATTTACTCCTTGTGTGAACATTGTTAGTTCCGGGCGAAAAGTCGAAAACTGGCGACTCACTTTAACCTTAAATCGTTTTTTTATTCAATTTGATTTGCACAAGTAACCTTTTAACGATTCTGGTTTTGAGTTTTGATTTAATATTCTTTGTTTCATCTTTACTTAATTCTAGGTTTGTCATTCGATCCATTTGGGTGCTTTGACTGCTTTCCGTGTGGGGTCTTCGGTTTTAAGGAATCTTTTTTTTCCAGCTATCGGTTTTTGGAGTTTAATTACTTTTGGACGATAGAATATATTCTTAATATTAGTGCACTGTTAAGTTGTGATCACTGTTTTATATGTATGGATTGTTTGGTTTAGTAACTCTCATTTTTGTTAGTCTAACTCCTGTTATCTCACCGTCACCTCAGCTTTTTATTAAAAACTATATTTATTATAAAAAAAACTATATTTATTATAATTAATAAAAACTATATTTATTATTAAAAAAAAAACTATATTTTTTATAATTAATAAAAGAGAAAAAGTGGATGATTTTGATAAATATTCCATCGAAAATGCATCATATCACTCCTTCCTTATATCTCCTCCAAGATAAACTATAACATTCCAATCTTATCTCTCCATAGCAAAAACGCAGCACCAAATCCACCCTTATTCCTACAAAACATACAATCGATTAACATAAAATCACAACAAATCAACCTTCTTTATTACTCCATAACACACGAAATGCAACAAATCAACCTTCTTTATCACAACAAATCGATCAACCGTCGTTCTTGACACACCCTCCTCCACCACCTATGCCAGATCAACCGTGTTATGATTTATGGTTAGCATGCATGGTAAAAGAAGTATATATATATATATATATATATATATATATATATATATATATATATATATATATATATATATATATATATATATATTATTTAGATTAAAAGTAGCCAACGGCTAAAAATCATGGGAGGTGTGCACATTTACTCGGTTGGCTAACAAACCGAGTAATGAAAAAGTTGGATGTTTGATCGGTTGCCTTCGCTTGGCCTAGGGGATAGAACGTGGTCGACTACTCGGTTGGGGGGGTCAACCAACTGAGCAACCACCATTCCATTAGCATTGGCCTTAGGGTTTCTGCATGAATTTTAAAGATAAACGCTGCTAGATCTTCTGGTTTTAAGTGTTTTTCTATGGTTTGATGATGAAGTCTGGGTTCTTAGATTCGGGAGGAGGAGGGGAAAATAAGAAAAAGAAAAAAAGGTGTCGATCGGTTCTAATTTGGATTCTGGTGTTAATCTTGCATATAAGATCCGTAACCTAGAAAATCAATTGCTTGATGGCAAAGTAGTTTTATTGGGTGAAGATGAAAAACCACTCAAACCTACTATTGTTAATAGGAGTGTTGTTAATAGTGATAGTGGGGTTTTTTCAGACCCATATGTTGTTGAGGTTAGGAATGTGATGCATGATGTAAATGTTCATGATCAGTTTCCAACACCTCATGCACGTGGGAATGAACAGTGAGTCTATTAGGAATGATGAGGCTATGATGGATAAGGTGAACACTGTTGGTGAGGCTGGGTTCGTGCAACAAAGTTTGAATGTGTCTAACTTATAAACCGATTCCACTATAAGTGATGAGCCAACGCATACTGTTACTATGGCTATGTGTAAGAGTTTTGAAGAGGCAAAGAGTGTTGTTGCTTGTGCTTATATACCTTCTGATGACAAGGTAGACAACATACCAGTGACCAAAACTAGTGTGGAATCCCCCTCATCTTATGCTTCTAAAATCAGCCATACATCTTCTACTAAAGCTAACTTTTGGTTTATTGAAGAAATGTTACATAAGGATGCTGATTATAATGTGGGTTTACCTATAGATTCGGTACAAGAGGTGAATGAGCGGATAAAAAATTCACTTTATGGGTATTTTATTGGTAAAAGACTTGCATTTCATGTGATTGAATGGTTCGTGATTAACAATTGGGGAAAATATGGAATTCAAAAAGTTACGATGAACGTGAATGGTTTTTTCTTTTTCAAGTTCTCGTCTATAAAGGATGTTGAGTCTATTCTCCGGGATGCACCTTGGATGATTCGTGGAATTTCTATCTTTCTTAACAAGTGGTCTCCATCGATAAGTCTTCTTAAGAAAGATTTGTCTTGTGTTCCAGTATGGGTGAAGTTTCACGATGTCCCTTTGGTTGCTTATACTCCAGATGGTTTAAGTTTGAGTGTTTCTAAAATTGGTACCTATGGTGCTAGATTCTTATACTAATACCATGTGTTTGGAGTCATAGGGGCGTAGTAGTTATACAGGAGATTTAATAGAAATCAATGCATCCAATGAATTTGATGACAATTTAGTGTTGGTTGGTCCTAAACCCGTAGATGAAGGGTATACAAAGAAAACTATTCACATTGAATACGGGTGGGAACCACCTCGATGTAGTACTTGTTTGCTTTATAGTCATTTGAATGATGATTTTCCTAAAGCCGCTCCAAAACGTGTGGTGAATAGGATGGGCAAAAGCAAATACATGCATTCGGGTGTATCTAGAAAGCTGTCTAATAATTGATTTACTGTTGTAAAGTGGAAATATGGTAGTACTAAGAATTTCAATGCTATTCGAATGAACAAATTTAAGTATCAACTGGTTGCTCCTAAACATACCCAGACGTCACCTACTAAAGATAACACAAAAGAGGCGTCTACATCTAGACAACTAAAGAAGGCTGTGGAAGTAGCGAACACTTCAACCTGCGTGGCGTCTACTTCTAAACAACCTACAAAAGATCGCAATGTGGTTAATACTTCGAATGTGTTTGCTGCTCTTGATGAGATAGATGATTCTACAATGAAAAATGTTCAACTGAGTGGTAATTCCAAAAAACCTATTGTTGATTTGGATGAAGGTGCTTCTGTTAATGTAGCATCTAGTGTAATGCCGCTACTAATGTTGATGGAGGACACGTGGAAAACAATGAAAACATCCCTAGTTCGTCCAATGCTCCTCCTTCTACAAAGAGCACACCTGACATGGTTAAATATGAAAAAAAATGGTAATCCGTTTTCTAAGGTTAGGAATTTGGTTATTTCGGATAATGATAGTGATGATGATGATGAAGTTCTTGAGGACTACAATGAACCCCACAAGTTTTATGGCATTTGACGGTTCTAAAAGTGGTAGTGGAGTGAGCATGAAGAGCTTATTGGAGCAGTGGAAGGAGGACACCTATGACCAAAACCCTTATGCTGATGATGAGTTTGATGATCGTGGTCTAACTGATCACAATTGAAGTTTGTCAATGCATGCATATGACATTGGTCTCTGTGGACAGCTTAGATAGGTTGTTCTTTTTTATTTTTGCATAAGTAGGACATGTCATTCTTATGCTACTTTAGGTTTTAAGTATTGTAGGCGCTTTTGATTTGCCTTTTTGGGCTTAGGTGCGGGACCCACCCACATTCGTTATATTTAATTGTTTTTTGGAGTAATCATATTTTACCGTAGGTAACCCTTTTACCCAAAAGAAACATTGTTAGTTCGGGGTAGTTAATTTCTTGCAACGTTAATTCATAGATTTCTTTTGTTAGTCCCGAATTATTATTATTATTATTATTATTATTATTATTATTATTATTATTATTATTATTATTATTATTATTATTATTATTATTATTATTATTATTATCATTATCTATACTACATATAATGCATAAATGAATTTCTCTTCAAAATTTTTAGACTTACAAGAAATAAAGCATGGTTTACAACACTTTAATGCACTCAATTTTCAGAATTACAACAAAACAAGCATATGGTACAACAAAATAAGTGTGGTGTCATTTTCAGACCAAAAGAAACATTGTTAGTTCGGGGTAGTTAATTTCTTGCAACGTTAATTCATAGATTTCTTTTGTTAGTCCCGAATTATTATTATTATTATTATTATTATTATTATTATTATTATTATTATTATTATTATTATTATTATTATTATTATTATTATTATTATTATTATTATTATCATACTACATATAATGCACAAATGAATCCCTCTCCAAAATTTTCAGACATACAAGAAATAAAGCATGGTTTACAACACTTTAATGCACTCAATTTTCAGAATTATAACAAACAAGCATATAGTACAACAAAAATAAGCGTGGTGTCATTTTCAGACCATTTTTCTATCAAACAACATTAATGCTATTAATTAATAGTTTAATACACCCCATCACCAATTAATACAAAATGTAAAGCACAATGTACAAATATAAACAGGAACTAAACATCTTGAATAAATATTTAAATCTATACAAACTAGAGACTATAAAAACATAAAAGTGCTATATTCATAACCATCGCGCTACTATCCTCACTACTTCACCACCATCGCTTATCACAACCACCGCGGACTCCGACACCGCCGGAAATAACTCATGCCGACCTTCAAGCCGCGGGAAACCGGTGTTCATCACGGTCGTCAGATCACCACCACCACCATAAAGAAAACGACACAAAAGGCTTGTATCATTGATTTTTGTTGTTCAGATTTTCCATCTCAACAAAGACAAAAAGAGTTGCTTAGTTCGAAACCATCACCAAAGACAGTGAACAAGAAAATTTGAAATCGTTCAAATATTCTTTACATTCTTTACACGGATTTATAGATATCTTATTCTGAGATTGTTAAATAAAAGATTGTTAGGTGAAGAGATTTGGATGGTTGCATTTTTAGAGAAAAACAAAGAAGAGGATTGCGTTTAGTTTGTGAAACAAAAAGGTAAATGTGTAGTAGTTTTAGGTTTAGGGCATCAAATAGTTTTTAGGTTAAAGTAGTATTGTGGGTTGGACTAATACTAACAATTTGGATACAACAAAGACAAGTGGGTCATATCTCTTTTTACCAAGTACTAACAAAGAAACATAAAGACCAAATTTTTCTCATAAATATTGGACACTGTTTGGTTATATGTAGATTAGGAGGTGTATATTTTATATTGTATAAATATAATGAAATCTCATTGTACTTTAGCTATTCGTGACGTAATTTGACCTTATACCTCTATCATATTACCAACTAACGCTTCTATATGGTGTCCACGTTGTATGAGTAGTCTACAATTTGTATATTACTAATCAGTTTGATACTGCTTAAAGTTATTCAAACCTTAAATCATCATTTTTCGTAATGTCGTTGAATGGAAAACATAAAATTAAAAATATTTTTCGACAAAGATTATGTTACAGGGTACCCTCCGCCGCAACGCGTGGGTACCCTGCTAATTATTATTGTTAGGTATATAAATTAGTTTAAGTGTTATATATATTTTATTGTAAGTTATGTAATATTTTATTTTAATGTTTATTTTAATTATTTTGTGATAGTGAGAAGAAAACAAATGTGAGCCTCAAGTATAACTGAACTGAGGTTATGAGGAAAAGCTTGCTCTGTCGATTTAAATTTATCATTGAAAAATATGTTTATGTCTTATATTTAATTGAAATTATTATTGAATTTACAAGAAACTCAAAACTTGACTTAAATGATATTTTTATTCCGTTATATAAAATTTTAAACTCCATCACAACGCGGCAAAAAAGTCACCCACTGAAAACAATATATATAATATGTGTAGAATTTTTTAACTAAAGGATTATCGAATAATGATTGATAGTTTTACACCTCCATTTGAATATATCGTGCACATAACATGTTGTGTCAAGTTACATTGCAAAAGTTTGGTTTAAGTGGATTAAATAGATTGTTAAAGAGGCAAGCAAAACTTAGTCACAACACCCCAAGGATCCACAGATCCAAGCAGGGATTTGTCCTTTGCTTTGATGTTTTACACTGTGGAAAAATCATGTCTTGCAATGTAGCTTAACACATTCTAACTTAAAAGGAAGTTTACCCTCACTTAACACATTCTCAAGTTTTTGGCATCTGAAGTACCTCCCAAAAAGAAGTTCATCCTAAGCTTATGTAATCAATCCTTTTTAACTAAATTCTGTTGTAGATTCTACACCATGGAAAAATCTATTGGGGAGAAGATTATTCGTCAATTAGTCCTCATGGTGGGATAGGTGCCGTTTCTTTAGATATAATCCGGGTCCATGGAACCAAATAGTGAAGTTAAAAGATGATCTTCTTGCTTATTGAATTAATATCCCTTCTTTGTTCAAGAAAAAGATAGGAAATGAAATTTAACGAGGTTTTGGCTAAATAATTGTGTATGGGGGGATATTTTTTTGTCAATCATTCCCTAGGATTTTTTTATTTAGAATCAAACCAAGCAAAGACAGAGCCAAGAATTAGACGGTGGGGGGGGGGGGGGGGGGGGCGAACTTTGTTTTCAAAATAACAAAGTAAAATAAAATTATATCTAGAAACATACCTTTGTAAAACATGGACTTCATTAAAGATTAGAACAAAGGTTGTAGCCAATACAAAAGTACTTTCGCCTAGTAACATTAAACACTACTAAAAAAAAACTAACAAAAGAGTTGTACACCATTAGTAGCTCATCATCCAATGAAATCTTGAAACCATTCTTCATCAGTAGCTAGCAACATCAAACACGACCAAAAGAAACTACATCATCTAGCGAAATCTTAAAACCATTCTAGCAAACACAATCTAATAAACATATCAACTTTCCATAATATAAGCGCATAACTTTTACATTGATCACAAATGCGATTATGTTTCATTATTAGGAACATGTGAACTCTCGACTTGCACCTGCAAAAAAATAATAGAATCAGTTAAATAGCTAACTCCTAAGCTATATATAGTTAAACCAAAAAATAAATATTAAATATGAGAACGTACCTTGGGTATTTGAAATAGGACACATCTTTTTTTCTTAGAATTGAAAGCATCTAATATCATATTTGTAGTAAATGTATCAGAAACTCCCTTTTGATATAAATAATCAAACAATGTTTAAGATAGTCATCACTCATCTCGTGCGAAGTCTTGTTTCGCAAATTTCATTGCTAAGAAAGCCCTTTCACTCGATGCAATTAAAACCGGAAGAGTTGATATAAGACGTATCAAGCGGTCAACCAAAGGATAAGATTTTCATTTCCCAGTCTCATGAAGGCCTTTACATAAAGCAGAGAGTTTAGAAACTTTTTTTTAACCTCGGATGATTACGCACATCTAGCTCGTAATGTTGCAACTCAGCTTTTAGTTGAATCTTTTCTTGATCTGTGAAGTACAAAGGATAAAACTTCTTCACCAGTATACAAATATCATCAATCTTGAAGGTAGATCTAGAGCAACACTCATGTGACGAAGTTCTGTTACAGACTCATTAAATCTAGAGTTCAACTCTACTAATTGACGATCAATAGTAGCAGAATATAATACATCAACTCGATAGTGATGTTCGACGGTCACATTATTCTTTTTATGAGACTGAATTAAATTCCTATAAGTAGCATTCATGTCGGGAATTGGGATATTATTATTCTCACAAACAAGAGTAACTTTACCCATAAGTGAGTGCCAACCTTCATCTCTTAAATTTTGAAGCAATGTCTTTGTAGGGGAAACCAAAGCCAATGCATTCATAATTTCTTATATTCTATGTTTTAAAGCTTGACAAAGCTTGTCAGTTATCTCCAATTTCTTCATAATATGCATAACAATAACAAAGTCAAATGGCAATAAGTGTTTAAGGCAATACGCATCATCACCTTTTTGAGAAGTTGTGGACCCTGTAACAGCAATGTCACTTAATACTACATATGCAGGACCATACAAGCTCATCAAGCTACATATTGATCTAAAATGCGAACTCCATCTAGTATTTCCAGGCCTTTGTACATTTTAGATTTGATTATGTCCTTTCCCAGCCTCGAGCTCTCCAATCTCAGCTAGATGTGTAATTTAAGCAACTTGAGCATCTATTATGTTAGGAATATTTGTATTACTTAGTAATAATTGTAATACTAGTAGGTATGTAGTTCCTACTAGCAGGTATATAGTTCTTGCTGGTAAGGTTATTATAATAGTTAGTACTGGTAATTCCTATTGGTAGCGTACTTAGTCCTGGTAGTGTCAAATATTTATTCCAGGATAAGATATTAGTTTGTTAGAGATGAGGATATGCATGAGCTAAATTAGGAAGAGATATGCATATCATTCTCACACGTTTTAGTAAATGCCGATTAGGGTTTATCAATATATATAAAGAACCCACGGCTTAGGGAATTGTAACACACAAGAACACAAAACACAATTCTCCTTGTTCATTAATAGAAATCCATAGAAGGATCTTTTAGTTTTTCATTAGTCCTGTTCTTCCTATTAGTTGTGTCTATATTCCACATAGACATTAGTTGTTCAAAGCAAGAGTCTCTCTTGTGTTTAGTTTGTGATTACATAGGCTATTCACCATCCTTAACAGGCAGTAAAGATCTATCTAGAGTGGGATCCAACAAGTGGTTTCAGAGATCAACCTCCTACCAGAAACTAACATCCACCAGTTGTGGATTTCCAATCCTTGTTTGCACCAGCATAATCACTGTCACTATAAGCTTCAAGAACAATGGGTGACTCTGTAGGGTACCATAATCCCAACTTAGGTTGGCCTTTAAGATACTTGAAAATCTTCTTTACTGCTTCAACATTTGAAGTAGTAGGATTGACTTGACTCCTTGAACAAGCACTAACTGCAAACATTATATCAGGCCTTGAAGCTGTCAAGTGCATTAGTGAACCTATCGTGGATCTGTACAAATGTACATTGACAGGACTATCAGGTTTATTCTTGGACTTAGGCTTTGGAGTTTCATAGGGTGTTGTTGTAGTCCCGAAATTCTCCAAATCAAATTTCTTCGGGATCTCTTGCACGTACTTTTCTTGGCTGATAAAAAGTCCACAAGGTCTTTGCTGAACTTGTAATACTAGGAATAAAGTTAGTTCTCCCTTAGCACTCATTTCAAATTCTCCCTTCATCAAGGCCTGAAATTCTCCCTTCATCAAGGCCTCAAATTCATCACACCAGGCCTTCTTTGTAGATCCAAAGATGATGTCATCCACATAAAATTGTACCAGGATGATATCTCTTTTATGCTTCTTAATAAAGAGAGTCATGTCAATTGTGCCTCTTCTGTACCCATGTTTCAGCAAAAAGGTAGAAAGGGTTGCATGCCAAGCTCTTAGTGCTTGATGAAGTCCATATAGAGCCTTGACTACTTTGTAGACCTTCTTGGGATGTTGAGGATCCACAAATCCCTTAGGTTAAGTGACATAAACTTCCTCATCAATTTTTCCATAAAGAAAAGCACTCTTAACATCCATCTGATAAACCATAAATCCCATCTAGGATAAAAATGCTAAGAACAATCTGATTGCCTCTATTCTTGCAACTAGAGCAAAAACTTTATCATAATCAATGCCTTCCTCCTGTTTATGTCCTTGAGCTACAAGCCTAGCCTTGTTTCTGAAAACAATCCCCTGGCATCCCTCTTGTTTTTGAGTATCCACTTTGTCCCAATAGCATATTTTCCCGTAGGCAAATCAACAAGAATCCATACATTTTGAAACTTCAACTGTTGCATTTCTTCCTGCATAGCTTCAACCCAGCTTGGTTCTTCAAGTGCCTGAGCTACACTCCTTGGTTCTACTTGAGAAAGAAAACAAGAAAACAGACAATGTTGAAAATCTGTATGATTGTCTCTTTTCTGTGCATGAATGTAACTGATAAAAGCAGATTCACCATAAGTAGGCTTAGTGACCTGTCTTCTCGTTTGTACAGTTGAATTAGGACCCCAATAATTAGAGATTGAGGATGTATTGTATGGATTCACTTAGTTGCCACAGGACTGACTTCCACAGTTGGTGCTAAGTTGGTTAGATCAGCACCAAAATCATCATCATAAGATGAAGAGGAGAAGATACCAGATGAGGATTTATTATTTCCAAGGTCTGGTGGAGTTGGAAATCTTGTTGTAGGCTCAACATCAAAGGATGAGTCAGTTGAATTACCAGCAGGTTCTGGAACACTGCCAGTAGGAACTGATACATTACCAGTAGAAACCATTGTGTCACCAGAAGGAGCTATTGTTGCATTTGCTTTCTTTTGAAGTTCCTCAGCATCTTTTGCAAACCCCAATCCAAGTCTATTAGCATCAGAGTTGGCTCTTTTTTCCTGAACTTTCAGCCTTGCAAGTTCCTTTTGAAAAATTTCTTTAGCAGAGTCAAGAGGAGAATCATCATCTTCATCACCAGAAGAATCTTTAGTCTTAGCTTCTTGAATGTTGTGAGATGGATAAGAAGGGACAATGATGACCTGTTCATCATATTCTGATTCTGGATCAACATCTTATGTACCTGCAGGGTTAGTCAAAGGTTCTTGTGTTCCTGCAGACTGGTTAGTTTTAACACGATTATAGCCCAAAGAATCAGTCAAATAATCAAGATCAAAATACCATTCATGACCAAGACCCTGAACATTAGGTTTTTCTTCAAGAAACCTCAGATTCAAAGTCTCTTCTACCCTTTTATTAGGCACATTGTACACCCTGTAGGCTTTATTACTTGCAGAGTATCCAACAATATAGCCTTCATCAACCTTCCTATCAAACTTACCCAGATGATCACTTATATTCAGAATGGTCACATGACACCCAAAGGGTTTAAAATAACTGACTGATGGAATTTTCCCAGTCAATAAGGTACAGGGTGTCTTATTATGAGGACTAGTTACTGACACTCTATTCAAGACATAACAAGCAATTCTTACCACTTCAGTCCAAAACATAGTAGGTAACTTAGAGTCAGCCAACATAGTTCTAGCTGCCTCAGTATCTTCTGCATCCTGTCATACCCTTTGTGCAATCCTTCTGCTTCACTAATTCTAAACTCTGAAAATTCTTGCTTCAACATGGACTTTCTCATCTTCTTGGATTCAACATTTCCACAAAACTTTGCTTTGACTGCATTCCATATATCCTTTGCATCATCTATATAATGGAAATCTGCTACATGATCATCAGGAATAGATTGAAGCAAGGTAGTTCTTCCCTTTGATTCCCTTTGAGCAGCAATGTGTTCATCTGCAGTTGTTGGAGGGAGAATAGTGACATTTCCATCGCTATCTCTTCCAGTCCTTTTCAAGCTGTTGCCATTTTGAATCACCTTCCAGATATTTATATCATTGTTTGTGATCCAGTATTCCATCTTCATAGCCTAGACCTCGTATTCATCCTTCTTCAAATAAGGAAATTTTGCATTATTGTTTGAGACAGTGGTGATGATCTGAGGTTAAATATTTTGTTGTGGTTGAACAACTATGTCTTCACTTTCATTGTCAGATCCTGCCATTTTAAAGGTGTGGAGAGGAGTTTGGTTGTGAGGTTTATAAGGATCTTTAAAAAAAATATTCTTCTTATGAGAGACTCTCAAACCTGTCTCTGATACCATTTGTTGGATCCGACTCTAGATAGATCTTTACTGCCTGTTAAGGATGGTGAATAGCCTATGTAATCACAAGCTAAACATAAGAGAGACTCTTGCTTTGAACAGCTAATGTATACGCGGAATATAGACAAAACTAATAAGAAGAACAGGACTAATGAAAAACTAAAAGATCCTTCTATGGATTTCTATTAATGAACAAGGAGAATTTTGTTTTGTGTTACAATTCCCTAAGCCGTGGGTTCATTATATATATTGATAAAACCCTAATCGGTATTTACTAAAACGTGTGAGAATAATATGCATATCTCTTCCTAATTTAGCTCATGCATATCCTCATCTCTAACAAACTAATATCTTATCCTGGAATAACTATTTGACACTACCAGGACTAAGCACGCTACCAGTAGGAATTACAAGTACTAACTATTATAATAACCTTACTAGCAGGAACTATATTCCTGCCAGTAGGAACTACTACTCTACCAGTAGGAACTACATACCTACTAGTATTACAATTATTACTAAGTATTACAAATATTCCTAACATATTAGTTGACCATTACGTATGCAATAAAAGGAAATGACATTAACAACGATGTTAAAATTCTTAAAAAACTTGTGCACCTCTGCCACCTCTTTAGATGTTAAAACTAATGCTAATTGCAATTGATGTGCAAAGCAATGTACATAGTACGCATAAGGACACTCCTTTAAGATCAAAGCTTGTAGGCCATTCCATTCTCCACGCATATTACTTGTTGATGCATTTCGAAAGCTTTAAATTTATAATAACTAATTTCACCAATTCTATTAATTCAAAACACACAGGTAAAAGTATAACCCTCGTTTATAGTAAAGAGTTTTGGTAAGACCAGGTCGTTCCACAAGGACTGAGATTACTCTTAAGTATCAATTAACTAATCAAAAGTGATTTAGAAAACTTATGCAAATGATACTACGAAATTAAAATTTGAGATAAATATGGTTTACTTGGATAGTTTCTATAACTCAGTGGTAGTTTATGATGATGATCTTTGAGGTGTAGCAAGTTCAACAAATGAGTAGTTGTTTCCATCAAAATAACATTTTATCAGTTAACAATGATGATTCAAGACTTATGTCTGCTAGTCCTTAAACAAATGGTTAATAAGTTTAAGAAATAGTTGCAACTTTTAAAACTCTATTGTTTATATCAATACAAAAGCGATTTCTCCTTCAATTGATCAACATACATAGACATATGTTAAAAACCATAAAATACTAATTGAATCTTTCGATCCTTTTCCAATTAGCAATTATAATCAAAGAGATAAACAATGTTGATAAGTTTTGAACACGACAGGAGATTAACATAAACAATAAATCAACAAGAGATCATAACCACAACCAATCACTTTATTATATTAACATATCCAAGCAACCATAATAAGTTTAGCCTAACATGACTTTAACAAACAAGCTTATAGTGATAATAACGTTTGAAATGATCAACATGCTTCTGAATTAATGTAATGAAGAAGCTACCGTCACTAGCGATCACCACAATAATATCTAAGAAGTATTTCAACGCTTAAAGGATCTTTGACTTCACTTGAGCACTCCAAAGATTGGATTATGAGAGAGAGTGAGTATCAGAACTTTAGAGGTTGTTGGGATGAAAGGTGTGTGAAATTGAGACGAAATGGGGCTATATTTATAGGCATGGAGAAGTGGCCAGGCACTGAAGCACGTCGCACTTAATATAAAAGTCAGCGGTCTTCACATAGAATGCCGGCGATCTTGGACCAAAACCACGGCGGACTTCAGAAGTTTTCTTGGCGCCAAAGCATCATTATTAAGGCTGAAGGTCGGCGCACATTAATACTAAGATCGCCGCTCTTTATTGGATTGAATTGATTTATATACGACCCCGTAACCGGCGCACTTGAGACAAAAACTTGGAGCTCTTTTCTCTTGGAATAGGCTTTATCATAAGATTATCTTGGATTTGTACACTTTGCCTTGGATCTTGAAGTTCTTTGTCTATTGGACCTGAAATGTATTTTCATGCAATTAAGTATCGAAAGTCCTTATAAATCATATAGAAACTAACAAATAACGCTATATAAAATATGTATAATTCGAGCGTCATCACTTGCCCCGTCATATCTTTGGCCTCGAATATTTTGAACATCTAACTTCTGATAAGACAATGAAGAAAAGATCTCATTCTTTAGAGTCAAAGAAGTCGTGTCCTTTACATGCATCAAGTCTAAAAACCTTGCTTTAAGGTTTCCATTTCAGTCACAAATCTCACCCCAATAGCCATTTACTTTTTTTTAGATTCATCTTGAGACTCATCAATTACAAAACAAAACGTTGCATTCCCAATTTCATCACGAATTTCCTATTGTATACTCTTTGCAATAATTGTAAAATTTCTTTTTGAATATCTGGTGAGGTATACTTTGCATTTTGAGGAGCGTTTCCTAGCATAACATTTTCAACATCCTTACTATAAGAAGTTACAAGCTTTACCAACTCAAGAAGGTTTCCTTGATTTTTTGAACCAGTTCACTCATCACTACACGTAAGGCCACAAGTCTGAACTGTGAGCCATTTAACCTACTCAATAGTTGTTTTAAGTCGAAGTCTATTTTTAATAACTTCTTTTTCTGTTTGTTTCTCTATCACATTCCCTATATGTCACGATTGGTTCTTTAAAGCTTCGTAGCATCTTATAGAAAAATTATGAGCTGAGGCTAGTCTTACCTACATGAGTGATGAAAGCGCAACCATTGCCACAATTAACCTTTTTCCACTTGTTCAACCCTGCTTGGTAAACCTATCAGAACTATCTCATCCAACGGGCTTCTTATTGAAAATATAACATGGTAAACAATATGCAGTATCCTTTGTCTATGTATATTCCAGCCACTAGAATCTTTTAAACCATACTTAGAAAGCTTCACATACGACCATTAGGACCACTAGGACTTGAAGGATATTTCGATTTACTAAGTTGATAAGGTCCAAGTTTGATGTATTCTCATCTAATTTCATTGTGGTCAATCGGATAACATAATATTGAAGGTCGCGCACCTGGATCATGGATCCAAGAATCTAATTTTACCTCACTTGAAGTATGAACATCTTTTCCAGGTTCAACTCTAGGTGACTCGTTCACATGATTATCATTAACATCTTGTTGGTCATTTGGTTGCGTCTCATATACATCTTGTTTTTTATTATCACCATCTTGTGGTGATTCACGGTCTTGAACAACATCCACTTTTGGCATGTAAAAATAATCAATGGTTCTTTTTGTTCCTTTAATACCCATCATTCAACATAAAAAACATTATTACAACATCACCAATTTAGCAAGTATAAAAAAAATTATAATCAAGTATAAAACTAAAAATATGAACACATAATCAAGTATAAAACAGGGGTGATCAAAGTCTCTGCCATAAAAAAAATCCCTAGTTTATAAATAAAAAAAATGTGGGGATTTTAAGTAATTATATATCAAAAGACAACCAAATACATAAATAAAAGGAACACATACTTAGAATTATCATAAGAAAAGAATATGATCAATTAATAAAAGGATCATGTGCAAACCTTATGTGTGAAGTTGAAAGGGTGAAAAGCGAAGTCGTCTACTCGTCTGGTCTCTATTTTCTTTTTTGCCTCTTAAAACATAGGGGATCAATTAGTGATACATGGTATTTTGGGCTTAAGTTTTATCATAAAAGTACATAGCAATTGGGCTCCTAGAAGGGGACCAAGCACCCTCCAGCCCCCCCCCCCCCTCCCTCCATCTCTAAAACCAAAGTTGCCTAGTTAGTGAACATTAACAAACTGCTGTTATTGCTACTTTTCATCTGGGTTTGCCTCATAGCTCAACTAGAGGACATGCTAACTTGCCAAGCTCATCTTAGCCTCGAGGTCTTAAGTTCCATTGGATCTAAGAACAGAGGCTCAAAATTTTTGAGCAATTTGTTTGACCAGCCTCTTGTGCTACTTATGCCTCTTAAATACCCTTAAAAAATAGGTTTGGTGGTGACCATAGCACCTAAAAGGTGGTCAGTTTTATGGTATGTTGAATTTTGATATGGTGTTGATGTAGATGTGGTGGGTTTGGTGACCATAATGCCAAGTCTTAGGATACGTTTGGTAGAGATAATTTCATAAAAATGAAATAGTGTAGAGAATATAACTTCAAAGAAATGAATTGGTTGAGAAATTTCTTAAATTTATCGATTGCTAACGACAGAGAATTGATCATTTTATTTTGATTTTTCTATTAGTTATCACAGTTTTCAACAAATAAACGAAGTAATACATAAAAAATAACAAATAATAAATTGAAACCACTAATTCCACATTTATAAAAAAAATGAAATAACTAGAAATTGATTGGCATGCCTAACTGGTATGCATAATTATATGCCTAAACGTATGTGTCAACATCCTGTTGCTGACAGCAGGATGACCCAGTTTTTCACAAACCAATAACTTATTAGCACATCTATTTAGGCACATAATTAGTCGCTTTTTAAGGTATCACAATCATTTTCCATAACAAAAATCAATGGCATTATAAAGGACAAATAAAGACGTCCTACAACAATAGTTAAGTTGTTATTTAAAAAATGTTCACTATTAAAATAGTCAAGTTTTATAGAAAAATAAACTAGGCCTGTTTCGTTTGTGCGGTTATTATGGGGTTTGAGTTATAAACATAAAATTGATTGTTTGGTTGCATTTTTGAAAGTTAGGTTCAGGATAATAACCATATCAGGGGATGGAGTAAATTGGGTGGGTTTAAAGGGTTTTATGACATATTGTGGGGTCGTATGTTTTTTTATCTCTTATCTCTTTTTTATTATCCCCTTTTAATTAATATAAATAGATTTTAATGTATCTTTTAGTATATAATACATCATTTAATATTATTCTCTCTTATCTCAGATTCAGATTCAAATTCAATTCTTGAACCAAATTCATATTCAAATCTAAATTCTAATCATAAACCCATCTACAAACAAAACAGACCATTAATCGAACTTCTTTTTTATGCCCAGATAATCTTTGTCACTTTCAAAACAAAAGATGAAAAAACCCATTTTCATCACAATGAAATGAAAATAACAACAAAAAATAATGCACTAGTGAGAATTTGGAAGGAGATTTAATTCTTCGATTTCTTCCTTTGGCATAGAGGTGCACATCATAACCGGTTAACCGAACCGGAACCGAAAGTTAACCAAAAAACTAAACGGTCAAAACTAGTTTTGACCTAAACCGTTTTGTTTTTTCCACAAACCGTCGGTTTGGGATTTTGAATTATACACCGGTTAGGGAATTGGTTTTTTGGAACCGGTTATTCGAACCGGTTTGGAGCGTTTTTTGTGGATTTTTTTGAATTTCAAATTTTGAATTCAAATGGTGGGCGGGAGAGCGAGAAGGAGCGGGGGGTCCGAATTTTTGAATTTTTGGTTTAAAATTTACCATTTTGCCATTTATTGTTTAGTATAAAAAGAGGGGTTGTGTTATGGTTTATTTACAACTTTCCTAGTAGCAAAATACACTCTAAAAATCAAAACCGAAAGTATTTCACTAATGGCAAGTTCAAACACCACCAACACGGGCAACACCACTGAAGCTGGTTCATCAAGTGCACCTACGATTGTCAAAATTCTACCATGCGACCGTGTAAAAGATCCTTGGGAAAACTACAACTACGTCCTAATATCGGATGGCAAGAAAAAGGCTCAATGTAAGCATTGCTTGAGTATAATGTTTGCCGGTTCCAACTCAACGTAGAGGGCTCATATCAAACAGAAGTATTGCAAGGAACTTAAAACGGTTCCGAAAGTGGGTCAATCCTCTATGGGTCGGGACGGAAGTATTTTTGTATACGATCATGAAGTAGTTTGTCAACAATTTGCCAATTTGGTGATTCGACGAGGTTTGCCGTTCAACCATTTTGACGACTCGGATACGACGAAGGTGTTTCAGAATCATGTCCAACCAATGTAAAATTATGTAAGTCGTATGACTCTAAAATGCGATGCTATGAAAATGTGAAAAACGGCCAAACAAGAATTAAAAAATGTTTTTTATAAATTTAGATGGTTGTGTTAATTTAACAATGGATGTTTGGTCCGCTTTAATTTGCCATTTTCGTACGTTTGTGTTACCTATCACACCCCATAATTTCAGGTTATTTTTCCAAACCTCAACATATTACTATTCACCAATTACTATTCATCGATCACTATTCATCATTTTTTAGGTCAATTTGATATTCCGAGAAGCATTCAAAAATTTCACTATTCACATGACACTATTCATTTCCGGGAGAAAACCACTATTCATGTGCATTACTCATTTCATCGTAATGTTAGTTTACGAGTAATTAAATTCGCGTAACCAGGATGGTTTAGCTGCGAATTCATGCATCATCACTAGGGACATTTCATACGGGCTAGAAATAGTCCGCATATCATCATTATAGCATTTACGTACTATTCCACTCGTAGGGTATTCAAATTAATATTTTTGATATATTTAACGTTTTACGTATGTTTATTTTAAATAAACGTTAACACGCGATCGATAAATGAGACTAACATATCCGACACTCCCTACAATGATCCCGATATATTTTTAGACTCCTTACAATGTCATAAGTATTATGAAATTCAATTACCCGGTATTTTGGAAATTTAGTTAATTTATATCGTACGTCTAATTTAATTACGACGGTTTTCGTGGAAACTAAACAATAATCACCCAAACTCTCCATACTTGTACCCAACATATTTTTACAACTTTTACAACTTTATTATGTCCCGGATAACTTCGATAAAATTTATTTCTAACAAACCCGGTACCCGATTAAACCAAAAACTACCTAAACACTACCTATTACCTCCACTAACTTTCTAAATAAATCCCCAACATCCCCCCCCCCCCCCCCTTCCCTCCTTTCTACACTGGCCTAAGCCCCCCCCCCCCTTTGGTTCTCATGTGCTTATTTCACCTACACAACATAAATGCTACCTAACTATTGTCTAAACTAGATAATATCTAAATATCATCTCATTCTTAACACTTAACCATTTCAAACAAACTAGCAAGATTTCTCTTCTTTTTCCCTCTTGGGTGCTCGGCCAAACAACAACAAGAAGCAAGAATCACAAGTTTTTAAAGATCAAGATATAAACTAGTTCATTTTGTTATCCTTGTTAGGGTTTTGAAATAAAAACTCAAGGATTATTAGGTTTTCACCATCCAAACTCTCTAAACCTTCATAGTAAGTTTACAAAACTCATTTTCATAATTTTTACAAGTTATTACAATGATTATATGATTTACATACAAGATCTAATGCATGTGTTAGTTTATACCACTCCATTTTATATATATATATATATATATATATATATATATATATATATATATATATATATATATATATATATATATATATATATATATATATATATATATATATATATATATATATAACTTTTGAGCCCTAGAAATGGTTACATGGGAAATTCTTGTTAGATCCACTTGATTTATGATGTTTAGGAACCCATGACACCCTAAGAAGGTGTATGGTAAGATTAGACTAGATTTGTGGTGATTGAAAGTGATTTGGTTGAAGTTGAAACTAGTTTGAAACCCTATAATTGATTTTTAAACATATATATAAACCTACTGTCACAAAATGCCAAACCCAGAAAACTCAGGGACTCAGGGGTAATTTTTGACCAAATATTTAGAAAATACTTTCAAAAACGAAGCCGTGGGCGAAATAACGGATTAAAACGAGCTTATAACGAAGGAGATATGATTTTTGCAAGTTTAACGACGAAAACTATTTTCTAAAAATATAACGTGCTGTTGGACGATTTTCGACGGACAAAGAGAGGCGTTAGACATAACCTAAAGGAGCCGAACTATCAAAAATATATTAATACATGTTAAGATGAATCCGTGGATATAAAGAACAAGGAAAATGAACTTAAAACGACAAAGATATACACGTTTCAATATCGTCAAAACTATATTTATATTAGTAGTCACTAATAGAAATAATAAACTACGTACTAAATACTATATTTTCTAGAAATATTATTAAAGAGTTATATTCTTAAGCGATGAAGTACGTATGACTCAAAGCTTATTTATACGACTAATTGACGTTATTTTAAGTTTTTCAAAACGATGGATATAACACTAACAATTTATATACGATATATTACGACTAGTTTTCACAAGTCTAGTTAGACTTATTTTTCCTAAGTATGGAAAATACCTTACTTTGACAATAACTAGTATTTTCAAGTTACGAGTGGTATAGGTATCATGTGCATGAACGTTCACTACATCATTTCATAATCTAAAGTAGATCATATTCATTCATTTAGGTTGCGGCTAGTGTTCGCGCCTTGTTGTCCCGATCATTCCATCACATTGTACTATCACTTCAGGTGAGTTTTCATAGCCCCATTTTAATTCAATATTTTGATTTCAAATCCCACGGGGGAGAATACATTGCATCACTTATTTTTGTACATGCCAAAGTATTAAATTCCTTACATTGCTTAAGTTGTCTTACTACCAAGTTAAGTCCCCTTTATTATCATGGACCGTTAATTATATTGCCAAGCGAGAGTGAGTAAATAGATCTATTGA
Organism: Artemisia argyi; assembly: GCA_030686995.1. Lineage (NCBI taxonomy): Eukaryota > Viridiplantae > Streptophyta > Magnoliopsida > Asterales > Asteraceae > Artemisia > Artemisia argyi. The sequence goes on from CM060687.1 coordinate 83,368,504, forward strand.
GGGTGACTCCTCCATTCGTGTTTGGGTTGCTCCAACGGGAAAACGGATGCATTTCATGTCTAATCTATTTGAGTGCCTGGTAAACACTCCTTTGGGGCCAATACAATATTATGGCTAGCTTCAGGGTCATGAGCTTAAGAGCCAATGTAGCATTTTTGACATTTTTGTCGGTTTACTTTATACTTGTGGCTTATGTATATACGATTTAACTTACAAACCTATGATTATTCACCAACATTATTGTTGACCGTTTTCTCAATGTATTTTCAGGTAATTAAGACATATTCCTCATGGCATGCATGGAGTTATTTCATTGAGTAACAAGGATGACGCGTCTCATTTTAGATTTTCATGCACTTATGAATTATCGTTTGATTGTACAAAACTTATTTTCCTTAAACCTTTCAAGACTTTTTGGACCTATGTTTTATAACTCTGAATATTTTAAATGAATCAAACGATGTATTTTCCAAACGACACTTTTGGTCGTTCAATATAACTGTAACTGTGGTGCTATGACATTCACCCCTAGGTATTCCATTCCGCTGCCATTCAGGTATTTCGGGGGTGTGACAGATTGGCATCAGAGCTAAGGTTATAGCGAACTAGGGTGTATCATGGACCCTAGACTATAACCACATCATCATAGCATCTCATCATTTCATCATAAGTGCATATTTATTATTTTAGGTGATTCCATTATATGAGTTATTTATTTTCACTTCACATTGATTATCATAGAGACATGTCTTCAGATCCGAACGTTATCATACTTTACTCAGATTCCGACATTGAGGACGCTATGTCTTCCACTGCTATTGTACCACCCGTTCATCCAGCACCCGGATCGCCACTTTTGGCATCGGGTGAAGACACTGAGCCTTTCGAGGAGGAAGAGATTGCTCCTACTCCTCATGTTTCTCCCATTGCACCACTAGATGTTACCCGTACACCTACAGATATATCATCTCCTGCTACTTCTATTTCCCCAGAACCAACACTTATGTTTCCTCGTAGAAAGACAACCATAGGTGCTAGAAAGAGTGTACGCCCTGTTACCTCTACTCTTATGACTCCTACTGTTCCTACATTACCTACACCACCTGCTATACCTACTACTACTACCTCTACACCTACTTCACTCTTGCCGCTCAGGAAGCGTGCAAGGATCACTACTCCATCATCACCTATTACCGAGACTTCTGACCTTCCACCACCACCATTATATCATATAGGTGAGAGTTCGAGAGCAACTGCTGCTAGAGGACCTACAGCTTTGACTTTAGATGCCCAGTTAGGGGATCAACAGGAGCAGATTAATAGGTTGGGTTATAGGGTAGATGAGCACCTTACTAGTCGACTTGAGGAAGTCGAGGACCAGGTTGAGGGATTACTCTTAGGCAGGGTTAGCATTGACGTGTCTTATCATGGACTCGAGGCACGGCAGATAGGGCACCAGGAGCTGATTGATCAGCTTAGGGATGAGCTGCCTGAGATACGAGACAGAGCCCAGATGACACAAGAGACGCAGGGAGAGCAGGCACATCTGTTGGCATTAGCTCAAGAGAGGATGACAGCTGCAGAGACCAGGGAGGCTGCCCTCCAGCTCCGAGTTGAGCACTTGGAGGAGATTGTTGTTGCGATGGATCGAGAGATTCGCCGCCTTAGGGGAGGACCTGGAGCACCTGGAGGAGCCTAGACATAGACTTGTATTGTATTAGCTTTTACTATTTTCCTAGTCCCGAGGTATGGGACATAGTTCAAGAACTTGTTTTCTTTTGGTTGTTGTACAAACAAATGTATCAAGCATGACTCTACTATGTTGGAATGGTTGTGCTATATATTATATCGGTCCATGTAGGCCGAAATTTTGATGTATTATATTCATGTGTTGTGATTATATTTATGATGTTTCGTGGTTGCTCCTTATTGTTATTGTATTTATACAGGTTGTGGTTGTATCTATACATGTCGTGGTTATATTCATACAGGTTGTGGTTGTACTCGTACATGTCGTGGTTGTATTTATACTTGTTGTGGTTGTATATATACATGTTGTGGGTGTATACCTTTGGTACGATGACTATTTCTATCATGATTTTTCTCATGGTTGTTGTCCATTGTGATTTATCAGAAGTATGGCGTCAAGGAAAGGTAAGGCTGCACCAGAAACACCTGCTATGACTCAAGCCGCTATCCGCAAGTTGGTCAGGGATAGTATAGCAGAAGCTCTGGAGTTTGAGAGAGCTGAGGTTGCTGCAAGGGCTGCTGAGACTGCTTCTAATACAGGGGCGGTTGAACCACCCAATAAAAGGCGTGAGTGCACTTGGAAAGATTTCAAGATTAGTGATCCCATCAAGTTTAAGGGCACTGAGGGAGCGGTTGCTTTGGTCCGCTGGTTTGAAAATACGGAGAATGTGTTCCTCATGTGCAGTTGTCCAGATGTCAGCAAGGTAAAATTTGCTACTGGTATGCTTCTGGATGAAGCTATGTCATGGTGGAATTCTTATGCTCAGCCGATTGGTATGGAAAATGCCTACAAGCTCACCTGGGATCAATTCAAGAAATTGATGACTAAAAAGTTTTGCCCTCGTACTGAGGTGAAGAAATTAGAAACAGAATTCTATGAGCTGGTAACTAAAGGTGATGACATCAAGAACTACATCAGGAGGTTTCAAGAGTTGGCTGCACTATGTCCAACTATGGTTCCCGATGATGAGAAAAAGATGGAAAACTTCATTGGTGGACTGCCCGAAAGTATTCGAGGTGATGTGATTTCTTTTGATCCTCAAACAATGAAAGAGGCCATCCGAATAACTCAGAAACTCATGGTCTAAGTGGTAAAAGGAAAATCTGTTGTCAACAACAACAACAATAATCGTTCAAGCAACACCAACTACAACAACACTCGAAACAACAACAACTATAACAACAATCGAAACTGCAACTATCCCAATAACCGAAACAACAACCCAAACAATAACAACAACAACAACAAGAGGAGGTTTGACTATAACCAAGGTGGGAATGCTATTCAGCCACCACCTAAGAAGCAAGAAGTGGCAAGGGCCTATGCTGCAGGGCCAACTGAAGGTAAAGGATATGCGGGAAATCTACCCAAGTGTGAAAAGTGTCAGAAAAATCACAACACAGGACGTTGCCTAGATCCATGTGGCAACTGCAAGAAGATTGGTCACCACACCAAAGATTGCAAGCTTCCAATCTTGGGTGACAATCAGAAACCACCAGTAACATGTTTTGGCTGTGGAGAAATTGGACACTTTAGGAATAAGTGCCCAAAGAAGAAGAATCAAGGAACTGGAAACCAAGCTGGAATGGCTTGAGGAAGAGCTTATGTTATGGGAGGAGAAGATGCCCGAGAGGACCCGAATGTTGTTGCGGGTACGTTCCTCGTTAATAATCGTTATGCATCCATTTTATTTGATTCAGGAGCGGATAGAAGTTTTGTTTCTCTTGCATTTGCACCTTTACTTAACATAGAACCAACCACCTTAGACATTCCCTATATCGTTGAACTAGCCGATGGGTCTTTAGTTAACACCAACACCATTGTCCGTGACTGCACTATAAATTTCCTGAACCATCCATTCAATATAGACCTCATGCCCGTAGAACTTGGAAGTTTCGACGTAGTTATCGGTATGGATTGGTTATCCCGACATCGAGCGAGAATTATTTGTGATGAGAAAGTTGTTTACCTTCCCTATAATGGGGAAACTTTGGTTGTTCGTGGAGAGCGAAGTGGAACTAGACTCAGTATCATATCATGCATCAAAACCGAGAAATACATAAAGAAGGGTTGTTATGCATTCTTGGCTCACATCATGGAGAGGAAGTCGGATGATAAACGACTTGAAGATGTGCCAATTGTTAAGGAATTTCCAGAAGTTTTTCCAGAAGAATTGCCAGGACTTCCGCCTACACGCCAAGTTGAGTTTCAAATCGACTTAGTGCCAGGAGCCGCACCAATTGCGCGAGCACCGTATTGACTTGCACCTTCGGAAATGCAGGAATTGTCAAACCAATTACAAGAACTTTTGGACAAAGGATTCATTAGACCGAGTTCCTCGCCTTGGGGAGCACCGGTTTTGTTTGTGAAGAAAAAGGACACATCTTTCAGAATGTGCATCGACTATCGTAAGTTGAACAAGTTAACGGTGAAGAACCATTATCCACTGCCCAGAATCGACGACTTGTTCGACCAGTTACAATGTTCCAGTTTTTATTCCAAGATTGATTTAAGATCCGGTTACCATCAACTCAGAGTTCGGGAAGAGGATATCCCGAAGACGGCATTTAGAACACGTTATGGTCATTATGAGTTTCAAGTAATGCCTTTCTAATTAACCAACGCACCTGCGGTATTCATGGACCTCATGAATAGGTTGTGCAAACCGTATCTTGATAAGTTCGTGATTGTATTCATTGACGACATCTTGATTTATTCCAAGAGTAGAAAAGAGCACGAAGAACACCTCAGAACAATCCTGGAACTACTCAAGGAGGAGCAATTGTATGCCAAATTTTCAAAGTGTGACTTTTGGATACGAAGAGTTCAATTTCTTGGCCATGTCATTGATAGCCAGGATTACAAGTCGACCCAGCAAAGATCGAGGCAGTTAAGGATTGGGCTACGCCCAAGTCTCCTACGGAAATTCGTCAATTCCTAGGACTTGCAGGATATTATAGAAGGTTCAGTGAAGGGTTTTCTAAGATAGTGAAGTCGCTAACTAAGCTGACACAAAAGAATCAAAAGTATGAGTGGGGAGAGAAACAAGAGTCTGCATTTCAGTTATTGAAACAGAAGCTTTGTAGCGCACCGATTTTGTCACTACCAGAAGGGATTAAGAACTTTGTAGTATATTGCGATGCTTCGCATAAAGGACTTGGAGCTAATGCAGAACGAGAAGGTGATAGCTTATGCATCTAGACAGCTTAAGACACACGAGAAGAATTACACTAGACACGACTTGGAGTTGGGTGCTGTAGTTTTTGCACTCAAGATTTGGAGACACTGCCTTTATGGTACCAAGTGCGTAGTTTTTACCGACCACAAGAGCTTACAGCATATACTTGATCAGAAGGAGCTCAATATGAGACAACGTCGTTGGCTAGAGTTACTTAGTGATTACGATTGTGAAATCCGATATCACCTGGGAAAAGCGAATGTTGTAGCAGATGCACTTAGCCGAAAAGAACGACTAAAACCTTTGAGAGTTAGGTCATTGGGAATGACAATCATTTCGCCATTACCATCAAAATTTTTAGAAGCTCAGATTGAGGCTCTCAAGGAAGAAAATCGACCACAGGAGAAACTTTATGGTATGCCAGAGAACAAAAATGGCTTTGTAAAAGAGCAGATGGAGTGTTATGCTTCAAGGACCGAAGTTGGATACCACTCTATGGTGGGATACGAGAATTGATTATGCATGAATCACACAAGTCGAAGTACTCTATTCATCCAGGTTCTGATAAGATGTATCAGGATCTCAAAAAGCTTCATTGGTGGTCGAACATAAAAGCAGAAATAGCTACATACGTCAGCAAATGCCTTACTTGTGCTAAAGTGAAAGCCGAGTACCAGAAACCGTCAGGATTACTTCAACAACCAGAGATTCCACAATGGAAGTGGGAGCGTATTACAATGGACTTTGTCACTAAACTTCCCAAGATGTCAGGAGGTTACGATGCTATTTGGGTAATTGTTGATCGTCTTTCCAAATCAGCTCACTTCATACCCATTAGAGAGACTTATTCCATGGAACAACTTGCCAGACTTTATGTCAAGGAAATAGTCTCAAGACACGGTGTACCAATTTCTATCATTTTCGACAGAGATAGTCGTTTTACTTTGAACTTTTGGCGGTCATTACAAGATTCCTTTGGATCCAAGTTAGACATGAGCACTGCTTACCATCCTCAGACCGATGGTCAGAGCGAGAGAACTATTCAGACACTTGAGGACATGCTTAGGGTATATGTGATTGACTTTGAAAATGGTTGGGCTAACCATTTGCCGTTGATCGAGTTTTCCTATAACAACAGCTATCATTCAAGCATAAAAGCAGCACCATTCGAGGCACTTTATGGTCGTAAGTGTCGATCTCCAGTTTGTTGGGCCGAAGTCGGTGATGTACAATGTACTGGCCCGGGGATGGTTCAAGAAACAACAGAAAAGATAATCCAGATTCGAGAGAGACTCGAAACAGCTAGGAGTAGACAGAAGAGCTACGCAGATGTTCGACGCAAACCATTGGAATTTCAGGTCGGAGACAAGGTCATGTTGAAAGTCTCTCCTTGGAAGGGCGTGATACGATTTGGAAAACGCGGGAAATTGAACCCGAGATACATTGGTCCATTTAAGATACTGGAAACGATTGGTCCAGTAGCTTACAAACTTGAACTTCTGTCAGAACTCAACAACGTACATAACACGTTTCATGTCTCGAACCTCAAGAAATGTCTTTCGGACGAGTCTTCCGTAATACCACTAGAAGTAATCCAACTAGATGACAAGCTTAACTTTGTGGAAGAACCAGTTGAAATTATGGACCGCGAGGTCAAACAGTTGAAGCAGAGTCGAATTCCGATCGTGAAAGTTCGCTGGAATTCTCGAAGAGGACCCGAGTTTACTTGGGAACGAGAAGACCAAATGCGAAGTAAGTACCCACATCTTTTCACCAAGACAACTTCCGAGACCAACACTAGCTGAATTCAGGGACTGAATGCTCTTTTGGGTGGGCGACTATCACACCCCACAATTTCAGGTTATTTTTCCAAACCTCAACAAATTACTATTCATCATTTTACTATTCATCATTTTTTAGGTCAGTTTGATATTCCGAGAAGCATTCAAAAATTTCACTATTCACATGACACTATTCATTTCCTGGAGAAACCACTATTTATGTGCATTACTCATTTCATCGTAATGTTAGTTTACGAGTAATTAAATTCGCGTAACCAGGATGGTTTAGCTGCGAATTCATGCATTATCACTAGGGACATTTCATACGGGCTAGAAATAGTCCGCATATCATCATTATAGCATTTACGTACTATTCCACTCGTAGGGTATTCAAATTAATATTTTTGATATATTTAACATTTTACGTATGTTTATTTTAAATAAACGTTAACACGCGATCGATAAATGAGACTAACATATCCGACACTCCCTACAATGATCCCGGTATATTTTTAGACTCCTTACAACGTCATAAATATTATGAAATTCAATTACCCGGTATTTTGGAAATTTAGATAATTTATATCGTACGTCTAATTTAATTATGACGGTTTTCGTGAAAACTAAACAATAATCACCCAACCTCTCCATACTTGTGCCCAACATATTTTTACAACTTTTACAACTTTATTATGTCCCGGATAACTTCGATAAAATTTATTTCTAACAAACCCGGTACCCGATTAAACCAAAAACTACCTAAACACTACCTATTACCTCCACTAACTTTCTAAATAAATCCCCAACATCCCTCCCCCCCTTTCCCTCCTTTCTACGCCGTCCCAAGCCCCCCCCCCCCCCCTTTGGTTCTCATGTGCTTATTTCACCTACACCCCATAAATGCTACCTAACTATTGTCTAAACTAGATAATATCTAAATATCATCTCATTCTTAACACTTAACCATTTCAAACAAACTAGCAATATTTCTCTTCTTTTTCTCTCTTGGGTGCTCGGCCAAACAACAACAAGAAGCAAGAATCACAAGTTTTTAAAGATCAAGATATAAACTAGTTCATTTTGTTATCCTTGTTAGGGTTTTGAAATAAAAACTCAAGGATTATTAGGTTTTCACCATCCAAACTCTCTAAACCTTCAAAGTAAGTTTACAAAACTCATTTTCATAATTTTTACAAGTTATTACAATGATTATATGATTTACATACAAGATCTCATGCATGTGTTAGTTTATACCCTAGAAATGGTTACATGGGAAACTCTTGTTAGATCCACTTGATTTATGATGTTTAGGAACCCATGACACCCTAAGAAGGTGTATGGTAAGATTAGACTAGATTTGTGGTGATTGAAAGTGATTTAGTTGAAGTTGAAACTAGTTTGAAACCCTATAATTGATTTTTAAACATATATATAAACCTACTGTCCCAAAATGCGAAACCCAGAAAACTCAGGGAATCAGGGGAAATTTTTGATCAAAGATTTAGAAAATACTTTCAAAAACGAAGCCGTGGGCGAAAGGACGGATTAAAACGAGCTTATAACGAAGGAGATATGAATTTTGCAAGTTTAACGACGAAAACTATTTTCTGAAAATATAACGTGCTGTTGGACGATTTTCGACGGACAAAGAGGGGCGTTAGACGTAACCTAAAGGATCCGAACTATCAAAAATATATTAATACATGTTAAGACGAATCCGTGGATATAAAGAACGAGGAAAATGAACTTAAAACGACAAATATATATACACGTTTCAATATCGTCAAAACTATATTTATATTAGTAGTCACTAATAGAAATAATAAACTACGTACTAAATACTATATTTTCTAGAAATATTATTAAAGTGCTATATTCTTAAGCAATGAAGTACGTATGACTCAAAGCTTATTTATACGACTAATTGACGTTATTTTAAAGTTTTCAAAACGATGGATATAACACTAACAATTTATATACGATATATTACGACTAGTTTTCACAAGTCTAGTTAGACTTATTTTTCCTAAGTATGGAAAATACCTTACTTTGACAATAACTAGTATTTTCAAGTTACGAGTGGTATAGGTATCATGTGCATGAACGTTCACTACATCATTTCATGATCTAAAGTAGATCATATTCATTCATTTAGGTTGCGGCTAGTGTTCGCGCCTTGTTGTCCCGATCATTCCATCACATTGTACTATCACTTCAGGTGAGTTTTCATAGCCCCGTTTTAATTCAATATTTTGATTTCAAATCCCACGGGGGAGAATACATTGCATCACTTATTTTTGTACATGCCAAAGTATTAAATTCCTTACATTGCTTAAGTTGCCTTACTACCAAGTTAAGTCCCCTTTATTATCATGGACCGTTAATTTTATTGCCAAGCGAGAGTGAGTGAATAGATCTATTGAGGGTGACTCCTCCATTCGTGTTTGGGTTGCTCCAACGGGAAAACGGATGCATTTCATGTCTAATCTATTTGAGTGCCTGGTAAACACTCCTTTGGGGCCAATACAATATTATGTCTAGCTTTGGGGTCATGAGCTTAAGAGCCAATGTAGCATTTTTGACATTTTTGTCGGTTTACTTTATACTTGTGACTTATGTACATACGATTTAACTTACAAACCTATGATTATTCACCAACATTATTGTTGACCGTTTTCGCAATGTATTTTCAGGTAATTAAGACAGTACATTGGATTGATCCCGAAAGTTGGCAAATGATGAAGCGAGTCATTTCATTTGAAAACTTTCAGGTTCCTCACATGGGAAGTTCTTTATTCAAAGTGTTGAGAAAAGCGTTCGTCAAATATCACTTTTCACAAAAAAAAATCAATTACGTTAGATAATGCTAGTAATAACACAAATGCAATCTGTAGACTGAAAATGGAAGACAAGCCACCCTTTAATGGCGATTTTTATAATACTCGATGTGTTGCGCACATCATTAAGTTGGCTGTGCAAGCGGGATTAAATGATCCCATAATGCATGAAATGAAAGAATGTTTTAGAAGAATGTTAGCCGATATTTTTAAAAATGGTACTACAATATATAATAACTACATTCGGATATGTGTTGATGCGGGGAAACCTTGTTTGTCACCTAATTTTGATATTGATACAAGATGGAATTCCACTTATCTTATGTTCATAAGTGGTTTAAAAAAAATGTGACTTTACAAATTTTTCATGACAAATTATCGGCAAAGGGTAAGTGTGTTCCATTTTTGGTCGACCATTGGGAGACTATTGAAAAACTAACCCGATTACTTGAAGCTTTCTTCAATGCCCCATCAAAATTATCGGGAGTTTATTATCCAACATCTCATTTGGTACTCGAGCAACTATACTTAATGTGTTCAAGTATGGCCTCATTTGAATTAAATGGTGGTGTATGTGTGTATATATATATATATATATATATATATATATATATATATATATATATATATATATATATATATATATACACAAATAAGGTTTCACCAATGAGAGAAAAGCTTAGAAAATATTTTGAAAGTTTGCCATCGATATTTACTTGTGCGGCCGTATTAAATCCATGTGATAATGTAAGCCGGGTAGAGTTACTTATCGACTTGATTACAACTGATTTGGGGTGTTTTGATACTAACGAGAACTTTGGTGATGATGCAAAAGTGTCTTTAAACAATTCTTTGGAAGGTTTATGGGCATATTATTTTGAAAAATATGGTAACCCAACTCCTTCAGTGAGTTCGGCTTCTTCTTCATCATCGAGGTCGCATAGAGGGATACATGGATTGCTTCAAAAGTTAAGAGAAAATCCCAACAAACGGGCAAAGAGTGATCGTTTGACAAACAATAAATATGTAACATATAGCACAACCAATTTTATCTCACATATTCCGACCGAACAAGTTGAAAACTTTGATGTTTTTGCGTTTTGGAAAGCAAAGGAAACAATGTTTCCTGTTCTATCCCCGAATGGCTCGAGATGTACTAAGTATACAAGCTACTTTAGTAGCTTCTAAATCCGCTTTTCAACAAGTGGAAGGGTGTTATCAAACAGAAGAACAAGTCTCACATCGGCTTCTTTGGAGATGTGTATGTGTTTGAAAGATCACTTGGACCCAACCAAGCAAAGACAACACAAATCAAATCTTGAAAACGCCTTAGACTTTGAAGAAGATATCTACAAGGAAGAGGTGCAAGATGGTGTAGCCGAAATGCTTTCCGATGAAGAAATAAGACAAGATGAAGCTACTTCCGAAGCTAGGTCCATCGGATCCGATGAAGACATTTTCGAGTAGCCTTTCGATGTATAATTTTTTAAGTTTATGTATTATGTTTGATGTATTTTCTTTCACGATGTATTTCCTTTCAGTTGTATTTTTTATGTATTAAATAAAGTTGAAGTTTATTCAATTTACTTTGTATAAACGACGAAAAACGGAGAAAAAAATTAACCGGTTAATAACCGGTCAAACTGTTTTTTGAAAATTCAAATTTGAACTTGGCGCCTTGGCAGAAAAAAAAAAAAAAAAAAAAAAAAAAAAAAAAAAAAAAAGAAAAAAAAAAAAAAAAAAACTGGTTAACTGGTTAAAAACCGATGAATTTTTTGAGTTTTCAAATTTTGAAATTAAATTTTGAGTGGAGGGGCAGGTAAAATTTGAATTTTGAATTTAAATTTTTTGCCATTTTATATTTAGTATAAATAGAGAGGTTGTATTTTTGTTTATTTACAACTTTTATACAAAATATACTCTAAAAATCAAAACCGAAAGTAATTCACTAATGGCAAATGCAAATCACGGATAAGAGGCTATTGCACCAATTGCACGAGTGATTGTTGCGGTTTTACCATACAACCGTAATCCAGATCCTTGGGATAATTTAAACTACGTCCTAATGTTGAATGGTACGAGAAAGGCTCAATGTAAGCATTGCTTCCGTTTAATGAATTCCCGTTCCAGCTCGGCGTTGAGGGCTCATTTCATGAAGTATTGCTCGGCATTCGAGCCTCGACGAGTCGACGTTGAGTAGCTTTTTGATGTTTTATGTTTGATAATGTATTTCCTTTCGGTTGCATTTCCGTTATATTAAATAAAAGTTGAAGTTTATTCAATTTAATTTGTATAAATGACGAAAAACGAAACAAAAAATATTAAAAAAGAAAAAAACCGGTCGCGAACCGTACCCAAACTGGTTTCAACCAGTTGGGTTTTTTTCCTCTCGAGTGTCGGTTTGTAATTGAACTGGTTAACCGGCCGGCTCGGTTTTTCTGGTCGTTGACTCAAACCGGTTCGATAACCCGGTCGTCAAACCGAATGAGTTAACCGTTTTATGCGCGACTATTTTGGCATAGCAAATGAAGGAAATGTAGATGGTTCAATCATTTTTTTTCTCTCGACCAAATATACTTTCAGGGTGTTATGTTATAGATTGTTTTATTTCATTTATAAAACAAAAATTGGTGAAGAGTTTGTGAAAGAAGTTAAAGAATGTAACTTGTAAGAAGAGATGGTGTGGCGAATGAATTTTGGAGAGAGATAGTAATTGTGGAGTGGGAAAAAATTTAGTCAGGAGATGAAAAATAACTATAACCGCACATATGAGAAGCATTGACTTGAATTAGATGCATTTATATTCATTTTAGGTACATCCCAATTAGTTTCAAAAATGGTTTTAAAGTGAAAACGATGCAAAGTAGTTCTTGCAACAAATTTGACCCACAAGAGATGAAAAATACAATGATTCGCCTAACTTGTTAAAATGCATATAATATATGTATATGCATATAATTTTTTGCTAGAAAATATATCATAACGCATTTAAAATATTAAAGATGCATCTAATTCAAGTTTTTTTTTTTGAAAATTGACTTTCATTGGGGAAATCCAAGTCCAATTTGAAACCCGATGGGGGGAAAACCTTCAACTTAAGCCGTCCGAAGGCACGACACTTACATTGAAGTAAACCCTGCCTTCTCCAGATTCGAACCCTTGTGGGTTGAAACCTTCATTGAAGGACTTTGAAATCGTACCGACAGGGCAGTGGTCCACAAGGGAGGACTTCCCGGTTTGGTCACCCAAACCGGTACTACTCTCCACTAGGCACGCTTAACTGAATAAGACATGCCCAGTGGACCACAAGCCCATTGGTATCTAATTCAAGTTGATGTATCTCTAATTTGTTGTTCATTATTCTCATTTTAATTTAGAAAATGTGTGAATAAATAGTAGGGAGGGAATGATAGTGGAATGGTGTGGGCGGAAACAAATAACAAGAAAAAGACAATTTTACCTCTTCATGTATAAGTAACATGATTGTTTTGACTGTTACAATAGACGGTTGTTTTGTTAAAAGGACCATGTGTGTTAAGGATTTTCAAGTTAAGGACTATTTGCATTAAAAAATGTCAAAAGACCACATATGTAAGTCAATGCAAACCACATGATGATTCGTGTCATTTACTTTTACTAGACGAGTATCCGTGCATAGCAACGAGATTTTATAGTGATAGATCGTTTAGTGATAAAAGAAAATTTATGGGTTATAAATAAAAAATAATAAAAGTTAGGGGTGACAAATCTTGCCCAATTTGTAATTTTTGGGCGATTTTGACACTTTTTTTAAAAGTTTGGGACTTTTTTGCCCCCTTGCATTTATTTGATGGGCTCTTACAGGCAAAAGATAAAAACAGATATTATTAGATGGGCTTTCAAATCACACAATTCAACTTTCAAGCAATTACTCTCATTTTTTTCCCGACCAATTCACTTGTCACTGGTAACTATAAAACATTCCAACTATTTTAATTTTAATTTATCTCATTTATTAACTATTTTATGCATAATTATTTAATACTCTAATTAATTTATAGATATATTTAATTAGTTGCATTTTTATTCATTTGTCCCAGCAGATTTTCTCTAATTTGCAGTCAGATTTTTTTTTTTTTTTTTTTTTTTTTTTTTTTTTTTTAAGAAAAAATAATTAAATATAGTTAAGACTTAGATGCTTGATCTTTTTTTACAAGATGAATTAAAGGGGTTTTTAGGACTGTTCCGAATGTTTTTAATAGTTGAATTATAATTTGCTCGTTTTAGCCCGTGCCCGTTTGGCCCGATTTATAATTTGTCCGTTTAGCCCGTGCCCGTTTTAACCCGTGCCATTTTAGCCCGTGCCCGCCCATTTTGCCACCTCTAATAAAAGTTTGAAGATTTGTGGATTAAACATAATGTTTTGAAACCCGGTTGAACCGTTCCGGTCGAAAAACGGGTCGATTTAAATCGAGTCATGCTTTTAATAACTGAACCCGTCGTGTATTAGTCCTTGTATTCAAAACTATATGTTTTTCCCGGTTGAACCCGTTGGTCCGGTCCAGTTTTCAAAACTATATGCAACATCAACTTGTTAGCTTGTATGAAGTTTTGTGTATTTTATTAATTTGTATAATGTGTATAATAACATATACTTTTCATTTTAGGGTGTTTTAAAAATAACATTAATTAGTGTGTTTAATTATTTTATATTTTATATTATGTTGTAGCTTGTTTAAATTGTATATTGTGAAAATTTTATTGTAATTTTTAGTAATGGGTGTTTTAATTGATTGTTTTTAATTTGATATAGATGATTTTAATTGGTTGTACCATATGAATAAATTATTGTGATTTTAAGTTATGAGGTGTTTTAATTAGAGTATTAATTACGCAATTCATTTTCTCTCACTCTTAACTTTCAAGATTTCAGTTTTCAAGGTTTGACCATTTTATATGTAGTATAGATCTTTATATATCACCATTTCACCAAATACTGACATACAACAAAAATGTTAAAAATAAATAAACAAATAAATAAATGAATCAACTAATTCGAAAGCCTGGAGTAAAAGATATCGATATATTAAAGAGAAAATGTGTTTTCCTGTCCTTTTGTGACAAGTCAAATGATACTTCTTTTTCACTGTATTAGTCGAAGTATGCACTTCGTTGACTGATATCATACTTGTATTACAACTTGTATACTTGTATGTTGAAACTTAAATGTCAATTGGGTTGGTGATCTATGAAACAGCTGGTATTTGACACAAGAAAAGTCACTAGTGCATGAATGAACTTTAATTTAGTCATCTTAGAACCACGCGTTTATATAAATATGCATAGTTTCGATTTTCTAGTGTCTATCAGTATATGAAAAAGAAAATTAATCATGCGCCGGCCCCTGCCGATGGGGCAATCAGTCCTACAAACAGGACAAGGGAGTATATTTCATGTAAAATAGTAATTAAAGGGAAACATGCAAAAAAGTTCATATTTTTTTGAAATAAGACTACTAGTAATGGAGACCAAAGAGAACGCGTCCCCTCTTTGATTTTCATTCTTCTGGCATGTCATAAGAACGAACAATTTGTTTCTAAAACTTGTATATGATTTCGAATCACAAACGAAATACTTAACCGTTTCAAAACCAAATTAGATATTTTTAAGAGTAATAAAACCAACAATAAAATTCTCATAACCGAGGCTAGAAAATATTTTATCCTTATGGAGTTAGTCCTTATAATTAGGTTTATATTCAAATCGGTCCTTATTTACGTATATAAAAATACTAAGAAAATATATCTATACTAAGGTTTGAAAAACTCGATAACCGCTTGAGCCGAGCTATCAAAAGCTCGAGCTCGACTCATTATATGTTTCGAGCCAGTTTTCTAAGCTTGAGCTCGATAAAAGCTTTGCTCGATCGAGTCGAAATTGAACTCGAGCTTGAGTTGCTTGATAAAAGCTTGGCTCGCTTACACCCCTAGTTTGATCACTTGTTGTGATCTTGTTACTAGTAGTCTAATAGTTAGAGCTGTAAACGAATCAGACGAACACGAACGGAGCCTTTTTCATGTTCGTTCATTTAATTTTTGTCACAACTCGTAATTTCAGGTCCTTTTTCAAACGTCGAAATCATTATTCATCATTTACTATTCATTAATCACTATTCATCGTATTACTATTCATCATTTTCGGAGTCAGTTTGAGATTCCGAGAAGCTTTCGAAAATTTTACTATTCATATGACACTATTCATTCCCGGAAGGAAATCACTATTCACGATTGTCGTTCATCATTTCGTAAATCTAGTTTACGGGTATTCAGATTCGCGTAACCGGTTTGGGTTTAGCTGCGAATCCATGCATCATCAGTAGGGATGCATCATATAGACTAGGGTAGTCTACACATCATCTGTAACATCATCAGCACATTAGATAATGCACGGATACGCATTATTTCAATTTACGTATGCTTAATTTGTAATTAACGTTACCACTCAGTTTTACTACTAACGTATACCCAATACTCCCGACTATGATCCCAACACATTTTCGTACTCATTATAATGATATAAAAATTATATTATTAATTTACCCGATATTTTAAATTTATTTGGTATACATACCGTTAAAGGTTTATAATTACGACGATTTACGTAATTACGATTTTTATACATGAACAATGTACCCGATACTCCTAAATACACTGCTCACTAAATATCTAGATATTTATTGAAAATATCCAAGATATTTACATAACCATTGAAATTACCGTTATACCCTTGCATTGAAATTACAAAAATACCCTTGGACTATATATAGAAAATAACTAGTCATTTCACCAAAAATTTCTTCTTTTCTCTCTTTTGTGCTCGTTCCAAATCAAAAAGAAGAAGAAGCCATGGATTTTTCCAAGAGCAAGTATGTACAAGATTACTAGTGTGTAATAAAAAGGTTTAGGCTTATAATCTTGAAGCTAAGCCAATGTTTTCATCACCATTTCTTAATCATCATCATCAAGTAAGCTTTACAAATATTTATGTTAATCTTACATACTACTTCATGATCTATTTTTATGTTCTAGTACAAAAACATGTAAGTTACATATAATATTTATACCACTTTTTCAAGTATTTCTTAATTATTATGAGATTATAATTAACCTATGATTATTCCCATGAGATCCACCATTTTTTGTGAAGACTAGGAACCCATGACACCCTAAGAAGGTGTATGGTATGATTGAGTATTTGTGGAGTTGATTTGAGATAGTTTGGTTAAGTTTTGAATAAGCCTTGAACTAGAAAAGTTGATTTTTCAAACTATATATAAGTTGCTGTCCATTTTTGTAAAATCTGGAAAGATCATGGGTTTCCGGGTAACTTTCGGCTAGAGATTTAGAAAATACTTTCAAAAACGAAGCCGCGGGCGAGAGAACGGATTAAAACGGGTTTATAACGAAGGATATATGATTTTTGCAAGTTTAACGACGAAAACTATTATTTTCTAAAAATAGTAAGCTGTCACACTATTTTTATGGGTAAAATCGAGGCGTTACACGTAACCTAGAGGAACCGAACTATCAAAAATATATTAGTATATGTCAATACGATTCCGGGGATATAATGAACGTATAAAACGAGCTTATAACGAAAAATATACAAACGTTTGAACTTAGACGATTTTAATATTTTTGCTTCAGCAAAACACTTGAAAAATTTTCCAAGTATTAACCATTTCGCCAAGTGACCAGGTTTAGAGCCAATTAACTCAATAATAAACTCATTTCTGGAAAATTTACATCAATGACAAAAAGTTAGTTCACCCAGCCTAGTTTTCAAAACATCCAACTGTTTGTCAAAAGGATTTATAACGAATAACTTATGATCATCCAAACTTTCCCGAAAACTGCCCAGAATCTGCCAAAAAAGGCTCAACACCTCACTTGACGACTATTTATCTTTATGATCGAGACCCGTCTGGACAAACTTCAATTCTATTACTTTTTAGATAAGGTGAAAATCTTTCTAAAACTACAAAGCTTCTTTCCTACCTCTTAATATTCACTATTTCGCGACTAGTTTTACGAGGCCAATTTGGACATATTTTCAAGTAATGAAAATGTTATATTTTGCGACGAAAACCTTATATTTGCCGATAAAACACCAAACAAGGATCGTGGAGAACCGTTTCAACCTATTTTCATGGAAAGTATTTATTAACCTAACAAGACGTCAAAAACGTATTTTCCGACGATAAGCGTTATTTTCAAAATTAACGAGTGGTATCGATAACATACGTATTTGCATGTGTAGCATCATTTCATTTCTTACATTAGATCATATCATTCATATTAAGTTGCGGTTAGAGATCGTGCCTCATTTCGTGTATCCACTTTTGTCATCGTAGCTATCGCACCAGGTGAGTCATAGCCCCTACTCTTTTAATTGTTTTGTAAACTCATTGGGGGAGAATACATGCTCGTTTTACTTAAACGCATTACTTGCTATACATGGTTGATTACTCAAATATTTTCAGCTTTATCTAAATACTTGTTTGATTATCCGAGTACAATACTATTCACCTGTTACCTACTTGCTATTTACTCATGGACATGAGTGCATAAATTTGAACTATTTACAGATTGCCAAAGATTGCCTAAGTTAAGAACCGGTAGTTACATTTCATAGGTATGTGATTACCTACATTTCATAGGTATGTGATTACCTACATTTCATAGGTATGTGTGATTACCTACATTTCATAGGTATGCGATTACCTACATTACTTGGGAGCGTAACCTCCTACATATAGCTAGAAAACCTTTTCGGTGCCTTGAACTTAGTGCAATCAATATTCTTTTCTAAATTGGTGCTATGAAACTTTGTTCGATAAACTATTTATGTGTTTTGCTTATGGTCAGATTTATTTATGTGGCAACATCGCCATGGCTACATTATCACTCTTACCTTTATATAGCGACATTGCTACACTTATCTTTGAATCTTGGTCCACATATTACATTTGTTTACACAAACTAAATCATATTTGGCAGTGGGTCGTAAACACACAGGTTACAAGTCTCTTATGGCCGGACTTGGAACTGAGTGGATTTACGAGGCCTTTGCTGGGAAATCTTCATTCATATGCATTACATTCTTTTTCACAAGACTCTATGAACTCACCAACCTCGTGTTGACACTTTAGCATGTATTTTCAGGTTTTAAGCAATGGCACGCTACAGGAGGTTTTGGCAGGGCATGGCATGGTCATAGTAGACTCTGATTATTCATATGGGGACCGTTTAAACTATTTTAAGAGCCTACTTCCGCACTACTTTTAACAATGTAAATTCAACATTTTGATTTAACTATTTTATTCTAAATGATTCAAGTGAAAACCATTTTTGAACTTGTGTTGTAATACCAATTAAGTTACACCCCAGCTACATGTATGCTTTCGCTGGACCCGATTTTGGGGGTGTCACAGATTGACATCAGAGCTTTGGCTATAGCGAACTAAGTGTTTTTAAAACCTAGACTATAGCTACTTTCAAGAAAATTTAACCGTATGACCGTCACGTGCCTGCCTGCCAAGCTGAAGTCTCATTTGTGGTTAGCTGCTGACATAGGTGATGAGATTTGTGTCTCATTATCTGATATATTATATTCATTTATTATAGTTGATTACTATAATTGTCTTTCATGTAAGCATGTTCACGTATCATATATGTCACCCTGTTACGTTTTTCATTGCATAGTTTCATCATTTAACCTCGAGTTTGGTCACTTGCTTTTGTCTTTCAGAACGTCTTGGTATTTGTTAAGGACATGGTATTAGTATAACTGAGCTGAGTATTTCAAAATTCATGGAACCTCGGTGGAATATAGACTGGTCATCTATATTCAACCCGGGATAGTGAGATATAGGCTGACCACCTATATCTGACTCAGAAATGAATTTCGCAACACTGAGAATGGTTATAATAAAAATTTTTCTGGATTGAATCGTCTACTCAATTTCCAAATGTTTCATTCATGTGTGTGTATACCCTCGTTGTCAGAACTTTCATACTTTTCATCACTTCGTGAACCACCGATTGGAAGCACGTCAACTGGTCATTTCATCTCATGAATCTTCACGTCTATGCATGATACACTTACATCACAGTATTTTCTTTTATCACAAATCTCGTTTTGTCACAGTTGTCACAGTCTCTTCCCTTCTCACCATCATTATTATTTCCTTTCCCCATCCCCATATATATAAGGAATTAGCTGACACTATATAGTTTCCTATGTCACTCATCACTCACTACTCCCTATATTGATAAGTGGATATTATCAATGACCTCCCTAGGAAAGACTTTCCATTCCATATATAAGGAGGATCCCTCGGTACATTAAAACCGTTCAAAACTCAACAGAAATCTCAGGATATCATAAAACAATTCGAACCACTATCACTGGCCTGATCGCCAAAATTCCATCATCTGGAAAGTGTTGGCTTGACTGAATTACAGGATTAGTTTCGATACGAGTGCTCACTAAGCAACACCATAGAGATAAATCCAACCTCTTAACCGAGACTATAAATTGAACAAGTCCTCACCAATAGACTTTATCCAAACATGTTAGACACCTATGCATTTGTGCAGACATACATACCTGGCAATTTTATCCTCTTAATACTTTCACTTTTAAATGGATTTTTCTCCAAACTACAGTTATACAAAACATATATCTTGTAAGAAACACTTTTCTGAGGCACTTATTTGGATAAGCAAATTCCTTTTGGTTAATCTTTTACAAAACTATTAAATGTTAGGAAATTTTAAACATCGATATTTGGTAAACCATATTATCCACCTTATGTTGAAAACTGTCCTATCTTGCATAACTATTAAATTTTGAAACATCGAGAAAAATGTTACTTATAAAGCCGTTTGCTTAAAGTTGTAAATTTATTTATTCAGGGAAGGTTTATGAACAAAACACACAATCTCAAAACAAACTTTGAAAAATCAATCACTATATTACATCACTTATACATTTAAGGGTTTGTGAATTGAAGACATAGAGCTTGGGGAAAATCTTAGTAATGGAGACTAAGCATCGTAGGTGGAGAAAGACTCGATTCATGACATTCCTGCGGAGGAATCACAACCTTATCCTAATCTATTATTTTCAACAACACCCTTTGACAGACTGAACCTTGTAAGTTTTTTTCACAAGATTCATGATATCCATTTCAATTATTTCTAATAGAGGAATTTAATTCACCTCAAACTTCTAGCGATTACATTAAGATTCCTTTGGAACCACACCATCTATCATCTGCAGACCAATCGTCAGGATTAGAGAACGATTCAAACATAGGGAGATATGCTTAGAGCATGAGTGATTGACTCTAGAAATGGTTGAACTAACCATTTACCATAAATCGGATTCTTTTACAACCATAGTTATCACACGAGCTTTGAGACTACATCATTTGAAGCACTCTATGGTCGAAGTGCCAATATCCATTGACGGATCGAAATTTGGAAATGCACAACTCACTAGTCCAGTAAGCATTCATGAAATAACCAAAAATTTCCTACAAATCAAGAATCAGTTACAAGTTCGATAAGTTATAAACCCTTAGAATTTCAAGTTGGTAGCAGGGTTATGATTGAGAGTTCTGCCTAGGAAAGGCATGATACCATTCAGAAAAGAAAAAAAAATCAGAAAGTTAAACCCGATATACACTGGACCATTTAATATTTCAGACAAAGTAGGCCTAGTGGCCGTCAGACTTGAGCCTTGTTAGAGCTCAGTAGTTTACACGACAAATATCATCATCTTTTCACCAATACAACTTCAGAGATCAACACAAACTGAACTTCGGGACGAAGTTCCTTTTAGAGGGAAAGAATGTCACAACTCGTAATTCCAGGTCCTTTTTCAAACGTCGAAATCATTATTCATCTCGGGAAGTTACTATTCATCATTTACTATTCATTGATCACTATTCATCGTTTTACTATTCATCGTTTTTGGAGTCAGTTTGAGATTCTGAGAAGCTTTCGAAAATTTTACTATTCATATGACACTATTCATTCCCGGAAGGAAATCACTATTCACGATTGTCGTTCATCATTTCGTAAATCTTGTTTACGGGTATTCAGATTCGCGTAACCGGTTTGGGTTTAGCTGCGAATTCATGCATCATCAGTAGGGACGCATCATATAGACTAGGGTAGTCTACACATCATCTGTAACATCATCAGCACATTAGATAATGCACGGATACGCATTATTTCAATTTACGTATGCTTAATTTGTAATTAACGTTACCACTCAGTTTTACTACTAACGTATACCCAATACTCCCGACAATGATCCCAACACATTTTCGTACTCATTATAATGATATAAAAATTATATTATTAATTTACCCGACGTTTTAAATTTATTTGGTATACGTACCGTTAAAGGTTTATAATCACGACGATTTACGTAATTACGATTTTTATACATGAACAATGTACCCGATACTCCTAAATACACTGCTCACTAAATATCTAGATATTTATTAAAAATATCCAAGATATTTACATAACCATTGAAATTACCGTTATACCCTTGCATTGAAATTACAAAAATGCCCTTGGACTATATATAGAAAATAACTAGTCATTTCACCAAAAATTTCTTCTTTTCTCTCTTTTGTGCTCGTTCCAAATCAAAAAGAAGAAGAAGCCATGGATTTTTCCAAGAGCAAGTATGTACAAGATTACTAGTGTGTAATAAAAAGGTTTAGGCTTATAATCTTGAAGCAAAGCCAATGTTTTCATCACCATTTCTTAATCATCATCATCAAGTAAGCTTTACAAATATTTATCTTAATCTTACATACTACTTCATGATCTATTTTTATGTTCTAGTACAAAAACATGTAAGTTACATATGATATTTATACCACTTTTTCAAGTATTTCTTAATTATTATGAGATTATAATTAACCTATGATTATTCCCATGAGATCCACCATTTTTGGTGAAGACTAGGAACCCATGACACTCTAAGAAGGTGTATGGTAGGATTGAGTATTTGTGGAGTTGATTTGAGATAGTTTGGTTAAGTTTTGAATAAGCCTTGAACTAGAAAAGTTGATTTTTCAAACTATATATAAGTTGCTGTCCATTTTTGTAAAATCTGGAAAGATCATGGGTTTCCGGGTAACTTTGGGCTAGAGATTTAGAAAATACTTTCAAAAAAGAAGTCGTGGGCGAGAGAACGGATTAAAACGGGTTTATAACGAAGGAGATATGATTTTTGCAAGTTTAACGACGAAAACTATTATTTTCTAAAAATAGTAAGCTGTCACACGATTTTTATGGGTAAAATCGAGGCGTTAGACGTAACCTAGAGGAACCGAACTATCAAAAATATATTAGTATATGTCAATACGATTCCGGGGATATAAAGAACGTAGAAAACGAGCTTATAACGAAAAAGATACAAACGTTTGAACTTAGACGATTTTAATATTTTTGCTTCAGCAAAACACTTGAAAAATTTTTCAAGTATTAACCATTTCGCCAAGTGACCAGGTTTAAAGCCAATTTACTCAATGATAAACTCATTTCTGAAAGCTTACATCAATGACAAAAAGTTAGTTCACCCAGCCTAGTTTTCAAAACATCCAACCGTTTGTCAAAAGGATTTATAACGAATAACTTATGATCTTCCAAACTTTCCAGAAAACTGCCCAGAATCTGCCAAAAAAGGCCCAACACTTCACTTGACGACTATTTATCTTTATGATCGAGACCCGTCTGGACAAACTTCAATTCTATGACTTTTTAGATAAGGTGAAAATCTTTCTAAAACTACTGAGCTTCTTTCCTAACTCTTAATATTCACTATTTCGCGACTAGTTTTACGAGGCCAATTTGGACATATTTTCAAGTAATGAAAATGTTATATTTTGCGACGAAAACCTTATATTTGCCGATAAAACACCAAACGAGGATCGTGGAGAACCGTTTCAACCTATTTACATGGAAAGTATTTATTAACCTAACAAGACGTCAAAAACGTATTTTCCGACGATAAGCGTTATTTTCAAAACTAACGAGTGGTATCGATAACGTACGTATTTGCATGTGTAGCATCATTTCATTTCTTACATTAGATCATATCATTCATATTAGGTTGCGGTTAGAGATCGTGCCTCATTTCGTGTATCCACTTTTGTCATCGTAGCTATCGCACCAGGTGAGTCATAGCCCCTACTCTTTTAATTGTTTTGTAAACTCATTGGGGGAGAATACATGCTCGTTTTACTTAAACGCATTACTTGCTATACATGGTTGATTACTCAAATATTTTCAGCTTTATCTAAATACTTGTTTGATTATCCGAGTACAATACTATTCACTTGTTACCTACTTGCTATTTACTCATAGACATGAGTGCATAAATTTAAACTATTTACAGATTGCCAAAGATTGCCTAAGTTAAGAACCGGTAGTTACATTTCATAGGTATGTGATTACCTACATTTCATAGGTATGTGAGTACCTACATTTCATAGGTATGTGTGATTACCTACATTTCATAGGTATGTGATTACCTACATTACTTGGGAGCGTAACCTCCTACATATAGCTAGAAAATCTTTTCGGTGCCTTGAACTTAGTGCAATCAATATTCTTTTCTAAATTGGTGCTATGAAACTTTGTTCGATAAACTATTTATGTGTTTTGCTTGTGGTCAGATTTATTTATATGGCAACATCGCCATGGCTACATTATCACTCTTACCTTTATATAACGACATTGCTACACTTATCTTTGAATCTTGGTCCACATATTACATTTGTTTACACAAACTAAATCATATTTGGCAGTGGGTCGTAAACACACAGGTTACAAGTCTCTTATGGCGGGACTTGGAACTGAGTGGATTTACGAGGCCTTTGCTGGGAAATCTTCATTCATATGCATTACATTCTTTTTCACAAGACTCTATGAACTCACCAACCTCGTCTTGACACTTTAGCATGTATTTTCAGGTTTTAAGCAATGGCACGATACAGGAGGTTTTGGCAGGGCATGGCATGGTCATAGAAGACTCTGATTATTCATATGGGGACCGTTTAAACTATTTTAAGGGTCTACTTCCACACTACTTTTAACAATGTAAATTCAACATTTTGATTTAACTATTTTATTCTAAATGATTCAAGTGAAAACCATTTTTGAACTTGTGTTGTAATACCAATTGAGTTACACCCCAGCTACATGTATGCTTTCGCTGGACCCGATTTTGGGGGTGTGACAGATTGACATCAGAGCATTGGCTATAGGGAACTAAGTGTTTTTAAAACCTAGACTATAGCTACTTTCAAGAAAATTTAACCGTATGACTGTCACGTGCCTGCCTGCCAAGCTGAAGTCTCATTTGTGGTTAGCTGCTGACATAGGTGATGAGATTTGTGTCTCATTATCTGATATATTATATTCATTTATTATAGTTGATTACTATAATTGTCTTTCATATAAGCATGTTCACGTTTCATATATGTCACCCTGTTACGTTTTTCCTTGCATAGTTTCATCATTTGACCTCGAGTTTGGTCATTTGCTTTTGTCTTTCAGAACGTCTTGGTATTTGTTAAGGACATGGTATTAGTATAACTGAGCTGAGTATTTCAAAATTCATGGAACCTCGGTGGAATATAGACTGGTCATCTATATTCAACCCGGGATAGTGAGATATAGGCTGATCACCTATGTCTGACTCAGAAATGAATTTCGCAACACTGAGAATGGTTATAATAAAATTTTGTCTGGATTGAATCCTCTACTCAATTTCCAAATGTTTCATTCATGTGTGGGTATACCCTCGTTGTCAGAACTTTCATACTTTTCATCACTTCGTGAACCACCGATTGGAAGCACGTCAACTGGTCATTTCATCTCATGAATCTTCACGTCTATGCATGATACACTTACATCACAGTATTTTCTTTTATCACAAATCTCGTTTTGTCACAGTTGTCACAGTCTCTTCCCTTCTCGCCATCATTATTATTTCCTTTCCCCATCCCCATATATATAAGGAATTAGCTGACACTATATAGTTTCCTATGCCACTCATCACTCACTACTCCCTATATTGATAAGTGGATATTATCAATGACCTCCCTAGGAAAGACTTTCCATACCATCTATAAGGAGGATCCCTCGGTACATTAAGACCGTTCAAAACTAAACAGAAATCTCGGGATATCATAAAACAATTCGAACCACTATCACTGGCCTGATCGCCAAAATTCCATCATCTGGAAAGTGTTGGCTTGGCTGAATTACAGGATTAGTTTCGATACGAGTGCTCACTAAGCAACACCATAGAGATAAATCCAACCTCTTAACCGAGACTATAGATTGAACAAGTCCTCACCAATAGACTTTATCCAAACATGTTAGACACCTATGCATTTGTGCAGACATACATACCTGGCTATTTTATCCTCTTAATACTTTCACTTTTAAATGGATTTTTCTCCAAACTACAGTTATACAAAACATATATCTTGTAAGAAACACTTTTCTGAGGCACTTATTTGGATAAGCAAATTCCTTTTGGTTAACCTTTTACAAAACTATTAAATGTTAGGAAATTTTAAACATCGATATTTGGTAAACCATATTATCCACCTTATGTTGAAAACTGTCCTATCTTGCATAACTATTAAATTTTGAAACATCGAGAAAAATGTTACTTAAAAAGCCGTTTGCTTAAAGTTGTAAATTTATTTATTCAGGGAAGGTTTATGAACAAAACACACAATCTCAAAACAAACTTTGAAAAATCAATCACTATATTACATCACTTATACATTTAGGGGTTTGTGAATTGAAGACATAGAGCTTGGGGAAAATCTTAGAAATGGAGACTAAGCGTCGTAGGTAGAGAAAGACTCGATTCATGACATTCCTGCGGAGGAATCACAACCTTATCCTAATCTATTATTTTCAACAACACCCTTTGACAGACTGAACCTTGTAAGTTTTTTTCACAAGATTCATGATATCCATTTCAATTATTTCTAATAGAGGAATTTAATTCACCTCAAACTTCTAGCGATTACATTAAGATTCCTTTGGAACCACACCATCTATCATCTGCAGACCAATGGTCAGGATTAGAGAACGATTCAAACATAGGGAGATATGCTTAGAGCATGAGTGATTGACTCTAGAAATGGTTGAACTAACCATTTACCATAAATCGGATGCTTTTACAACCATAGTTATCACACGAGCTTTGAGACTACATCATTTGAAGCACTCTATGGTCGAAGTGCCAATATCCATTGACGGATCGAAATTTGGAAATGCACAACTCACTAGTCCAGTAAGCATTCATGAAATAACCAAAAATTTCCTACAAATCAAGAATCAGTTACAAGTTCGATAAGTTGTAAACCCTTAGAATTTCAAGTTGGTAGCAGGGTTATGATTGAGAGTTCTGCCTAGGAAAGGCATGATACCATTCAGAAAAGAAAAAAAAAATCAGAAAGTTAAACCCGATATACACTGGACCATTTAATATTTCAGACAAAGTAGGCCTAGTGGCCGTCAGACTTGAGCCTTGTTAGAGCTCAGTAGTTTACACGACAAATATCATCATCTTTTCACCAATACAACTTCAGAGATCAACACAAACTGAACTTCGGGACGAAGTTCCTTTTAGAGGGAAAGAATGTCACAACTCGTAATTCCAGGTCCTTTTTCAAACGTCGAAATCATTATTCATCTCGGGAAGTTACTATTCATCATTTACTATTCATTGATCACTATTTATCATTTTACTATTCATCGTTTTCGGAGTCAGTTTGAGATTCTGAGAAGCTTTCGAAAATTTTACTATTCATATGACACTATTCATTCCCGGAAGGAAATCACTATTCACGATTGTCGTTCATCATTTCGTAAATCTAGTTTACGGGTATTCAGATTCGCGTAACCGGTTTGGGTTTAGCTGCGAATCCATGCATCATCAGTAGGGACGCATCATATAGACTAGGGTAGTCTACACATCATCTGTAACATCATCAGCACATTAGATAATGCACGGATACGCATTATTTCAATTTACGTATGCTTAATTTGTAATTAACGTTACCACTCAGTTTTACTACTAACGTATACCCTATACTCCCGACTATGATCCCAACACATTTTCGTACTCATTATAATGATATAAAAATTATATTATTAATTTACCCGACGTTTTAAATTTATTTGGTATACGTACCGTTAAAGGTTTATAATTACGACGATTTACGTAATTACGATTTTTATACATGAGCAATGTACCCGATACTCCTAAATACACTGCTCACAAAATATCTAGATATTTATTGAAAATATCCAAGATATTTACATAACCATTGAAATTACCGTTATACCCTTGCATTGAAATTACAAAAATGCCCTTGGACTATATATAGAAAATAACTAGTCATTTCACCAAAAATTTCTTCTTTTCTCTCTTTTGTGCTCGTTCCAAATCAAAAAGAAGAAGAAGCCATGGATTTTTCCAAGAGCAAGTATGTACAAGATTACTAGTGTGTAATAAAAAGGTTTAGGCTTATAATCTTGAAGCTAAGCCAATGTTTTCATCACCATTTCTTAATCATCATCATCAAGTAAGCTTTACAAATATTTATCTTAATCTTACATACTACTTCATGATCTATTTTTATGTTCTAGTACAAAAACATGTAAGTTACATATGATATTTATACCACTTTTTCAAGTATTTCT
Source organism: Artemisia argyi (assembly GCA_030686995.1). NCBI lineage: Eukaryota > Viridiplantae > Streptophyta > Magnoliopsida > Asterales > Asteraceae > Artemisia > Artemisia argyi. The sequence goes on from CM060687.1 coordinate 83,396,859, forward strand.
TAATTATTATGAGATTATAATTAACCTATGATTATTCCCATGAGATCCACCATTTTTGGTGAAGACTAGGAACCCATGACACCCTAAGAAGGTGTATGGTAGGATTGAGTATTTGTGGAGTTGATTTGAGATAGTTTGGTTAAGTTTTGAATAAGCCTTGAACTAGAAAAGTTGATTTTTCAAACTATATATAAGTTGCTCTCCATTTTTGTAAAATCTGGAAAGATCATGGGTTTCCGGGTAACTTTGGGCTAGAGATTTAGAAAATACTTTCAAAAACGAAGCCGTGGGCGGGAGAACGGATTAAAACGAGTTTATAACGAAGGAGATATGATTTTTGCAAGTTTAACGACGAAAACTATTATTTTCTAAAAATAGTAAGCTGTCACACGATTTTTATGGGTAAAATCGAGGCGTTAGATGTAACCTAGAGGAACCGAACTATCAAAAATATATTAGTATATGTCAATACGATTCCGGGGATATAAAGAACGTAGAAAACGAGCTTATAACGAAAAAGATACAAACGTTTGAACTTAGACGATTTTAATATTTTTGCTTCAGCAAAACACTTGAAAATTTTTCCAAGTATTAACCATTTCGCCAAGTGACCAGGTTTAGAGCCAATTTACTCAATGATAAACTCATTTCTGAAAATTTACATCAATGACAAAAAGTTAATTCACCCAGCATAGTTTTCAAAACATCCAACCGTTTGTCAAAAGGATTTATAACGAATAACTTATGATCTTCCAAACTTTCCCGAAAACTGCCCAGAATCTGCCAAAAAAGGCCCAACACCTCACTTGACGACTATTTATCTTTATGATCGAGACCCATCTGGACAAACTTCAATTCTATTACTTTTTAGATAAGGTGAAAATCTTTCTAAAACTACTGAGCTTCTTTCCTAACTCTTAATATTCACTATTTCGCGACTAGTTTTACGAGGCCAATTTGGACATATTTTCAAGTAATGAAAATGTTATATTTTGCGACGAAAACCTTATATTTGCCGATAAAACACCAAACGAGGATCGTGGAGAACCGTTTCAACCTATTTACATGGAAAGTATTTATTAACCTAACAAGACGTCAAAAACGTATTTTCCGACGATAAGCGTTATTTTCAAAACTAACGAGTGGTATCGATAATATACGTATTTGCATGTGTAGCATCATTTCATTTCTTACATTAGATCATATCATTCATATTAGGTTGCGGTTAGAGATCGTGTCTCATTTCGTGTATCCACTTTTGTCATCGTAGCTATCGCACCAGGTGAGTCATAGCCCCTACTCTTTTAATTGTTTTGTAAACTCATTGGGGGATAATACATGCTCGTTTTACTTAAACGCATTACTTGCTATACATGGTTGATTACTCAAATATTTTCAGCTTTATCTAAATACTTGTTTGATTATCCGAGTACAATACTATTCACTTGTTACCTACTTGCTATTTACTCATGGACATGAGTGCATAAATTTAAACTATTTACAGATTGCCTAAGTTAAGAACCGGTAGTTACATTTCATAGGTATGTGATTACCTACATTTCATAGGTATGTGATTACCTACATTTCATAGGTATGAGATTACCTACATTTCATAGGTATGTGTGATTACCTACATTTCATATGTATGTGATTACCTACATTACTTGGGAGCGTAACCACCTACATATAGCTAGAAAACCTTTTCGGTGCCTTGAACTTAGTGCAATCAATATTCTTTTCTAAATTGGTGCTATAAAACTTTGTTCGATAAACTATTTATGTATTTTGCTTATGGTCAGATTTATTTATATGGCAACATCGCCATGGCTACATTATCACTCTTACCTCTATATAGCGACATTGCTACACTTATCTTTGAATCTTGGTCCACATATTACATTTGTTTACACAAACTAAATCATATTTGGCAGTGGGTCGTAAACACACAGGTTACAAGTCTCTTATGGCGGGACTTGGAACTGAGTGGATTTACGAGGCCTTTGCTGGGAAATCTTTATTCATATGCATTACATTCTTTTTCACAAGACTCTATGAACTCACCAACCTCGTGTTGACACTTTAGCATGTATTTTCAGGTTTTAAGCAATGGCACACTACAGGAGGTTTTGGCAGGGCATGACATGGTCATAGAAGACTCTGATTATTCATATGGGGACCGTTTAAACTATTTTAAGGGCCTACTTTCGCACTACTTTTAACAATGTAAATTCAACATTTTGATTTAACTATTTTATTCTAAATGATTCAAGGGTGAAAACCATTTTTGAACTTGTGTTGTAATACCAATTGAGTTACACCCCAGCTACATGTATGCTTCCGCTGGACCCGATTTTGGGGGTGTGACAATTTTAACCGGACAAATAAACGGACACGGACGCTTAAACGAACAAATTTTCTTGTTCATGTTCGTTTATTAAGAAAATGAATTGTTCATGTTCGTTTATATTTGTTCATTAAGACACTAAACGAATGCTAAACGAACATAAACGATCGAACATAAATGAAATAGATAAACGAACATAAACTTTATTGAATTCTTCACAATATATTGTTTTATAAATGTTGTTTTGTTTAAACAAACCAATTTTTAAAATTATAAAATTAAAAGATATAATATATAAAAATAAATAGATAAATAAACATAAATGAAATTTAACGAACGCCTAATCGGACGTTCAAGAACATAAATGAACGAACGAGACTTTTGTTCATGTTCGTTCATTTAAATAAACGAACGTAAAATATTGTTGATGTTCGTTCATTTAATAAACGAACGAACATAAACGAACTTTTTCCGAACAGTTCATAAAATGTTCACTGAACGTTCAGTTCATTTACAGCCCTACTAATAGTTGTAAATTTACATTGCATGTCCCCCGCTGTTACTTTAGTATCGTGAGATTTAGTAGTTATTTGAGATATTTTGTAAAGTTTCCTAAGTTCCTAAAAATAGTGAAATTAGGATTTCTACTTTTACAATGCAGATCAGGAATAAGCGATGATAATAATAATAATAATAATAATAATAATAATAATAATAATAATAAATAAATGATGGGGGACGCAAAGTTTGATTGTAACTCTTCGGCTAACTAAATGTTTTGCATCAAAATATTACTAAATCCAGCAACTGCATTAAATTATATACATGAAAAGGAATCATATTCTTAATTCTGTAACTAAAAATGATTAATCTTACTAAAAAGTTCTAGCTGTCTTTTGCTTACACAATCCAATACCTCATATGTTTACATTTACTAGTAAGTCATTTAACGTTTAAGGAAAACCAGATGAGTGTCCATACATAACAACAAAATTTAATAACGGAAAATAGTTATAGTTGTGACATTATAGTTTAATAATAATAATAATAATAATAATAATAATAATAATAATAATAATAATAATAATAATAATAATAAATTAGAAACAACATTCATACTAAAAAGTGACGTCCATAACACGGTTTGGTCGGATTTAATTAACGATGACAAAGAATAGGTAATTTTAAAAACAATATTAAATGAAAAATAAGTTTTCTCATTTAGAAAGAATGTTAATTTTAGAAACAATGTTAAAATAAAAGTTGTCTAGTATAGTTTATGGATATTAACATTTCATATTTTAAAAATTTTAAGCAAAAATATGTTCCCTTTATATGTGTAGAGAAAATAACTAGACAAAAATACACCATTGGTCTCTAAATTTTCTCAAAAACATCGTTTGGGACTCTAAGTTTCTAAAATCGTCGCCATGCGTCCATATCTTCGGATTTTTAGGCCGAATGCGTCCTTTGACCAGTTTGGTCTCGATCAACGCTCATTTTTTGGTATATTCCCAAGGGTATAATAGGCAAAACACATTTATAGCTACACTTTAGTTAATCAAACAAGAGTAACAGTTTATGGACCAACTAAGGTTGTCAATAAAGGGGTGTTTGATTTTTCTGTTACAAAGTTTATATCCACTGTGTTTGGTTTTCCTCATATGATGGGGTGTTTGGTTTTGCCGATAGAAACAGTACATAAAATGGGTGTTTGGTTTGTGCATTCGCTTGTTCCCTCCTACTGTCAACACTAACAACATACAATTTTTTTGATAATAAATCCACAATGTCCATACAATAACATTTAATGATCAAAAGCCTTTGCATTTTGCTCCCAAACCACTGTCTTTGGATATGCTGACATAAAGGGGTGTTTGTTTTTGGTCATACGAATAGTACACAAAAAAGGAGAATACACGAAGATTAAACGCTAAAACATAGATTTATATATTCATCATAGTGGCACGTAGACTACAAGAACCTTAAAATCATAAAAAAAGAACCCAAAAGACCCCATTAACCTACCCTAGGAAATACCCAAAAGACTCTATTTCACTCATTATTTTCAGCCATTTTCTGAACATAACATTCCTGCATGCGAATACCAGCATCAGCTTCACCATAAATCTTGATCAAACTTGCAAGTAGGTCGATTTAATTGGCCCTAGGTTTTTCTTAACGCCTCCAAACAGTCAAGCGCCACACCACACGGTCCCAAAGCTTCATTCTCCTGAATCAGCTCCCTATGCTTTGGTATCAACCTCTTTAGATGATCAATAGCGGCACGAATAAGGTTTTTAAAAAACCCTTCTTCAACAGCTTCTTGACTAAACCACAGGCCCATACGATCATGTAAACGTAATGAATCGGCCACTTCCATAAGTCCATTCAACATTGGGAAAATCGTCCATTGGGAAATGTGTGTGGAAAAGGTTGTGGATGGGTTTATTGGGTTACGCGTAAAAGTATATACCGTCTCAGGGAAGAGACAGTGAAGGGGTTTAATAACATTTTTTATTTCATAATTGGTCCCTAAGGTTGTCTACATTTTCGTGGCCGTATGTAAAATTCCCGCCCATAATTTAGTGACGTGTTCACAATATGTTATATTGAGTTTACAAGCTTAGTGACCTACGATGTAATTTGTGTAAAATTAATGGCACCCCATTAAATCCTTACCGACCCATATGAAAGTCAAAGACATATATTCATTACTCAAAATACGTAAAAACTGGCAAACACACACACACACACACACAAAATGAAGCCATATAATAAATAAAGTATGGTTATTTTCATGCCTTTGCATATCCAATCACAAGTCATACGTATTGTGTAAAAATATTTTTGACCACTTTTGACTCACAAGTGGCATTGACAATTATGTTTTTAGAAAGTTAAACTGGAAATAGTAAAGGTTACTAACCATTTTCAGTTAGACTTTCTAAAGTCAAACTTGACAATGGTAAATTTGACTTGTTTAATAATGTTTTTGCAAGATTTACATTAGAAAGTTAAAAGTGCACATTCTAAATTAGATTTAATAATGGAATGGCAATTTTGACTTTAGTTAGTCAAAATGCAAATGCCAAATAACCTTTACCTTTGCAAGTTTGACTTCCTAAAGTCAAACTTTCCATTGCATTTAGTGAGCAACATAGGCAGTATGTAAAGTAAACATTCGCAGCATAAACATATTCACAACCAACAACTAAATAGCAACATACTTATACGATAATAGCTGTCTTAGGGTATTCAACCCATACATAAACTAGAAACGGTAAAAGAATTCTACCCTGGCTGTGGGGGAAGCTCGATGGAGTTTCAAAAGCCTCCTTGCCAACTCCCAATTCATCTTGATTTTTTCATTCTCATCATGACTCAAATTGCAGTCATGGATATAAATTTTCTTCAGTAAGGGGGAACATGCAAGTATGAACTTTATTATGGCTATTTCATTATCTGTTCTAGGGAAAGAACGAAACACCACACTTTGAAGCTGCTCCAGGCTCATTGTGTTGCTGGTTACATCAAATGAATCAATCTCCAAAGGTACAACACTAAGGGTGTATAAGACCTGCAAAATGAGAGACTATTGATATGCACAACCATTGGAATTTAATATGATGTCTTTTATACATATGCATTCCACTTACCAAGGTTTCTAGCATTTGCATATTTAGAGACCCACGAATCATTTGAATGATGAATGAAACCATTGCATTATTCCCAAAATCGACCCCGTATAGCTCAAGAGACTTGAGGGATACAAAGGCCACATGGACATTCATCCCGGAGGTACCTTCGGCCAACAACTACAAAAGGTCGAATTTTCTTTAGTTTCAAAGAGAACATTGCATAAATGTTACAAATTACTTTAACATTCTGTAATTTGAATTGAAAAACTGAAGTATGTCTTACCTTGCAGTCTTGAAAATCCAAGATAATGGTCTCAAGTTTAGGAAAAGTTACCAAGTGAAAGATATTGGAAGTTGCTATTGTCATAGGATCGTTCCAAACACCGAATGACAAATTTAACTTCTTCAAATTGCTAAGAATTGCAATATCCCATAGTCTCATCTCGTTTGTAGTACAACAATCCATTTTTAGAGACTCAAGCAAGGGACAACCAGCAAAAAAGTCCCAAACTGTACCGCTATGAAAAGTGACATTACACAATTCTAAGCTGAGTAACTTTGGAAAACCCCTAAAACTTGTCATAGTAGGAAAAGTGCAACAATGAAGTTCGAGAAATTTCAACTCCATACGATAGTAAAGTTGGGTTGGCAACGTAACTGGTTCACCATACCAGTTTCGAATTGTGACCTCCTCAACTCCTACCCGAGCCAAAAACAAAAGCTACTCATGAGTGTCTTCATAATTCAAGTCGTCTTGTCCAAACAGTGTTTTGGGCTCTATGGAAAACACAAACCTTCTTATTGGACCATTAAGTTGTAGTAAAAGACCAGTAATATGCCTCCCATCAAAGTTATTTGTTAAATAGTAAAACAAATCCTCATCAACTATGACATCGGTCAGCAAGGTCCACTTAAACTTCCAGCTTCTCGATAAAGTACAGGGCGGTCATCACCGCATCTTTTAGTGGCAAGTGATTCATAATATTAGTGTCACGTTATCTGGCATGTTGCTGATATAATCTGCTGTATCAGTGAATTTGATTTACCGGTGAAGGTCTTTGAGTTCTGGAAATGGGTGTCTGGTTTTGGTTTTTGATTTACCGGTGAAGGTCTGGATAAGGGTTTGTGTAATTATGGTGTGTAAATGGGTTTGGTTATTGGGTTAATTGGTTATTGCGCAAATAATAACTAGCGTTTCAGAGAAGATAGGCTCAAGTTGCGAAGCAAAGTTCTTAGTTAGTCCCTAAACTATCACTCTTGTTTGATTAACTAAAGTGTAGTTATAAATGTGTTTTGCCTATTATACCCTTGGAAATATAACAAAAAATGAGCGTTGACCGAGACCAAACTGGTCAAGGGACGTATTCGGCCTAAAAATCCCAAGGTTTGGACGCATGGCGACGATTTTAGAAACTTAGGGTCCTAGATGATGTTTTTGGAAAAGTTCAAAGACCAACAGTGTATTTTTGTCAAATAACTAATATGAACATCTTTACTTATAAACCATATGGTTGATTTTCATTTTACTCTTTATGGAAATCCAAATGAATTTGTGCCATTCAAGATTATACAAGTAATAGTAGAGTGTTATTCTTTGACAATGTAAATTAACACTGATAACTATTATCGTCACGTCATATATTCTTGAGAACAATTTTATTTGGGTATAGTTGTGTTTGTGTAGTGTGTGTTGAGGCTTATAGGGGCTTGAATTTATAAATAAGCTAGTTTATAAAATAATTTTTTTTTCACATATATTTATGCAAGCTTTTATAAGCCATAAGCTCAAACCAATTGAAACAGATCTTATGGGAGCTTATAGTTACTCAAATTAATCAAACACTCTTCAAAATATAATGGATTAATACACAAAATTTTAAAATATATATAAATTTAATTTGATATGGAGTAGATTTTAATGTGATTTTATATTAATAAGCTTCCGTCTAACTAATTCGTTAAACTATTTTATAAAATTATAATCTTCAACTTTTAGCTTTTAATACAAGCTCTAGCTCAAGCCTCAATTTTTAGCTTATAATACAAGCTCTAGTTCAAGCCTCAACTCGAGCTCTAGCTCTAACTCATTTCATCAAACATACCTTATATGTTAAAAGTAATAAGCTTACTTCTATCTAATAAATTCTAACTTTGACTAGTAAATGAGAAAGGGAAATCATATTCTTTCTTTGAATGCTTTAAGCTTTTCTTTAGTATAGAATTATTAATATTTAATTTGCTTAATCACACGATTTGGTTTGTATTGAACATTAGAGTTTGGTTCAACAAACATTTATAATAATAATAATAATAATAATAATAATAATAACAACTCATTTTTCAATAAAGATGAATAAAAAGCACTTACAATTTTTTTATAAAAAATAAATATCGCAAAAACCGTTAATCGTTAAGTAAAACTAATTATACCATCATGACAAACATAAAATCATCTTTGAATACTGATAGTTCTATCTACTTTTGAAGATTTTTTATATATATATTTTTTTTATTATTATTATTTTTAGTTTTTTTTTGTGAGTGTTGAAATTTGCGCTATGAAGAATTACATGTGATTTGTAATATGAAAAATCACATGTGATTTGTGATTTGAACTTTAAAACTTGCATCATAAATCAAATGTGATTTCGTATTTTTTAGAATTTAATACTTAATAGAAAAACTAAAAAATAAGTTTGTTAAAAGTATATCAAAGTGCTCGTCTACTGAAAAATAAAAAATTATCGTTGTGATTTTGTATTTTTTTGCCATTTAATGATTTACCGCTTGTAAAATAATTTATTTTCAAAAAGAAGGTGAAAAGTGGGTTTTAATGTTTTGATGAGAAGTAAATGTCAAAATTTTGTTCATCTGATTTTTTGTTGATCTTTATTCTTATTGAAGTCACCTCTTCAACATTAAAAGTACAGTAACTCATTTAATGTAATGCACAAAATGTCATTTCATTAAAGCAAATGGTAACCTAATTTAATACGAATACTAGTTAATTTTATGATTTTTAACTATCTTTGACAATGTTGTATTGAGTAATCCTGATTTACTTAATACGGATACTAGCTATTTATGTTGTCTTAACTTCTCTACGAGTTTGTGGCATTATAGATTTCAGCAGATTGTTGTTAATTATTCTTTGACAATGCTGTATTTCTGGACTAATCCCGAAATGTCGTATAGTCTTTTGTTTAGATGCTCATATCATATCCTTACAGTTATGCTGATAATTCAGATTGTTTCTAGTACATGTTGTGCGTGGAATGATTTCTCAACAACACTTGATCCTAACAACGTTGAAGATGATACCGAGGTCGTATCATTTGATCATCCTGGTCCATCACCCTCATATCCGACAGGTATATATATTTATCGAAAATATACATATATATGGTCATGTTAGGACTTCTTTTTTTTCTTATTAGGTGTTGATCACTTGATTGAGGCATTTTTGTATATATGACCAAGAGCTGTTTGGATTATTCCGAGTTTCGTAAGTTTTAAGCGTATGTTGGCTTACTGTCTTTTTTAAAAGAGATAAAAATTATGTTTTATTTGTTAGCAATTGATCAGACTGAATATATATGGTAGTTGTAATGGAAATTTAATATAGTTTGTGGCTCATATGTAACATGACATATTGACATATATCACTCGCTATCATAACCGATGGTCGTAACTAAAGCATATGTGGCATGATTAGTATATTAAATGAAAAATGAAAGACCACTTTGGAGAACAATCTGAGAAAAGGAAGGAAAAAAAACAAAAAAACAAAAAAATTTGAGAAATTTTTTTTTTTTTTAATTGAATTTCTGAATATGATTGTGTATTTATACATATACAAAGTAACTTGAAAACACTAAATTTGTAAATAATTTTTTTTAGGTGGAGACTTTGGAAAGGGGACAATTGAGCTTGGCGGGTTGGAAGTGTACCAAGCTTTGTATTTTAAAAAAATATGGTCTACAAACATTGGTGGAACAAATGGTCTTGGTGCAACATTTTATGAACCAGTTTCCATCCCAGAAGGGTTCGATTTGCTTGGCCACTACTGCAAACAAAACTCTAAACCTTCGTTTGCATCCGTTCTTACAGCGAAGGACACCACAGATGACCCATGGCTGGGTGCCTTATTGTATCCCATTGACTACAAGCTTATCTGGACGAGTAAAGGTTCAAATATCAGCCAATCTGTGGACGGCTATATTTGGCTTCCAATACCGCCTGATGGTTATAAAGCCGTTGGACACATTGTCACAACTTCACCCGAAAAGCCCTCATATCTTAAGACCAAGTGTGTTAGATCTGACTTAACGGATTTGATACAAGTGGACAAATTGATTTGGGGATATAAAAAAAATACGATTCAACTTAGTATCAATGTGTATACTACAATGCCAATACACAAAAGTCTAAGTGTTCCAGTAGGTACTTTTTTTGCTCAATCAAGTGGAGAGGATAAGCACGAGTTTGTGTGTTTGAAGATGGTCAGGAGTGATCCTTACTTTGCTATGCCTAATTCTTTACAAATCAAAACAATGATCGGTGCTTATGCTCCTCGGGTCTATTTCCATCCCGATGAAGAATACTTTCCATCATCGGTTTTGTGGTTTTTTAATAATGGGGCTGAGATATACCAAGTTGGCGGAATTCACTGGCCTGTGATCAAGGATGGTGAATTACTTCCGGATTATGGTACATTGGATGATTCATATCTGGACCTCCCATCAGATGAAGCTTATAGCAAAGAAAAGGCTAAAAGAGGGTTTTTACATGATGCGATTGCTTACATACACGTGAAACGAGCTCTAGGGGGAACCTTTACTGATCTAGCCATATGGTTGTATTACCCTTTTAATGGTGCTGGGAAGGTACAAATTGGACCTTTCACCATTAAGCTATCAAAGATAGGGGAACATGTTAGCGATTGGGAACATATTACATTAAGGATTGATAACTTCAGCGGGATTTTGAAATCGGTCTATCTATCTCAGCACTCTAAGGGAAAATGGTTTAGTCCTAGAGAATTTGAGTTCGTGGAGGGAACTAGGCCTGTGGTGTATGCCTCTTTGCATGGGCATACACACTACAATACTCCAGGTCTTCATTTGCATTTAAAAGAGGAAATAAACCAAAATGACATGAAAATGTTATACAATGAATTCAACTCATACTCAAAAAAATCACCCATTGTAATAGGGGAAAAGTATGTGTGGTTTGGTATTAGGGATGACGCTGCAAAAAGCAACAACGTGATGGATATTGCATCTAAATATGATGTAGTTTGTGTCGATAACATGGATTCAGTCCTTAAACCATGGTTGAACTATACGGGAAGATGGGGTCCTAAGATTACTTATAACTATAAGAGGGAAATAATGAAGGCAACGAGCTACTTACCGGATAAGGTGGAAGCACTTGCTAATAAATTGTTGGAGAAGGTCCCGGCTGAGGTATTTGGAGAAGAAGAGCCGGAAGGACCCAAGATGAAGGACAGTTGGACCGGGGATGAACGGGTTTAAATATAAATTCAAAATGACAATTTAACCATGTATATCGCTATATGCATATCATCATATTAATAATACTCCTTTATATCAATGATCGACCAAGTAGTTGTTGTATATCCGTTGCAGGTTCAGTCACTTATACGCGTTTATCTCAATGATCCATCAAGTAGATGTATATCATATCCTTTCCAAGTTTAAATTAATACTCATTTATTTCAGTGATTTGATTAAAAGTGTGATAAGACCAAGCTTTTCCTTCATTCAAATTGACACCACTTCATCTCCATACGTACTCACCTTGTACCTTATTACTAAAGCATGTGCAAAAACAATGAATGCAAGATGTACGTAGAATACATCTAGGGAAAAAGATTGGGATGACTACGAGTCTACGACATTATATACATACTCTATTCATTGTTGAACACGTGGATTGTACTATTTCTCTCTTCTTACATATACCATTAATCTTGCCACATGTATCAAGATTCTCATTAAACAAGTAGTAATTGTGACCAAATGGCTCTGCCACCTCAATGCCAACCCAACTTCATTCTCTAAGACCAAATGCCCGTAATAGTGATCAAATGCATCACCAAACCTTTTTCAACTAAAATATGTTTAGATGTGTATTGGGACCCATATGTGCAATTCGTTCGGTCGAGTTGTCGACCAAACCAACCCAATCCGAGGAGGGGGGCGCGTACACCGGAGGTCTTTTACCAGGGGGGACGCGTCTTGGGAGGCGACAGACCAAATGGTCGACCTCCCATTACGATTAGCCTTAGTTATAAAATTAGGCATACCAATTATGTCAATCATTACTCTACATCTAGCATATGTGATAGCCAACGCCCTTTCTTTATTTAGTGTTGGGGTTATATAATCTACAATTGAATCTGCAATCTACTAATTAATGACAAAAGCTACAATTTGAAATTATGTGATTTTGCCAATATTCAAAGAAATACTATAAAACAACACAGTTTAATCTTTCATTACAAAACTTCAAAAGTTTGATTTCACTCGAATAACGAATATAATTAGACATTCATTACATATAAATACAATACAAATAAATTTTTTATTAATGGTAACATGAGAAAGACGGTCGAGCTAGAGAAGTATGACTCCTTGGTCAAACTACTCAACCCACTATTCACACTAATAGCAACTACGATTGACATTATCAAGTGATCACAACAACGTATCATACCTATCTAGCTCACCTGGCCAACACAATACTATCATCCTCAATAATTGCAAAGAAAGAACATTTGTAGTTTATCGGCAGTTACAATGTTTTTATTGTAGCGCGTACATTCGGACTTTTCACTATTTATGGCTAATAAGAATTTTTTCAAGCTGCTTACTGGTCTTCATAGCTATTTAAAATCTAGGAATATATAAAATATTTGACATAAAGTAATTCTCTCTCAAAGAGAAATGCTAAAACCACATAATGTTTACAAAAGAATTTTCACAAAATGAGGTGTAACAAAATGATTTGTCATGAAACAAAGAGTTAGTGGAGGAAAAAAATAATAATTGGTCCAAGTAACATGCCACATCATTGTGTGGATGTTTTTTTGTAAATATTATGTGGTTCTAGCAAGTCTCATTCTCAAAATATTAATAGAGGTTTAAAATCATATCAATAGGTGATTTTCTTCTATGATGATTAAACTTTAATCTTCTAAATTCTTGATTGCATTTATCACCCTTTATTCTTGACGAGCTTGCATACTTATTGAGGACTTTAAAAACTAATACTTTGTACACTCACTTTTATGGGCTACGCTTAGAAGCTCAAAATTAAAAAGGAAGAATGACAAAAATAATTATTTTCGTCACAGCTTTTCATCAATAATACCCATCTTTTACCAAAAACTTAAAAATACCAAATAAATTCAACAACCTTTGCAACCACTTTGTTGATTGACCTTGCGACCACCATTGCTGATTTTCTATCTCGCCAAAAAAATCGTAGATTTAAACTTGCAACCACCTTGCAAATTTTTGTTAAGATATATCCAAACCTCTTGTTATGCGACTTGAATCAAAAAACAAGATAACATATTCTTAAGGGTTTTTGGCGATTGTGAACGAATGTTTCGTAATCATTGAATCAAAAATTTCGCAAGGTGTCGACAAGTTTAAGTGTGAGATTCGTTTTTCTCAGGGTTAGCAATCCGCAAGGTGGTCGCCAGGTCAACCTGCAAAGTGGTGGCAAGGGTTGCGAAATTTTTGGATACCAGTTTTTAGTAAAAAAACATGTCTTTCGTAAAAAATAACTAACCGTGAAAATAAATATTTTTGTGATTCTCATTTCCAAAAAAGTGTCATTAAATAAGCTTAAACAAACATCACTAAAAACTTACATTGTGTTTTCGAGTATCACTTAAAAAAAAAAAAAAAAAAAAAAAAAAAAAAAAAAAAAATTGTTAGTTTTGAAGTAAAATGTTTTCTCGTTGAAGATATTATTTTCTATATTGAGAGAGACAAAAAAAAAAAAAAAAAAAAAAAAAAAAAAAAAAAAAAAAAAAAACTTTTGAGAGGGTACATTTACAAAAGTCCCAAACTTAAACCATATGTTATCCAACTTTCAACTAACAAGTACTAACAGTCTTGTTCTTCAAACACTTTAATGGCGGCTTCATGTTCTTTTGTCCCATCTTCTTCTTCATCATTCACTCTCCAATCACAATTCACTAAAAACCCATCTCAAAAACCAGTTTCACTATCATGGTCTTCTTCATTTCCTCAGTTAAATCCATCCCTCAATTCAACTCCATCAAATCGTACACTCAAGAACAAGGTACACTTAAAGTTTGAATCTTTTTGTCTTTTTATGTTGTGGGTGTGATTGTTTGAAAAGGGTTTAAGCTTATTTGGAATAATTTGTTTGTTTCTTTATATAAATGATGATGATTGGGTAAAAGTTGAGTTGATGTGGTTTGACTTTTGAAGTCAATGAACTGACTTTTATATGCAAAATGATGTGATTTTTACCTGTTAATTCCAAATTTTAATTCGTAGTAGCTGTTATAATGTATTAACTATTTAGTTCGATGTGGTTTCCGATATTCATGGAGAACTTTTTATGGTTTGTTTCGAATTGAGGTTGTTTGACCATGGAAGTCAAGGCCTGAAATGACTGTAATTTGATGTCGTTTAGTTTAAATTTTACAATAGTTTTGCTTACATACCAATCTGGAGTATAAATGTATGCTCTGAAATGAATTAAAACAATACGAGTGTTTTCACCTAAATGCTGGAAGTTTTAGTTTTTACACTAATACAGTAGCAATCATCCTAAAGACAAAAAAAGTTTATGAATTTGTGTATCTGCATATGAATTCTTATTCCCTTATTCCATTTCTCTTATTTTGTTATATATTTAAGTATGTGCGTAAATGTACATATATGTATTTGTACGCACATACATATACGCCTATTGTGAAACGAGTTGTTTAATTTTAATCACTTTTTTTGTAAATGTGAAGGACTATCACCTTGTCATTTTGATTTGTTTTTTTACATGATACGTTTGTTTGGTTGATCTGTTAGGGACCTAGGCCTCCAGACACTACCTCGTTATAGACCTAAGGGTGTCCAAATATTCTTAAATTATACAAGTTTGTGGTAGGATTGAAAAAAGGAGAAACAAGTAATCAAATGAGCAGTATTCAAGTTTTTCCAAAATATTCACATCATTACTAGGATTGTTTCTTAGGAGGTTTTGGGATTGCTTAATGAAACTTGTTATCTGCTTATCGTGTTTTAATACATGAGGTTGTTATGTTGAGATTGCATATCCGACTGCTTATCTAATTACTGTATTTCTGAGCGAAGTAAGATGTTTTATATAAGCAAATTTGAAATTCCATATCCCATAACTGCTCTTCTTAAAAACTATAAACAGATACGCAGTTTTATTAGTAATGGCGTTTGCTTTTAACGTTTGGATCATAGTCACACGGAACGCGGTACGTTTCGGTACGGGAACGCGAAACGGGTACGCGGTTCGCTAGGTCCCTAAAATTTGGTACGAGGGGGGGTAGGCTCATTTCGGAACGTTACGGTTGGATGTACCATAAAATTTGGTACGATGTACCCGATTTGGTACAATGTACCATAATAATAATATCAGTAGTTCTAAATAGCAGGTGTAGGATACAAAGTCAAAAGATCAGTAGTTCTAAATAGCAGGTGTATGATACAAAGTCAAAAGATCAGATCATCAGAATATAAGCAATAAAATGATACCTTAAACAAAATATGATCTTTCATAATATAAGCCAAATATCTATAATTACATATGATATATCAATACCCAAAAGATTGTTTATTATAGATCTGTGAATGTTTTGCATTCTGTAAAACATACCCAAAACCAAAAGATCACAAATTCAGAATATCACAGATCATCATAAACAACATGTTATACTACGTTAGCTACTAAAATCGATAAAGGGAAATGACAAGCAACTTTAGTCTTCATCTAGATTCTCCCATTGCATGTCTTCCATTCTTGTAGCCGAGGCTTCCAAGTATGCACTTTCGGGATTCATGTCCCACTTTTTACTCGTTCCTTCTTTGTAAGATTCTGAAAACCTTGATATTAGACGAATATTTGAATGAACAAACACCAATTTCCTTTTAGTATTCAAGCGGTTTCTTTTTACATTATGAATGTAAGAATACGTGCTCCAATTTCTTTCCGCCGAAGAACTACTTACCGGTTGTGACAGAACTTTCTTAGCTATCTTGGCTAGTTCCGGAGTTTCTGAACCGTAAGTTGACCACCAATCAATTGGGTCCGTTGTTACAGCATCAATTTGAGCCTCAGGACGCGAATAAAGACCTTTTTTCATGTGAAATCTTGCATATTGTGCTCGCAACATTTTTGCTTCTTCTTCATTTTCTGAAATTCTTTTGAAGGCATCTATAACACCATTGGTCACTTCCTTATCTTCATTTGGAGGCTTTCTAGGAATTCCACCAGGCGCTTTTGTACTAAGATAGTTTTTGTCATAAAACCTTGGTGTTAATGCGAACCCGAGGCAATGTAAAGGGATGGTCATTTTCTCCCACCTAGCTAAGACAATCTTTTCAACTTCAGGGAAGTATGAGGGGTACACATTTTGCATCACGTCTTTAATTTCTCCAACCATATTATCCATCCTTTCATACACTTCTCCCATTTTCGCACCCTCCCCATCACAAAACTTAATCAACAAAAATATCGGTTTAGTTATTGCAAGTATACGATCAACATCCTCCCAAAATTCATCGCTTCTAATAGTTTCACAAACAACCTGTCCAATTTTCCTAGTGTTCTCATCCCCTTTTTTAGCCCAATCCCTCCAACTATTAAGGACAATAGTAGTTGCAAGAGCTTCCCTACAGTCCTTTAATCTTTTCAACAAGATGTAATGGGAGGCAAATCGAGTTTTAGCTACTTTTAAGTTTTAACAATTCCAGCTTGGAATTTGCTCTAAAAATAGAAAATGCTTGTGTATGATTTAAAAAATACTTCACAATCATCTTACCTCTTTTGTATGTATCCGATAACCAAACAAATTCTGTAGCTAAATCTTTAAAGATCAAGTTTAAACTATGAACAACACATGGAGACCAAAAGATATGATTGTATACCTTTTCCACTTCTTTTCCAGCAGCCTTGCAATTTGCAGCATTGTCCGTAACTACTTGAAGCACGTTACTTGGTCCAATGCTTTCAATAGCTTCAAGTAAATACTTTGAAATTTCTACCCCGGTTTTTTCCTCTCCAGAAAAATCCTCGGCATACATAAAAGTCGCCCCACGGCTGTTAACAGCAAGAATATTAATCAAAGGCTTATTTTTAACGTTTGACCAACCATCAGATACAATCGATACTCCTTGTGTATACCATGTATCTTTAATAGGTAGTAAATCTTTTTCAACATCTCTAGCACATTCATCAAGTAGTACGGTTCTTGCTTTCTCACTTGAAGGCGCCTTGTAACCAGCCGGAGCCTTGTTAATTGCAGAAACCATTTCTTGAAATTGAGGATTACGCAACACATTAAACGGTATTCCATTTGCACAAAGACCCCGCATGACTTTTAAATCAACTGAGCTCTTTCCATTATACCAAACGATTGCTCGATTGGTTTTCTAGTAGAAAATAAACTCTGTTTTTTAGAAATAACAAAATGCTTGAGAGCCTTTGACACACCAGCCTGTTCCGCATTGCTTACCCTTTTCCTTAATGCCTCATACTTCTCTCGATCCTTAATTAAAGCACTACACCTTCTAATTTCAGCTTTCTTTCCAGGTGGGGGTCCAAAAAAATGAATATGAATTCTTGAATATGAGCTTGTAAATTGCTGTTTGCAATGGTTACAAACCCAAACTTTTGAACCTCCTGCATTCTTGCTATTACCAGTAGAAATAACAACAACTTCTTCAAGTAGTGGCTTACCATCATTTGTACGAGATTGTGTTTGAGTTTGTGTTTGAGTTTGAGTTTGAGGTTCACTTCCATTAAAATCTATGGTTTCTTCCTCTTCCTGGTCATCAACATCATTATTAACTCCTTCACTATTTCCTTGCTCATGTATATCATCATGGTTTCTTTTTTTACCAAAAGCCATTATAAAGAAATTTTTTGCATGAGATGAAATGGATGAAAATGATCAGGTGTTTTTTTTTTTTTTTCAGAACACAAATGCAGGTTTATGAAATGGATCAGGTGGTTAGGTGTATGTGTATGGTAAGAGTGGAAGTAATGTGTGGTTAAAAATAGATAAGTACATTTATTTAAATAATAGAAGTTGAAAGCCACTCAGAAAGTAGATATAATTAAATTATTATACTTGAAGTACTTTTAATTAAATAATTATGTACCAATTCACTTTGGTACGCCGTACCACTTCAATTTGGTACGCTGTACCGATCCAAAATGGTACGTCGACCCAATAGACTTGGGAACGCCGATTGATATTGTTTGGGAACGCCGAATATAGCGATCCAAAACGCGATCCCGAGCGATCCGAGTCGCGATCGTACCGCGTTTGGGTACGAACGATCCGAAACGCGAAACGCGGCCGAGTCAGCGTTTCCTGTGACTATGGTTTGGATTAACAAACTATGCTTTTTAAGTTGATTATCCTTTTATAAGGGTGTGATAATCAGTTTCATGCTGGCCGCAACGAAACTGATTATCAGAAGTTAAGGTAAATGTAACTCACTTAACATTTTAGTCTTTGCTCTGTTACGTATTAAATAATTGAAGATTACTGTATTATAACAAATTCACAGATAGCATACACGTAGATACACTATCTCCTACGTTGCACTTATGTTGTTCAATATTACATAATCATTTTCACAGCACACATCCAGTGAATCCTGAGAACTCTAGAAAGAAGGCCATTCCATCCCTATTAAAAGAAGAAAACAAGACTGAAAACTTAGTAATACCTGAATACGATCATCCTAACTATTAACGTTATTTGAGCTAGGATTAGAACTTGCGGGTAGTTTCGGGCGGGTGGTAGGAGGGTGTCTTTCCGTCTAGGTCTTTTCTCTTCTCTTTGTTGCCTTGCCCATTTGCTTTTTAGGTTTAGTATGCCCCTTTGCTCTTTAGGTTAGTGGTTCCTTTGCTCTTCCCCTTTTAGGTTTTTAGGAGGCTAGTAGTGTCTCTTTCCCTTTCCCTTGCCTTAGCTCTAGCCCCCCTTGCGTTGCCCTGCTTTGTTTTTGTGTTGTTCTCCTTGCCTTTTGCCCGCTTGCCTTTGCGTTCTTGCTTGTGTTTGTTTGTTTTGCCTTTTCTTTCTTTGTTTCTCCTGAGGTGTTTTGCTCCTTGGTTTTGTCCCCTCGTCTTTTGTTCCTCTTGATGGTTTCATGCCTTTCTATCTTTTGCCCTTTATGCTTTGTATGCTTGCTTTGCTTGTCTTGCCCCCTGTTTTTTTGATTGGTGCTCTGATTTTTTTTTTCTTTTCTTTTATTTATTTTTCCTCCTAGGCCCCTTGTTTGTTGGTTCCCTGCGTTTCTGCTTGATTTGCTTGGCTTTCCCCTTTTGTTTTCTAGTTGCTTTTACTTGTTGCTCTCTTGTTCCTTGCCATTTTTTCGGTTATCTATCACTCGCACATGTGCACGTGCCGGAGGTCTCCCTGGAAGCAGTCTCTCTGCTCCCAGGTTTTACCTCGGGTAGGGGTAGGATCTGTCTACATTTCTACCTCCCCCATACCTCGCTCTTGTGGAATTGGGTATGTTGTTGTTGAAGTTGGTAAACAAGTATTTAAAGACAAAGAAAGACCAAATAAAGTTATAGATTGCTTTGCGCCTTTGCTGTCTATAAAATTTTGTTCTTGTTTCTGCTTTATTGAGTTTTTTTCCCCCATTTGTCTTTAACCGTTTTCTTCCATAGGGGTTTGTTGTTGAAGCCGCATGGACACGAAGATCACGAAGCGAAGCAGAAAAAAGACCAAACAAGAAATCATGGAAACAAAGGACAGACATGTACATGAGACCATTTCAATTAAATGTTTTCTTTTCAAAAAGGTTCATTCACGCAAAGGTGATGCATAGAGGTACTAGCAAAGTGGTATCAGTTGCCACCACAAATGCAAAGGATTTAAGGAACGCGTTGCCTTCACTGATAGATAATGAGGCCTGCAGAGTAATTGGGAGGTTGATAGCTGAGAGATCAAAGGAAGCTGATGTCTTTGCAGTGGCCTTTGAAGCGAAAAAGAACGAACGAATTGAAGGTAGGCTAGCGATTGTTCTTGATACTATTAAGGAGAATGGCGTTATTTTTGTTTGAACTTTTAGTATATAGACAGTTGTGTAATCTCATAGCTAGCATCCTATGTTCAAACTCTTGATCGTGGAAAGTTCATTATTCTTAACCCAACCAACGGTTTTTCCATTTAAAGGCAACTAGAAGATTCTAAAACTCATTAATGAAGCATAAAAGCAAAAGATCAACAATGCAGAAATATGGACTCTGTAACTCACATGAGACGAATCCATTGAGACTGCTTGAGTATGTTAAGATAGTAATTGGTAGTGAGTAGGATAATGCAAATGCTTAACATGATTACTGACACAGACTTTAGTTGCAGATATATTGCTGTAGTGATAATTGATGTAAAACAATATATCAAAAGTAAGCGTCAGGCCTCTTACTGGACCCAGTGGATGTCCAGGTGACTCGGTTCACCGTTGGGGGGTATAGATTCAATAGCGTAATTCGTCTGCAACAGGGACTAAGTACGAAATCGGACATTACCATAGGGACCAATGGTTGTCTTTAATTTTCTGTTAATTGTTATACCTTAGTTAATAATCCCTTTATATTAGTTTATTCGTTTCATATGGTTATGGATAAATGAATTGAAGCCAACAGTTTAACAGTATGGTATGGATTAAGAATAGATAAGTTACAGTAAAAAATTTAACCGTAGTCTAAATTTCAGACTCATCCTCAAGATACCTACAAGAGTAAACCCCAACAAGGAGGATTGATATTATTGTTCTGTTCATACTCAGTTTTGAATGAATTGATTAGATCATGTTTGGCCAGCCTAGGCAATTATCTAGATAGTATTTGTTTTGATTAGTTTCATGAAGTGTCTAGGTTTAAGCTGATACGTGTTAAGACCAGTAAACATGTTGCCTCAGCCCTCAACTCATAGATAATGAGCTTGCAGAGACATCAAAATGAAGCAGATGTGTTTGCAGTTGCTCTTGAAGCTAAAAAGAGCTAATGAATTGAAGGGAGGTTGGCGATTGTTGTATTACCATAGAGGATAATGGTAGTATTTCTTAAGGGAGTTGATACTCCCACCATATTTTTTTTATGCAAATACCATAATTGTGCATTGCAGTATTGTACAGTATAATACTGTAATGCACAAGTTGTGGTGCAAGCATCAATAATTGTGGTGGGAGTATCAACTCCCCTTAACTTATTTCTTATCACCATTAACTTAAGATTAAGAATCAGGGGTGTTAACATAATGTCCACAGATAATTTCAAGAATTAAGAATATGATATACGAATATTACTGTTACAATTAATAATGTAATTCTTCTTTAGACAAATGAAAAATACGAGTAACCATTATACATATAAATTTTGTTCTCAAATCAATCAGAAAAATCATCCATCAGATGGTTCATGATCAATTTGAGTAACCTTACACTAAGCCACCATAATCTGTAGCACGTTATAATGATGCATCATGTATACCAAACTGCAAACAACAGATAAACAATGAACAGTAATGTTAATACCACTTTTGTGTGTTAATACCACTTTTGTGTAGTAACTAGTAAGTTGATAAATGGGAAAGGTGCGCTAGCTAAAACTTCCAGTTATTGATCTATCAAATCAGGTTTGACGCAACAAAAAAAGGAGTTGATATACTAGTGATTGTTGGTGTTTACCTCAAATGAATACCATACAATTGT
This sequence comes from Artemisia argyi, assembly GCA_030686995.1. Taxonomy (NCBI): domain Eukaryota; kingdom Viridiplantae; phylum Streptophyta; class Magnoliopsida; order Asterales; family Asteraceae; genus Artemisia; species Artemisia argyi. The sequence goes on from CM060687.1 coordinate 83,418,836, forward strand.
TGTAATAGAGACAACACCTAGGCAGCAGCCTGCAAAACATAACAATCATACCATAAATCTCGAGATAATGATGAAGCTGAATAACTATTAACTACTTAATAAAAATTATTTCCCCTTAATATTAAACATTATATTTGTAAAGTATGTTCTTCCAATCAGAAAACGAGGCTTTTTAGAGATAACATACCACGAGCTTCAGTTCAGTGCTTTACCTTGTCATCAACAGGGGCGAAAGCAGCCTTAACTGCTTCAAAAACTTCTTCAACAGGCTTACCAGCATCAATCTTAAGAGAAAAAATTAATCAGTTGTCAGTACTCATTACACCACAAACAACAGTTATCAGAAGTAATATAACCAAAAAAAACTTTCGTATTTACCTTTTTGACCTTCCCCTTAGAGCTGTAATAGTTGATAACAGCAAGACTAGATTCCTCAAAAACCTTAAACCGCTTCCTTATTGTCTCGATGTTATCATCTACTCTCCCCTTCATATCCAAAAAAGCAAGGTTAAACTCAATCAGCAACAAAAACTAAATAAAAATGGTTTTTTTACCAAAAGACTAAATCATACAATACTATCACCAAATATTGATTATTTTTAGAAAATTATGGTCAAACTGGTTGAAGATCATTTTCAGGTAACATATTGACAAATGGTTCGATACTTGCTAGTAAGTTTATCCGTTTGGTAATTAACCCAAAAAAAATTAGTCCAATCTCACAAGACATATGCCAAACCTGGTTGCGGCCCAAGATGCGCCTCTCCATCTCTTCCTCCGAACAATCAAAGAAAAGAACAAACTCGGGTACGATTCCAGTCTATATAAACCATAACAAGATTTAGATATATGACATGATTATATATGCCTAAAACAGCTCAATAAAAGATGATATTTTATTGAAGTTTAGAATTTAGAACTCACAACTAGCTCAAAGGCTGCACGATTTTCCTCATTACGAGGAAAACCATCAATTAGGAACTTGTCGTTCTCAATTTCCAGAATTGCTTTTTCAAGAAGCTTGATTGTTACTTCTGAAGGAACAATTGTTCCCTCAGAAATCATGTTCTGAATCATGGTCCTGTAGTTTACCAATAAAATTTAGAATAAAAATACAGTGAAATTATCTCCAGTATCCATTGTTACATGTAAGAAATTGTTAAGTAGTCAAATGAGTTAAAAGATGAAGTACCCATTTTCAGAGCCGGATTTTATTTCTGCGCGCAGAAGATCTCCAGCACTGAGATGGGTATATCCAAAGTGCTCTACAATATTGGCACATTGTGTACCCTTACCACTGCCCGGGCCTCCTGCTCAGATTTAGATGAGTAAGAGTTAGATGAATGTTACTTTTGATTCCATGGGTTGGTGAAGGATATTTAAGCATTTAGTTAATGATCAAACGCTTCCGAGAAACTATGCGGGAGATTAACTGCTACAAATTTTAATGGGACACAGGGAGAAATTATATTATTTTAGACCATAAATTTTTAGATCCTTTAACTTATTAATTGTCATTGAAGTACTCACCTAGAACAAACACAACCTTGGGATTCTTTTCACTAAGAGCACTCTTGGCTACTTCCTGCAATCATATAAACACATTCATTTTGAATGTTGGCGATAATATTTTTAAGATTGGATGAAACAATAAAACAATGCTACTATATAGCTACCTTATTTGCAGCATCGACAACAGTCCCCATAAGTCTGTGCTAGTGTCTTAAACTTAACCCTGCATCCAACCCGAAGAATAAAAATTAGAAGTTGCAAACCAAACAGCTTTTAAACCCTAGAGATAAAAGTTGTTATCCAAATCTTTCTTTTAGTTGCATACAACTTGAACCATGACTTTTAGGTTCGATCACAAAACGAGCAAGCACATTTTCAGGGAAGTGTAACAAATATTAGCCACTTTTTTCATACTTTTGCGTTCTATCATTTAGGAATCCAATTCAAATAAGTATATGGATATCATGTAACAGAGTGGCATATCTAGATCGGAGATCATCTATAGCTAAGCTAGGTGTGACTGTCAAAAGACCTTCTAAACATACTCCGTACATAAAACAGTGATTCCTTATAACCTTCCTCAACCATAGACACATCAAAATGACGTAAGAAGAACACAAGTTCATACTTAATACTTAGATATAAACAGATCCATCACATAATTTACCCAAAAGCCATGACTTTCAGAAGGGTCCTAAATCGTAGCAGTCATAACACCAACTTTCAATCATAGAGACTCAAATCTTATAAGAAATTGTGTACACGTGTGAAATAAAGCATAGATCTACACATCCACATCAAAACAAGTTCCCCGAATCATAACCACACGCAAATGAACAAATATATACTCAAATCTACAAATTACAACACCTAACAATTCAAGATCTGAACAAGATCCAACAAAATTACCAAAACAAGATTAGCTAAAAATCTCAAAAATGCCAATGCCTGGTACGAGTACTTTTTTAGCTCACTAAAAACGAGCGAAAGTTCAAATTTTGACAAATTCAAGGACCATATGAATCCTTTTGATGCGCGAAAAAATTACTCAAACCCCACATTGGCAAATTTAGCTTACCCTTTAATCGCATTTCTCCAAAGGTTACATTATGTAACATCAAAGTAACAATCTTTCTTCCTTAATTATGCATATATCCATTTGCCAGATAGTAATAGTAAACCCAAAATTAATCAGATCAAACATATAACACATGAAATTAGCATAACTAATCAAGATCAACAGATCTTGCCCAAAAATAATCAGTAAAGAACATATTAACAAAATGATCTATCTAACACAATATGTATGATATCAATTAACCCATATGGGATTTATGATTAAGGTATTTTGAGCACAAGAATCTTACAGATTTTTGTTGGAGAAATTTGCAATTTGAGGGAATTGGAGGAGAGATCTGGTGAAATTTTGCTAAAATTTCGGGGTTTTATAGGAAGGAGAGGAGAGGAGGGATTCGTCCGTATTTTCAGATCTTTGTCACCTTTTCTTTTCCTATGCTTTAACTTAACTCTTTAACTTCTTTGATTTTTTAAATGGTTTTTGGTCGTAGAACACAATGAATTTTTTCAAATTTACTGACTTTTACATGTAAATTTTAAAAAAGGTTGTGTGAATGTATGAAATGAGACAACCGTGTTTAGTTAAATTTCCTTATTCCCTAATTATCTGTTGTTGTTTGTTGAATGTCATAATTGTTTAGTTGAAGGTTATATTCCTTAATACCGATCGTGAGGATTCCCTAACTCTATGAATATCTATCTCCTCTTATGACGACAACCAATAAAACCGTAGTGCACATCCGATTACGTTTTTTAAGACGTTCAAGCTTGTTACACAAAGGAGGTTAGCCAGTTTTTTTAAGCCTAACGCGAATCAATCAACCAAACAATAAACAACTCACCAACAATCAATAACTAGGTTTCATTAGATCTAAGCAAACATTAAATCACTTAAGCTATCATGTTAAAACGAAGAAAAGCATAAAAGACAATCAAACAACACATAGACATATTGAATGATTAAAAGATTACTTATCTTCAATGAAACATTAGAAGAAAAAAAAAGTTTGGGAACCCTTAAAATCTTTGAAAATTCATCCCTAGGGTTTGCCTCCAAAGTTGCACAAAGTTACACCACACTTATGAATGAAAATTCCAAAACTATAGATATATTTTACAAGTTGACGGCATCAGGTTATAGATCCTGACACCGTCAGAACGCCGCTTTTTAGGGTTTCGTATCGCCCAAACAACATCCTGACGTCGTCACTTTGTAAGGTCACTGCGCCTCAATTGCACCTGACGCCATCAGGTGCAAACCTTCAAAATCTTTCTGGGGCGTCACGTGTTAAATTCCACCAGTTTTATTCTTCAAGTGACGGCGTCAGCATCCAACCTGACGCCGTCAGGTGTAAATCCTGACTTTTCTTTACTTTATTATTTTCTTCATTCTTGAGCCTAAAAACGTCCAAAATGCTCCATATTACAGAAATCATGTCGCAAGTAACTAAAATGATAAAAGAAACGATTTGAGACAATATTTGATCATAAATTCACGACTTAGGGCTTAAATGACCCCCTGAAAACGCATCAAATAAATCCTTATCAAATATCCCTACACTTGGGATTTGCTTGTCCTCAAGCAAATGAGCTTTTATACCAATCAAAATACAAGTTATGGGTCATTCAACATCAACATATAAGTAATTACAATAAATAATCATTCTACCTTAGTCAAAACAAGCATGAAAATTATACACTAGCACCTCACATTTAGTGTTTGGATACTTTCATATCTCAAGTGTTATAAGTTTATATATTACAAATGGAAATGAAAAAATATATCTCACTACCTATCATAGCAAATAGATTACCATAGGCTTGAAAAATAATCAAAACCTCCACCACTTTGGCGTAAGTACCTAGGATAGACTATCAAAGAGGTCTTTTAAAGGGGTTATAACGTTAGGTTTAAGGGTTTAGAAAACACGGTTTGTTGGATAAGGGATAGTTTACTAGTGGCAAGTCAATTGTCTTAGTCAATTACATGTACAATAAGGCTTTGCTAAGTCAAGACTCGACTCAACTTAAACCAACTACTAACTCTTTTTGTATTTTCCAAGACACTATTTGACTCAACATAAATAAAGGAAACGGCTGGTAGCCCGTATGTTTTTTCTCTTTTCTTTTTCTCTTTTTTTTCATACACTTTTACTCTACCATCCAAAATAATACATCAAAGGGAGCTCGTTTCCTCCCTACACTTGAACTTTTATATAATTAAAAATAAAGACTCGAATTAAGAAAATCGAAACACTTAGAGTACTTTAAAATATTAATGCATATATGGGGGTAATAAATGATGTTCTTCCTCATTACTCCATAACACTAGTACTTTTACCCATGAGTCCCAATCATCCCAAAACAATATGTACAAGATATGACTCAAATCAGCAACCATGTAATCAATTAGACAATTAACTAAGAGTTTAAACATGTAACAATAATACACTAAAGATGAGTGCATACAAGGAAGGCTAAGGCGAGTTGGGTGTACATTTGGGGGTAGATTGTAAACAAATTATTCCTTTAAGTAAAATGCTTAAAGTTGGAAACGAAAAGATAGGCTCTGAGGGGTGTACTAGGGGTATCGTGTACTAAAAATGAGTACAACGCAAAGGTGTGGGAGAATTACTTGACCAATGAAGTCAATGTAATTGTAACACAGGTTTAAAACATGGGTTATCCTAATGCCTCTTATCATATAGTAAATCCTAACTACATAGTCTCACTAGCGGTCTCGGGATGCATCGCTAACTCAAGTTCTAGAATCTAAATACTACCGTGCACTCACAAGCACAAACAATGAATGCTTTTTCCTAAAGATCTAAAGGCGAACCTCACATATTTGGGTGAAAATTTTTGAGTGGTACAGTTTTTTGTGCTAGTCATACAATTCCTATCCACGAGACGCTTATTAAGACTAAAGTTTCACTCATATATGTTGTAAAAAAGTTTAAATTTGATGCCAAAATTAACCTAACAAGTATTTCTCTTAGTTTTATTACACATCTACTGTTAAACAAGACAAAAATCAAGTGAAGTTATAGTTTCTAAGGTCCCTACACTTAAATCGAACATTGTCCTCAATGTTCAAAATAAAAAATTTAAAAGTAAAGATAAATGAAAATGAAAGAAACTAATACTCCCCTGATTCGCTCGGTATGGATGATAGTGGTAACATGGTTAAATCCTCCTCCAAGAAAATGAACATGTAAAGCTTCACTCCTGAAATATAATTATCTTCTTGTCCAATATAACTTGTTAAACAACTAAGAAAACAAACATGAAACCTCGCATAAAATCGGCGGTAAATTCTATATAAAAGTAAATCCTATAAAGCGATTACAGATATAATGCTTACAAAATAAGTGTTTGCAGATTCCTTGAGTTTAAAAATTAAAGATTTTACGAAATTATACAATTCCAGCAGAAAAACAAAACCTGAAATTTTTTTCAGAAAGAACACCTGACGTCGTCAGGTTATAACCCCTGACGCCGTCATGTTCTCTAGGTCATCCTTATCATCTCTATCGAAATCACTTTCATAGTGCAGGTATTTTGGGTCTTCTAGTTCTAGGATATCCTTGATATATTTCGGACTAAGCTTACTAACATCCTTAAAGAATCCACATAACAGGTCAAAGGTATTTTTACACCCTCTCCTAACATCGTCATCACTTAATACAAGTTGTGAACCCAATTTATCTAACCCACCACAATCCACTTCTCTGAAATCCCACGACTTATATGGTGCTTGATACGAGACCTTATTAACTCTGTTAGTGAAAGTCATGATTCCATTTTGTGCGTCTACCACTAAGTTAGTGACCTCGCAAAAAGGTGCCCCGAAAACAACTTGTGATAACCTAGGGTCAACATAATCCTCAATTTTATCTACGATTGTAAAGCCCATCGTGAATGTCATATTACCCACAAACGCCTATATATCATGGTCTCTACCAACGATATTTCCCCCCTTATATATCATTCCCCACCTGAAAATATTGTTATAATGAAACAAGGACATGACGTTTATGGGTAAACCTACGTCTATGTATACATTATAAAAATAGTTGTGACCAATCATGCAAGGTATTTTAAGGTTACTAGGATCACGTTGCTTTATCCTACCGGGTCTCCTAACTTGTAATTCATTCATATTACTGACCAACTGTGGGTGATATTCATACACTTCCTCGTTACCATCTTGAAAGATTACCTTCCTAACGCCATCGGTGAATAATACACTACCATCATCCTTGTTAAAAGTTACTCCCGTTTTTTTGACAAACGGTTTTTCGAGGACCAAGTTGGTTAACTTTGGGTTAATGATGGAGTCCATGTCGTTAGTCACGGTTAGGTCAATGTTGTAAATGAATCCCCAAACCATAATGGGTGCCTTTCTAATTATCCCAACGAAATTAAACCCATTATATGTAACATGTTCTGTGAAGGCTTCGTTGTATAAAGAAAGGGATATTGCATTCATTAGGGAGTCGGGATCAACGTATGCATTAGGTATAAACTTCCTCCTAGTAGTGCAAGAGATCTTAAAAGCGTTGGGGTCATTCTCCTCTATTCTATTCCTAAATCCAATGGAGAGTTTCGTCGTACCCCTCTCAAGCTTCTCCATAATGGAACTATCCAATAATCCTAAGGGTTTTTCGGGGCTTTCGGATTCCTCCCTTAAATCTTTCCTATTATCGAGCTTACCTTCAATTGAGTTTCCAAGCGAACTTAACGGGTCCTTAGATGTACTATGGTCCTTCTCAAGAATCTCATCCTTGATTTTATCACTCTTTTTATCAGTAGAATCAAGATCTTTTGCAGCCTTTAGGCTAGGTATTGTGGTAATGGTGTTCACGAAATGGATATGGCTTGAAGAAGAGGAAGAATCCCTAATCTCTTTTCCCTTTGGTGATATATGTTTAAAAAGTTTATTGGGATCTTTTATTTTCATAGAAGATGGTGTTTGGTAAGTGACAGTGACGGATTTGACTTCTTCGGCTCGGGCCAACCCATTAGTTGACGTATTAGTAATTCGATTATGATAACACTCAACAGATTACCAATCTTGTAGTCCATGTTAGCTTGTTGTTGTCTAAATTGGTTTTCGAGTCTGGAAAGCTGCATCTCTTGAGAGGATATAAAATCTTGCAGCAGTCCCTCTTGGCATTGTTGTTAAGGAGAGCTTTTGGGAGGGTAGTGTTTGGACCAGGTGTGTCACACCTCGCCAAAGCGGAAACGCGAGTGTAACTTCATTAATATCATCACAACACATGGTGTCTATATAGAGAATTTACTAAATGCAAACAAATAGAGCAATGTACAGACACAAAGTGTCGTAACAATACCCCAAATAAAATAACCAAAAAACAATATCCCAAAAGGTATCACAAAGAAAATCAAACATATCCATAGTTCAAATATAAGGCTAATCCATTCTCAAATGCAACTAAGTCTCGTCTAGTCACTCCCTTCTACCTTAGACTTAGAAAGCTCACCTGAAAATGATGCTTAAAAACGTCAACATAATGTTGGTGAGATTCATAGGTTTAAGACACACACATTAGGCAACCATTTCATTGTGATTATAAAATATAGCTGGACAGTAAGACTAGTTATCATACTAGATAGCACGCAATCTCAATCAACCAACCAACATAAGCAACATAAGGGACAGAACGTGCCCACGATCCGAATATCAAACATCAATTGGGACAGAATGTGCCCACCGATCCAAGTTCACAATAATGGGTAAACCGTACCCTCTGATCAGACAACACAGAATAATAGTGAGTAGAATTACTACTCTTCAATTAGATAATGGGAGCGAAGCTACCCTCCAATTGTACCACACAGAATCACCACACAGTAATCTCATAACATGCATACACATATAATAACACTTACAAGTCCAATCATTTATACAACACATAATCACAGTAACTTAAAACATTAAACACAAGCATCATTCCCATCCCAAGTTTAAAATAATGTAAAAGTGAGACTATGAACTCACCTCAAACTTCACAGCTCCCAAAATAACAAATCAAAAATCTACACAACAAAATAAGATCACATTACACACGACCAAGCATAAAAGCTATAGTACATGTAACACATATTTGATGGATGTCTAAAGGTCATATAAACCACTGTGGTTCACCTAGACTCCATACCAAACACTACCTATCACTTATGCTTACTAAATCCCATGCACAAATAATATCAGAATACGCATAATTTTGGGGTACATTTACCCACATAAAATCACAGTAAGAAAGCTCCACAACTCACACCAAAAATTCATTATGGTCTCTCATAAATATCTTCGTATCTTTATAGCCCTACTATGTTGTCCAAAACTAACTCATTGTTTAACATGTTTTATAACCAAATCTCATTCACTAAACATCATACTATTATTAACTAATGATCCTAACATGTTTAACATCATTAATTTATAGAAGTTTACAAACCCTAATACATCATATCCTTGTTACACGAATTATAATAATTAATTGATCACAAGTATCAAAAATTATACATTGATCTTGATTATTGCTCCAATAAATAAAACCCTAATTTTTTTCTTGCTCTCTCCTCTTGATTCGACTGATTTCTCAAAAAAAAAAAGAGTGTGGGTCGTTTGTATGGATATATGGGTGGAAAATTGGGCTTGCTAGGTTGGACTAGGATTCCTTATTGCTAGGAATTATATTTGGAATAAAATTGAGTTTCCTTTTTCCCCTTTAAACCCTTTAGGCCGAATTTAATAATATATATATACACACACACACACACACACTAGACGAGTACCCGTGCATAGCAACGGGATTTTATTGTGACAAATAGTTATAATTATATTTTTGTTACACAAGACACTTAACCAAAATATCACTATGACTATTTGCCACTATAAAATCCTGTTGCTTTACACATGTAATCGTGTAAGAAATAGAAACAAACGAATCACAAAATATCATTCCCGCACATTCTGAAATAATCAACTAATATAAAAACATAAACAGCCGTGAGGATTACATTAATGCACCAGATGTATTCAAAATATATATGCATGAATCAAGACATCACTATGCATCTGATATCCATACTAATAACATAACTAAAATGTTATATTCATTGTTTGTTGAACCAAAGTACTTGCATAAGCTGGGCAATTGAAACAAAAAACTTTTAGTTTTGACTTACTAAAGGCATTTAGTATGACAAAGCATGAACCCAAATTTTAAAACATTTTAATAAAGGATGATAGTTGATGCTCTAATTACCTAAATTTGATGTCCTATAAATCACAGTGAAACATTAATAGCTAGTGAACACATAATTATTTATTTGTTGTCAAGAAAAGAAATCATACTCCTTGATAGTAACTTGAAACTCAATTTAACTAAATTAATTAGGAAAAGATTGTGGGTGCCTTAATTACCAAAATAAGTTCAAATTACCAAAAACTGAACCGTAACAGACACATGTTACGCGGTCCAGATCTCATGACTTCCTTGACCATTAGTTTTTCGATTTTCTGGGTTCCAGAACAAGGCTTACTACACCTACGAAAGAACTATGGAATCTTTAAATTCATGAACAATGACCACAAGTTGGATAACCATATATCTAAAATTATTAATTTAATGAAACAAATATATGATTGTGTTCATTAAAAAAAAATTATAAATACATAAAAAAAATCAAAAAATATCAAAGAACCATAAAATTGAGAACCATAAAGGATTCAAAGTTGCTAACCTGTAATTGGGTTACATAAATAAATAGAAAACTTCAAAAAAAAAAAACCTAAACCTTTCTTACAAAAATTCCGCATGACAAATATGCAACCGCCAATGAATACGTATCAAATTTCTGCAATTAAAACACAATTAGCAGTTAAGTTTTGTTCAAAATTATGCAAATACGTGCATGTGTTATATATAAGAATGGGTAAAAGCTTAGCAATTGAATTTTGAATGATAAGAAACAATGACAGTATTCTCTAAGCAAAGATATATTTTTTTCCTTTATATAAGAAAAGATGTGGTATTGTTATTTTTGAAGTAATTGATTAACAAATCAATTGCAAAAGTGGTTCACGTGATCTCATTACTTCATTCCAAATATCTATAGCTAAAATATGAATTTACATTTTTAGTTTTAAAACTTTCCAAAGTTAAGCGTACAAATTGAATGTTAATTGATTAATTCACTTTTTAAACATGTAAACGCGTTTATTCTCGGTGCGAGAATTCAAGAAAGTGTTTTGGACAATTTCTCTTGTTTCCTATATTAAAACATGAAAACATATGTCTCTCTCATTTGACTATTTTAAACTTTTTCACTTTTTACTTTTCACATTTGACTATTTTTCTTTTATATGTGGTTAAGATATATATATATATATATATATATATATATATATATATATATATATATATATATATATATATATATATATATATATATATATATAGGGTAAAGTTAAAATAAAAAGACAAATATCCGTAAAAAGAATAAAAAGAATTTTTTTTTTAAAAAGTTCTCGAAAAATTCCAAAAAAATTCCACAAGATCAGGTATGTTGGTGCATAAAACTTTTGTGAAAGAAGTTTTTCTAATTTTGAGTTTTTATACGTTTTTTTTAGTGCACAAAAAACGAATTTTAATGCGCAAAAAAAATTTTAATGCACAAAAAAAAATTTAATGCACAAAATTTTCAAGTTGTTTTAGTTAGATGCGCAATGTTATTTTGATGAAAAAAGTCAAAAGAAGTTGGGTCCAAAAACGATTTTTTGATGCATAAAAAAGCGATTTAATGCACAAACGTATTTTTTTATAATTTTTTTCGGATAAAGTATCCACTTTTAGATAAACTTCCTTTACAACTTTTTCATGCACCAACATACCCGATCTTGTGGAATTTTTTTGGAATTTTTCGAGAACTTTTTTTTAAAAAAATTTCTTTTTATTCTTTTTACGGAAATTTGTCTTTTTATTTGATCTTTACCCTATATATATATATATATATATATATATATATATATATATATATATATATATATATATATATATATATATATATATATATATATATATATATAAATTTAATTATTATAATCAAAATTTTATACTTTTGATATTTTATAACAACTCATAACGATACCTAACGTCTTACGCGTTAACCATTCGTTTTTACGAAAACTCGGAAAATAATCATTTTCAAAGTAAAGTTTTCAAAAATAGAATCTCACACAAAAATATAAATATAACTCACAAATTTGAACTCTACGTAACTTACTAACGCTCAAATGATTGAACGAAGACTTGTTACGCAAAACCTTAAAACACCAAAACCACATAAGTCATTTCCACACCACTAAGGTGACCAAAATGAACTTATCCAAATATTAACATTACTCACTCACAATAATAACACCACACAAAGGGATTTAGTGCTAAAACTCACCTATATCACACATAACACATAAGCCACACCAAGTAAGAGTTAAATAGGTCGAGACTATTAGTCAAACTAACCTGCTAAAATCACGGTTATTATATCATCCCCACTTAGGGAAATCGCGTCTCGAGATTTAACAACTCGAGTCACCAGTAACATCAGCAAAATCAAATTTGTGGATATTTAGGCGAGATAATACCCCGCCATAAATCCATAAATCGTTAACAATTATTATGACTATTTGGGATTCTACCACACAATAAAAATTCACAGAGAAAGAACCACAAAATGTGAATCAACTGAAATCTCGAATTCACACAATAGAAAACATTCCGACACTCCAACGATACACGAAAATAGATACACTACACCGATCAATAAAACCAATGATCCAATCGACTTCTCACAGATAGGTACAATACCCCGAACCAAATGAAAATCCAAACGGTAACCGCAAGAAGCGCACACACATAATAGTCATACATAGAACAAACATTAATTAAAACATTTATGAATACCCAACATCTATCTTCCACGATCTAAATCCATCTACAAATGATCTGCTCACCAACCATATCAGCAAACAAAGTTGGGTACTTAGACCTCATCTGATCCTCACGCTCCCAAGTAAACTCAGTACCATGCTTAGAATCTCACCGTACTTTTACTAACACTATCTTACCACACTTCAAACCCTTAACCTCTCGATTCATAATCTCAACAGGTTTCTCGACAAAACGAAGAGTTTTGTCAACCTTACTTTCATCTAATGGCACATGCAGACTAGCATCTGCCAAACACTTCTTTCAATTAGATACGTGAAACGTATCATGTACACCACTTAATTCCTCAACTAACTTCAACCGATATGCCACAAGTCCAATCCTTTCCGAAATCTCAAACGGTCCTACGTATCTCGGTGCTAACTTGCCTTTCTTACCGAAACGCACGACACCCTTCCAAGGAGACACTTTCAGCATTACACGATCACCAACACTAAACTCCAAGGGCTTACGACGATTATCCGCATAACTCTTTTAGCGATCTCGCTGCCTTAAATCTCTCTATCTATACTACCTTATAATGTATTTAGGACATCTATATTTAGAAGTCTTAAAATTTTAAGACCAAAAACATTTCTTTATTAGGAAATTAAAATTAACATGCCAACCTTCAAATGTAAATTAAATGTCTTTAATTGTGCCAACTTTAATATTCATAAAACCATTTACTTGAGTTGTAACAGCCCATTCAATCCATCATCATCATGTAGTAAATGTGTTGATGGATTAGTAGTTAGACTATTCGATAATCTGGACCATTAATGGGCTTATCCACATGGGCGGGTAGTTTTATCCTTAAAATTATGGTAAATGTTTTGATAGATTAGTAGTTTAGTCATTTTATTTGAAGATTTATTTGTAATGTTTTAGATGTATTTGAATTATTATGTAATCGTAGAAAAAAAAAAGTTGAAAAAAAAGATGTTTGGTCGGCTTACTATGCTTAAAAGAGGACATGAAAAACATTTGTTCGCCATAAAAATAGTCATCGAGTACCCGCCACCGCATTGCGCGGGTACTCTTCTAGTTTAATTTGAAAACCTTATTCGCAGTCTCTCATTCCAATTCAGGACCAATTAGTTGGCTAGTCCCAAGCTCTGCCCATAGAACAGGTGATCTACATTTCCTCCCATACAACACCTCAAACGGCACATGCTTAATACTAGAATTATAATTATTGTTACAGGAGAACTCAGCTAAAGATAAATGCATACCCAGCTCCCTCCAAACTCAAACACACTCACGCTCTCATCATACCATCCAACACCTGATTTGTACGCTCACTTAGTCCATTCATTTAAGAATGATAAGTCGTACTCATCTTCATACGCTATTTCAAGGCTCTATAAAACATTTACCCCAATCACTAAGTAAGTATTTCATCTTGATATAAGCTGATTGACGCGACACTCCACGTCTCTCTACCAACTCATCAAATGTAATGTCTCGCTAACTCCTCCTTAACACAACCTTCAGGTATCTCTGACTGTTGCATCACCCTAATAATCGTTGACTTTAACCTTCACCATCAAGCGTATCAAACACTTGCTAAAGTATCTGTATTCCCCTTCATACTTGTTCCCCAACACATCTCTTGCTAAGATAATAATATGTTTTGTCCATTCTAGGATGTATCAAATACCTAGCATAATTGATGTCATTATGCATCCTTTCAATAAAACCAATAACTGGTCTGCAAAGTACAATCCTCCATCATCATTCTTTTCCATTAGTTGATCTAAACTATGTAATCATTCTTCTTACATGTTCTCTTCCTTGAACATCTTTCTCCGGGCTGTCAGTATCATACTTTTAATTCCAGACTGAAATATTACAATCATTGCTCATAGACATCTAAGTTTCACTCGCTCACTCCTACTCAGCGCCCTTACCACGATGTCCTCTCTTCCTTGACGGTAGCGAATCAGACAATCGTAGTCACTGAGAAATTCCACACCCAACTTCTCTTCTACATATATTAACCTCTTGTCAAATATATGCTAAAGATTCTTATGATATGTGTAGATAACACTCTTTGCTCCATATAAATATCGTCTCCACGTTCTACTCCCTAACTCTAAGTCATGTATCACATAGTTCCTCTTATGGATCTTGTACCTCCGCAATGCCTACACAATCTAAAAAAAAAATCGGAATGAATCGTCAATAGTACCTGACAATCCTAAGGACAATCGTCTCTTAGATGGTGTCTTAGGTACTTTCAGCTCTTCACTACTTTTATCTTACTAATGTCCACGAAAACTCGCTATAGTAGACTACATGCCTGAAGGACGTACATCTTTAAGCTGAACCTCTCACTTGGAAAACTTGGCAACCATCCTCTTCTTCTTCAACAAACACAATGATGACCAAATCGACAATCTATCCTAAGGAAACGATGCGAACCATGTGACCGGTCGAACTAGAACGTATATCAACGAACTCAAAAAGGGTTATGAATTACCGACTAGCGTAGTAAACGAATATCAAAAATCAAAGCTAGAAAACACATGGAGAAATTTTTCCCCATTAAAAGTAGACGCAAATCAAATGTTCATGAAACCCATACAATGAAAATACAAAATACGCGTACCCATAGAAAATCGACCAGCGTACCTGATGAGGCGAAAAATGATCCGTTTTTAGGGGGTCATTTAAGCCGGAATTTGAATTTATCTGATCAAATATTGCCCTAAATCGTTCCTTTTGTGATTTTAGGTACTTTTGGAGTGAATTCTGGAAAAGGAAGCATTTTGGACGTTTTTGGAGCATAAAAGTGAAGAAAACGGCAAAGCCTTAATTTTCCTTGCTGGGAACAGTACCTGACGGCGTCAAGAGCATCTTGATGACGGCGTCAAGAGCAAAAGTGGTGACGGCCCAGAACAACATTACACATGACGGCGTCAGATCTAGATCTAGGCAATCCGATTTTATTATGGGCGGCGGGTTGACGGCGTCAGAATTTTCTACTTGACGCCGTCACCTTAGAAAATCTATATATAGTTTTATAATTTTCATTCATTAAAGGAGGACAATTTTAGGGACGACTTGAATAAACCCTAGCACGACTTTTACAGTATTTTCAAGGGTTTTCACCCCTTGAATCCTTCCATGTTCAATTAAGATAAGTATCCTTTCAATTCATTCAATATGTCTATGTGTTGTTTGAATATATCTTACGCTTGTCTTGATTTTAACATGCTAGGCTAGATCTCTTGTGTGTTTGCTTAGATGTAGTGAAACCTAGATGTTGATTATAGGTTGATTGCTTGTTTATAGTTGTAATGGATGAATGATTTCGATGTTAGGCTTAAGAAAACTGGCAGACTTCCATAGTGTAACTTGCTTGAACGTCTTAAGAAACATGAACCAATGCGTACTAAGGTTTTTATGGTTGTATTTAATGCATGAGCGAATTCTAGTGATCCCATGTTAGGAGCTTCTTGCAGGCTCGACATAGGAGTGAAGTAGGAGCTTATAGAGTTGGGGAAGTATGTACGCCACCCCACGAATGGTATTAAGGAATATAACCCGTCATCCACGCAACTGTAACAAACTATCAACTGTAAAAGATATCTAGGGAGTAATGAAATCTAAATAAACACATTTTTCCCACTTATTGTTCACACCACTAGTTTAATTAGTTTTATTTTCATTTTTGTTATTTTATTTTGATTGCATTTTAGTTATTGGGTTAGTTGATTAGCAACTAATTCCGCCCACTCCTCTAAAACCCGAGATTTTTACTTGTTTTCATAAAATATAAAAATACAAAAAGAATCAGCCCGGGGAATAGTTATTGTCTATGTTAGAATTTCTTTTTATTAGGTCTACTTGCTAGATTCCTTTCTAGTAAGATTTTATTTTTATTTTTAGGTTCTCTTTAGTCTATCTTATTTCTTTGTTTCCTTTGTTCGTAAACTATCTCGATGGATAACAATAACATTGATCATTTGATTCCTGTTATTCGTGTTTTTCGTCGCAGGATTTTCCAAATGCCCGCCCCAATCCCTTTAGTGGAAAATGAGAACCCACCTAACCTCTCGCCTAACCACCACTTTGACAATAATTCTGAAATGGAGGAGTCTGACCATGATGATGACCATAAGGCTAGTCCTTTTTACTATTCAGACTCCGATGAGGATCTAGATGATGGTGATGTGATTAATGAGGATAGGATGGAAAATGAAGTGAACCCTTTTATGTATGTCGACCCTAGAACAAGGATTGAGAGTGATAGCTCATTTAATATGTAATTTCCTTGTAAGATTGGATTTAGGAGCTTTGATGCCTACCTTAACTCATCTCTACCAATGAACATAATCTCGCGTAGCGAATACAATAAAATCATGGTAGATGAGTTAGAATACAAAGGAGATAATATTATTGCTAGGGCAATGTCATTGCATGTGTTTCTAAGAAGCTTTGTCTATCTTGTTGAGTTCATGGTTATGGAGAATCTAGGAGAATTTATCGATAGAAAGTTGACCCAAGTTGTGTTTGGGAAACCTTTCAAAAGATTAACCAACCTTGATGAAAAACTTATGGAAGGGTTAATTACATTCTCGGATGGGGATGAGGATTTTGTTTACCAAATGCCACGTGCACACCCTAGGTTCAAGGATTTTTCCATGGAGAAGTGTAGTAGGTATCCGCCCCTAGAAATGCTAAGTGAGAATGATAAAAGAAAAGGGCTTAAATATACTCATGAAAAGAATAAAAGGTATTATCGTGGATGTTTAGAGTTAAGTGATGATTATAAGAAAGATGAGGCGACTATTAGATGGCTGACCCTTAGTTATGTGAGCATAAGCGACACATGGTAGCCCATGACCTTGAGTCTAGCTACAAGACTCGTAAATAAAGAAAAGCGCTTCTTGGGAGGCAACCCATGATTTGTGTGATTTTTATTTGTTTGATTGTTATTTGTTTCCATATGCATGCTTTATTTTTACTGTTGGTAGATCATGTTTCAACTAAAATGGTGAAAATACTTTATTTTGTCGTTTGGCTTAGTCTTAACTTCATCCAAAGGTATTTCGCAAAAGATAAGTGTAAGGGGAAACCCCAAATATGTTTTTAAGAAACACAAAATTGATCATGATTCTCCACAATATTAAATGAACATGTATATTCGTATTTGTTAGAGTCAAATGCTTGTATCGAGTCATAATGATGTTTTGCAGGAATTTCCAGGAAGTAGGACATAAGTTTCCAGAAAATTTCTGGAAACTTAACGTAAAGATTTCTGCAGGTCACTTCTGATGGCGTCAGGAAGAAATTCCTGACGGCGTCATGTGTAAAATTCTGGAAATTTTGCTAGTTTTGTTTTCTAACGGAGTCTAAAAGTTTTTGTTAATTCTTTAGTTTTATAAACTCCAAGAAATCTGCAAACATTCATTCCACAAGCATTATATCTTACTTTGTTTTCTACGATTTGTTTGTATATATAGATTGCCGCCGATTTTACGCGAGGTTGCCTTGTTTGTTTTCTCAGGTTTAACAGGTTATGTATGACAAGAAGATGATTTATATTCTAGAAGGGAAGCTTTGATTGTTCATTTTCTTTGAGGAAGATCTAACCTTGTTACCACACTATCCACACCAAACAAATCAGGGGAGTATTTGATTTCATTCTTTTACCTGTTTCACTTTTACATTCATTAATTGAACATTGGGGACAATGTTCATCCTAAGTGTAAGGGGAGGGTAAAATGATGATACCTTATAGGATACACTTTCACTTGAGTTTGTTTGTTCGATGGTAGGTGTGTAATAAAACTATGAGAAATACTTGTTAGTGTAATTTTAGCGCCAAATTTAAATTTTTTTACAACATTTAGGAGTGAAACTTTACCCTTAGCAAGCGTCTCATGGATAGGAGTCGTATGACTAGCACAAAACCGTACTATTCAGAAAAATTTTCCACCCAAATATGTGAGGTTCGCCTTTAGATTTGATAGGAAAAGCATTCATTATTAGTGCTTACGAGTGTACCGGTAGCATTTAGATTCTAGAACTTGCGTTAGTGATGCATCCCGAGACCGCTAGTGAGACTACATTCGTGTAGTAGGATTTACTACATGATAAGAGGCATTAGAATCACCCTTGTGTTAACCCCGTATCATAATTACTTGACCATTTAAGTCATATTACTTGACTAGTAAAGTCAACTAATTTTTCCCACACCCTTAACGTTGTACTCATTTTTTGTACACGAAACCCCTAGTACACCCCTCCGAGCCTATCTTTTCGTTTCTACCTTTAAGCATCTTACTTAAAGGAAGAATTTGTTACACCCCATTTAAATGTACAACCAAATCGCCTTAGCCTTCCGTGTATGCACTCATCTTTAGTGCATTATTGTTATTTGTTTAAACCCTTAGTTAATTATCTAATTGATTACATGGTTGCTAAGTCGAGTCATATCGTTGTACATGTTGTTTAGGGACGACTGGGACTCATGGGTAAAGTACTAATGTTATGGAGTAATGGGGAAGAACATCATATATTACCCCCATATGTGCGTTAATCTTAAAAGTACTCTAAGTGTTTTGATTATCTTAATTCGAGTCATTAGATTAGTGTATTGTAAAGTATGTAAAAATTCAAGTGTAAGGGGAATATTCATTCCCTATGATGTATTATTTTGGATGGTAGGGTAAGAGTGTATGCAGCAATATATATATATATATATATATATATATATATATATATATATATATATATATATATATATATATATATATATATATATATATATATATATATATATATATATATATATATATATATAGAAAAAGAAAAAAAAAGAAAAAAAAAAGAAAAAGAAAAGAGAAAAAACATACGGACTACCATCCCGTTTCATTCTATGTTTGTTTATGTTTTTGTTATTTTTCATTTATTAGCTTAAGTCGAGTCTAGTCTTGGCTTAGCAACGCCATATTGTACATGTAATTAACCAAGATGATTAACTCGCCACCAGTAAAGATGGCTTATATCCAATAAAACCGTGTATTCCATATCCCTACACCTAACGTTATAACCCTTTGAAAGACCTCTTTGATAGTTTATCCTAGGTGCTTACGCCATGTAGTGGAGGTTTGATCTTTTCCCAAGCCTATGGTAATCTATTTTGCTATGACAGGTAGTGAGAGATATTTTCCATTTCCATATTGTGATATATACTTTATTACACCCGAGAGATGTGAGTATCTAAATACTATTTGTGAGGTGCTAGTGTATGACCTCCGTGCTTGTCTTTGGTCTTTAGTGGAACGATTATTTGTTGTAATTACTTTTATATTAGTGTTAAATGACCCCTAACCATTTGCTTGAGGACAAGGAACTCTCAAGTGTAAGAGTATATGATGAGGCGAAAAATGATCCGTTTTTAGGGGGTCATTTAAGCCGGAATTTGAATTTATTTGATCAAATATTGTCCTAAATTGTTCCTTTTATGATTTTAGGTACTTTTGGAGTGAATTCTGTAAAAGGAAGCATTTTGGACGTTTTTTGAGCATAAAAGTGAAGAAAACGACAAAGTCTTAATTTTCCTTGCTGGGAACAGTACCTGACGGCGTCAAGAGCATTTTGATGACGGCGTCAAGAGCAAAAGTGGTGATGGCCCAGAACAACATTACATATGACGGCGTCATATCTGGATCTAGGCAATCCATCACCTTAGAAAATCTATATATAGTTTTGTAATTTTCATTCATTAAAGGAGGACAATTTTAGAGACGACTTGAATAAACCCTAGCACGACTTTTACAGTATTTTCAAGGGTTTTCACCCCTTGAATCCTTCCATGTTCAATTAAGATAAGTATCCTTTCAATTCATTCAATATGTCTATGTGTTGTTTGAATATATTTTACGCTTGTCTTGATTTTAATATGCTAGGCTAGATCTCTTGTGTGTTAGCTTAGATGTAGTGAAACCTAGATGTTGATTACAGGTTGATTGCTTGTTTATAGTTGTAATGGATGAATGATTTCGATGTTAGGCTTAAGAAAACTGGCAGACTTCCATAGTGTAACTTGCTTGAACGTCTTAAGAAACATGAACCAATGTGTACTAAGGTTTTTATGGTTGTATTTAATACATTAGCGAATTCTAGTGATCCCACGTTAGGAGCTTCTTACAGGCTCGACATAGGAGTGAAGTAGGAGCTTATAGAGTTGGGGAAGTACGTACGCCACCCCACGAATGGTATTAAGGAATATAACCCGTCATCCACGCAACTGTAACAAACTATCAACCTGTAAAAGATGTGTAGGGAGTAATGAAATCTAAGTAAACACATTTTTCCCACTTATTGTTCACACCACTAGTTTAATTAGTTTTATTTTCATTTTTGTTATTTTATTTTGATTGCGTTTTAGTTATTGGGTTAGTTGATTAGCAACTAATTCCGCCCACTCCTCTAAAATCCGAGATTTTTACTTGTTTTCATAAAATATAAAAATACAAAAAGAATCATCCCTCACCTCTAGACCTAGTTTTTAGGCTTTCTAATCCTAGCGACACTATTCCTGAGTTGAACGATCAATCCCCCGGTACTTGTCACTATACTATACTACAACGATCAGGTACACTGCCTGATGGGGGTTGTAAGCTTCTCGAGATCCCTCGAGAGGTAAAGCCTGGTGCAATTCCTACGCATCAGTACCACAACGAAAGAAATACTTGAGGAACTAAATATATATCAAAATTGATAAATGAGAACTATATATAGTTCTTATTCCGGTACCCGTCCTTACCCAACAAAAAAAATAAAAATAAAAATAATTTCGTTTTTCCACATGATATATCTTAAACTCATACATTTTTTTACAAAATATTTATAAACCATTTTAAGTAATAATAAAAATAAAAATAAATAAATAAATAAATAAAAATCTTCGTCTTAAATTCCATATTAGGCATAGTTTTTATAACACCAAAGGTTAATTATATAAATATAATATTTCACATTATTTGTTTAAGATATTTCAATCGTGCTTATTAACACAGTAAAATAAGTAGACTTTCATAGCAGAATTGTTATAAATAGCTTTGAAAATAGACTGATAACCATTTTTTTTTCATACCTCATTTTCACCATAAAAATTATAGTTTTCAACAAATGACCTTGAAATACCCAAAATGAATTGTAAAATGCCATAAGGACTCTAACACAACCTCTTAATCGAATGTGAAAGACATGGGAGAGATCACGAAATCAAAATAATCATCAAACGAACTCATACCAGTGAACACTCACGCAAATACATTGCAACCAAGCAAAGAACGTAAAGACTCATTAATATAATGAGCAAATTAAGATCATAGAAAAACATCGATATAACAGATGGCAAAACATGTCACGAAATCCAATTTGTGTGTAAATGAGGGATTAAACATCCGCACCAACTTGACACGAACCACGGTACTCGAAAAGTTATATAATATTCCTTAGAGGAATGAAAACAAGGAATAACCAAGGAAACGTACCAATTCCCAATGAAAACAAATCCGAATGACTATTATCAATCACGACACTAAATAGGAAGGATGAGAAATTCATACCAACATGGTATGAACAGGGGGCGCTAAACTTAAGATTAGATATCCGAACAGAGTGTCAAGCAAACGAATCAACTTAAATATCACCACATAAGTACCAACCGATAATTGAGGTATCAACATATGATAGATAGGATGGAATCTTACCACCTACACACCTCAACATATAATGACTGGCCAAACAGTTAAGAGAATACCTCTCTAACCATACAACCATCATCAACATGTGATGAGGCGAAAAATGATCCGTTTTTAGGGGGTCATTTAAGCCCGAATCCGACTTTATTTGATCAAATATTGCCCTAAATCGTTCCTTTTGTGATTTTAGGTGTTTGGAGAGTGAATTCTGGAAAAGAAGCTATTTTGGACGTTTTTAGAGCATAAAAGTGAAGAAAACGGCTAAGTACCAAATTTCCATGCTGAAAATACAAGGTGACGGCGTCAAGACCACCATCTTGACGGCGTCAGACATGAGGAATTAAACACCGAAGGTGGTGACGGCGTCAGAAGGATTCGTGACGGCGTCAAAGTGGCAAAAATAATATACCGTGGGTGGTGACGGCGTCACATAGGCCGTCATAAATGGATCAAGGCCGTCCGAGGAAGTGTATGGCGGCGAGGTGACGGCGTCACAAGTAACTCTTGACGCCGTCAGCCTGTTTTTCCTATATATAGTTTTCTAGTTTTTTCATAAAAAAGAGAAGTTTTGGTGAAACCCTAAAGACGATTTTGGTGCCTCTTTTACAGGTTTTTCAAGGGTTCCAAACCCTTGAGACCTTGCATTGTAATTGAGATAAGTGTACTTTCAATTCAATCAATATGTCTATATGTTGGTTGTTTATATCTTGTTCTTGTCTCAATTCCATTATGCTAGGCTAGATCTCTTTTGTGTTTGCTTAGATCTAATGAAACCTAGATGTTGATTATGTGTTGATTACTTGTCTATTCTTGTTTTGAATGAATGATTTATATGTTAGGCTTAAGAAAACTGGCAGATCTCCAAATGGTAACATGCTTGAACGTCTTAAGAAACATGAACCGAGGCGTACTAGGTCTTTATTGGTTGTATTTAATGCATGAGCCACTGTTTACAATCCCTATAGTTGTGCCGGGTCATGGTGTAGGAGGAGATAAGAGCTCATAGAGTTGGGGAGTTATGTATGCCACCCCACGAATGGTATTAAGGAATACAATCCGTCATTCATACAAGTGTAACAAGTAATTAACATGTAAAAGATATCTAGGGAGTAATGAAGTCTAAGTAAACACAATTTCTCCAATTACTGCTCACAACTTTAGTATAATTAGTTTAATTTCATTTTCATTATTTTATTTTAATTATATAATAGCTTTGGGTTAGTTGAATAGCAACTAATTCCGCCCACTCCTTCAAAACCCGAGATTTTACTTGCTTTTCATAAAAATATAAAAATACAAAAATAATCATCTCTCACCTCTAGAACTATTAATTAGGTTTTCTAATCCTAGCGACACTATTCCTAAGCTGAACGATCAATCCCCCGGTACTTGTCACTATACTATACTACAACGATCAGGTACACTGCCTGGTGGGGGTTGTAAGCTTCTCGAGATCCCTCGAGAGGTAAAGCAAGGTGCGATTCCCACGCATCGACATGATATCACATAACATCTACCACAAAATATAACAACAAACATCAATCAATGCAATAATGGTCACAAGTCCATGTGTGTGATACCCTTATAATTATGTTCGCGACCATAGTTATAAAGCCTATTCCACACGCATACTTAATTCCAAAACCACACATCTCAATGATAACGCACATATACTACATAACACCTAATAAATAACACAATCCATGCTATCATACTTGCAAGTCCACTTGTGTTGTGACGCATGTATAATTATGTTGGCCACCATAATTATCTATGCCCCATTTCACAAGTGTGCTTCCTCATATGACCGCACTTCACAAACAATCATCTCACATGGAACAATTCCAACGATCACTTAAATCCTATAATCAAAATAACTTAGATAATATCGATACAATATTCAAGAGTAATCGTGCTCCAACATGGCTCCAGACGGCAAAAGACAATATAAGAATTATGAATTCCAAAACATGACAGAAAACAAAAGATGACAAAAGACAATCAAAACAAAACACTACGAAAAATGTCGCACCGGGTTCGAGCTAAATCCTAACGTTTAAATCGTGTTACTCGCAGTGGACTCCAGATCTGAATCTACCTCTTCTTCCTCACTTAGCCATCCATTCCTACCTCCCTCAAACAGTGGTAGAGGATGACTTGCAAAACCATCCCTACGATTCCTTAACTCCTCATCCACACGATCCGCGAACTCATACAGATCACGTGGTTTACCCCACCCTTCACCATCATTTTCTGAGAGTCGAGGACACTTCTGAAAGAACGTAATGGTGTAGCCATCCTTATTAACCATTTTCGTCCCATACTTTTTCACCTCTTCTCCATTCACGTTCTCTAGGGTTAACTTCTCCTTAATCGCACATGGAAGCATGCTAGCCAGAACCAAGATCCTTCTGTTGGTCCTCTTCGTCCTACCAACTCTCTTGCAACCCGTAGCGACTACAGTGGTCCATCAAAGCATCTTTCACGCAGAAGGTGCCATACTAAAATGAAACACACGATACTAAGTATGGGATTTGATAGACTTCCAAAACTCGGTAAAACATCTCATAAATCTAAGAAAATAATCGTATAAAATACCACACCCATAGTTAGGTCCTATATGCAACTATATGAGGGACTCCTAGGTTATAGTCTAGGCTCAACCTCCTACTTCTCTATAACCTGGCTTTGATACCAATCTGTCACACCTCGCCAAGGCAAAAACGCGAGTGTAACTTCATGGATATAATCACAACACATGGTGTCTATATAGAGAATTTACTAAATGCAAACAAATAGAGCAATGTACAGACACAAAGTGTCGTAACAATACCCCAAATAAAATAAACAAAAAAACAATGTCCCAAAAGGTATCACAAAGAAAATCAAACATATCCATAGTTCAAACACAAGGCTAATCCATTCTCAAATGCAACTAAGTCTCGTCTAGTCGCTCCCATCTACCTTAGCCTTAGAAAGCTCACCTAAAAATGATGCTTAAAAACGTCAACATAATTTTGGTGAGATTCATAGGTTTGACACACACATTAGGCATCCAGTTCACTGTGATTATTAAATATAGCTGGATAGTAAGACTAGTTATTATACTAGATAGCATGCAATCTCAATCAACCAATCAACATAAGCAACATAAGGGACGGAACGTGCCCACGATCCGAATATCAAACATCAATTGGGATGGAACGTGCCCACCGATCCAAGTTCACAATAATGGGTAAACCGTACCCTCTGATCAGACCACACAGAATAATAGTGAGTAGAATTACTACTCTCCAATTAGATAATGGGAGCGAAGCTACCCTCCAATTGGACCACAAAAAATCACCACACAGTAATCTCATAACATGCATACACGTATAATAACACTTACAAGTCCAAGCATTTATACAACACATAATCACAGTAACTTAAAACATTAAACACAAACATCATTCCCATCTCAAGTTTAAAACAATGTAAAAGTGGGACTATGAACTCACCTCAAACTTCACAGCTCCCAAAATAACAAATTACAAATCTACACAACAAAATAAGATCACATTACACACGACCAAGCATAAAAGCTATAGTACATGTAACACACATATAATGGATGTCTAAAGGTCATATAAACTACTATGGTTCACCTAGACTCCATACCAAACACAACCTATCACTTACGCTCACTAAATCCCATGCACAAATAATATCAGAGAATGCAGAATTTTGGGGTACATTTACCCACATAAAATCACAATAAGAAAAGCTCCACAACTCACACCAAAAATTCACCGTGGTCTCTCATAAGCATACAAGCTAATCCCAGAACGCCATGGTCTAAAAACACACTGTAAGGAATTATTGAATTCAACATATAGATACTGCTGATTGATACTGCTGACAAGATCCTGCTGAAGTATATAAAGATACTGCTGATGATCTGGATTCTGCTGATGACATAGTTTCTGCGGATATAGTTAAATCCGTAGATAGAGATTAGTTATTTTAGGACATGATATTTAGAATATCTTTTATAGTTTATTGTTATTCGTTTCTTGTAAAAGAGTTTAGGGTTCCTTGTAGTATAAAAGGAAGTCACGGTTTATGTATTATGTACGTGTCAAAAACATTCTTAGTGAATAATAAAACGATCCATAGATGATCAAAGTATTTAGTATACTGTTTGTATTTATATTCCGCAATAGATACAAGCTCACAGAGATTGACCATATAGTTTCGCTAGTGATTACATTAGTAAGCTATCGATCCATTGGCTCAAGATCTATCAAGGTTAGATCCTACACACACACAAGTATCCTTTGAAAAATCAAACATAAAAACTGTCCAGATTCGGATCTGAACGCACACCAAAATGTTTTGACCTACAAATCATACTTCTACAACTTTTTAACGTCCCTCCTTCGCGTGGAAGTCAAGTATAATATAGAACTTAACTATAACAGAAGGGCTAACCCTAATTCTACTTTCTAACCCACTTTGAACTTCAAATATGTCCCGATTTAACAACTTTGACACCTATTCTCGCAAAAATCATTAGGCTAACTTCCGGACCTCGAAATCGATCGTGGTCGGACTTTTTGGAAAGCTCTTTCACTGAAATTCAAATTAGACTAAAAATTCGTGATCCAACTCATCTCCATCTATTAAATATCTTCGTATCTTTACAGCCCTACTATGTTGTCCAAAACTAACACATTGTTTAACATGTTTTATAACCAAATCTCCTTCACTAAACATCATACTATTATTAACTAATGATCCTAACGTGTTTAACATCATTAATTTACAGAAGTTTACAAACCCTAATACATCATATCCTTGTTACATGAATTATAATAATTAATTGATCACAAGTATCGAAAATTATACCTTAATCTTGATTATTGCTCCAATAAATAAAACCCTAATTTTTTTCTTGTTCTCTCCTCTTGGTTCGACTGATTTCTCAAAAAAAAAAAAAGAGTGTGGGTCGTTTGTATGGATATATGGGTGGAAAATTGGGTTTGTTGGGTTGGACTAGGATTCCTTATTGATAGGAATTGTATTTGGAATAAAATTGAGTTTCCTTTTCCCCCTTTAAACCCTTTAGGCCGAATTTAATAATACATATACATATATTTTTATTTTTTTTATTAAATTTAATTATTATACACAAAACCTTATACTTTTGATATTTTATAACAACCCATAACGATACCTAACGTCTTACGCGTTAACCCTTCGTTTTTACGACAAGTCAGAAAATAATCATTTTCAAAATAAAGCTTTCAAAAATAGAATCTCGCACAAAAATATAAATATAACTCACAAATTCGAACTTTACGTAACTTACTAACGCTCAAATGATTGAACGAAGAATTGTTACTCAAAACCTTAAAACACCAAAACCACATAAGTCATTTCCACACCATTAAGGCGACCAAAATGAACTTATCCAAATATTAACATTACTCACTCACAATAATAACACCACGCAAAGGGATTTAGTGCTAAAACTCACCTATATCACACATAACACATAAGTCACACAAACTAACCTGCTAAAATCACGGTTGTTATAAGGTGAGTGGAGGGGAGTCATCGAATGATACACTTTGAGTCCGACTCCAGCTGAAATTTGGCTTATCCTTCCATGCCTCCTAAGCCTCGTTGAAGTTCCTAGGTCCGTGACTGGTAGTGAGCCACTTTTCTCCCGCCCCATTGGTACGCGAAGATGCGTTGTCCGCAAAAGCTTGCTTGGGGAGTTTCATGCAATTACGAGTGTCACGGGGACCACTACAACACTCACATGAAGAAGTGATTTTATTCACTTGGCTTGAAGGTTTAGGAGCCTCGTAGGACTTCATGAGAAACTTGACTTGGTCTTCAAGTTCTATGATTCTACGGTCGGTAATGCTTGGTCATTCAAAGGCAAAGATATTTCCTTGACCGTTTTGTTCAAATCACGGGGGTCATTCCAACATTCGTTGTCATAGAGAGCAAGATCTTCTATGATTCCCCATTATTCTTTCGCATTCTTGTCATTTAGCTTACCACCGACCACTTGGTCAGTGGTTTGCCTTGTGGAGAGATTGACATGATCATAAAAGATTTGGACTTGGAGTCAAAGATCGATGCCATGGCGAGGGACTTTTTGGAGTAAGTCCTTGAAACGAGTTCATGCTTCATAAAGAGTTTCACCTTGACATTGTTGGAACATCAAGACGTCATTCCTTACCTTGGTAGTTCTCCCTGGTGGGAAAAATTGAGCAAGGAAACGAGAGGTGAGATCTTCCCAAGATGTGATGGATCCCGCGGGTAAACGCTCAGGCCATTGACTAGCTTTGTCACGTAGAGAGAATTGGAAGAGACGCAATTGGGTCGTCTCTCGAGTGGCAACATCAAGGTCTATGTAATCAATGATTTTAAGGAAATCCTTGAGATGTTGGTTTGGATCTTTGGAACGAAGTCCATGGAATGCACATCCGCTTTGCACCAACCGGATGATGTCGGATTGCAAGGGAGACACATTGGCTCCTTGGTTGAGCTCAATGGTGTGTTTGATAGCCTTGGTGGCTAGGTCGGGAGTAGTCTCCTAAGGTGCGGGCTCTAGGTTGTTCGGGTGGGTTTTGGTAGTTTGGTTTAATGATGGGTTCAAGGATATTATCACCCTCCATGATGGCGGATGATATGGATTACAAAAAATGACACGAAGAAAAAGATAAACTAAAGAAAACCGATGAAAATAAAAATCTCACTAGATAGGAATCTAGTGAGTAGACCAAAATGAAATAAAATTCAACCTAAACAATAACTATTCCCCGGCAGCGGCGCCAAAAACTTGATGCATGGATTGTAACCTCGCAAAAGGTTTTACCTCTCAAGGGATCTTGAGATATTTTGCAATCCTCCAAGCAGTGTACCTGATCATTGTAGTGTAGTATATGGTACGTCCGGGGGATTGATCGTTCTATAGGGGAATAGTGTCGTTAGGATTGAAGTGTAGGTCAACCAGGTCTAAAGGTGAGGGATGATTCTTTTTGGTATTTTATATTTTTATGAAAGCAACTAAAATCTCGGGTTTTTGAAGAGATGGCGGTATTATTTGCTAATCAACTAACCCAAAACAACAAATTAAATTAAAAACAATAAAATAAAATAACAAGAAAATAAAAGTGTGGTGGACTTCGTATAATGAGACAAATGTGTTTACTTAGATTTCCTTACTCCCTAGTTATCTCTTGTTGGTTTGTTGAACGTCACAATTGTTTAGTTGAAGGGTTGTATTCCTTAATACCGGTCGTGGGGGCGTGCACGTCCTTCCCCAACTCTATGAATATCCATCTCCTCTTATGACGACACGTTTAGTTCCCTATCATAGAATTATCAACATCTACTCATGCATTAAATACAACCAATAAAACCGTAGGGCACATCTATTACGTTTCTTAAGACGTTCAAGCTTGTTACACAAAGGAGGTTAGCGAGTTTTCTTAAGCCTAACACGAATCAATCAACCAAACAATAAACAACTCACCAACAATCAATGACTAGGTTTAATTAGATCTGAGCAAACACTAAATCACTTAAGCTAGCATGTTAAAAGAAAGAAAAGCATAAAAGACAATCAAACAACACATAGGCATATTGAATGATTAAAAGATTACTTATCTTCAATGAAACATGAGAGAAAAGAGGGTTTGAGAACCCTTGAAATCTTTGAAAATCATCCCTAGGGTTTGCCTGCAAAGTTGCACAAAGTTACACCATACTAATGAATGAAAATTCCAAAACTATATATAGATTTTACAAGCTGACGGTGTCAGGTTATAGATCCTGACGCCGTCAGAACACCACTTTTTAGGGTTTCGTATCGCCCAAACAACATCCTGACGTCGTCACTTTGTAAGGTCACTCGGCCGTCTTGTGTAATCCCAAAGACTGACGACCTAGCGACGTCAGGTGCAAACCTTCAAAATCTTTCTGGGGCGTCGCGTGTTAATTTTCACCAGTTTCATTCTTCAAGTGATGATGTCAGCATCCAAGCCTGACGCTGTCAAGTGTAAATCCTGACTTTTCTTGTCTTTCTTGTTTTCTTCATTCTTGAGCCTAAAAATGTTCAAAATGCTCCATATTCCAGAAATCATGTCCCAAGCACCTAAAATGAGAAAAGAAATTATTTGAGGTAATATTTGATAATAAATTCACGACTTAGGGCTTAAATGACCCCTTAAAAATGCATCAAATAAATCCTTATCAACTGTACACACTGGCAGTGGGCAAATTATCCCACTAGATGGCGAGGTCAATTTATGAGAGGTGATCATTCGCATCCGACAATTATGTTGGAAGCAGTTGCCTCACAAGACTTGTGGATTTGACATGCATTTTTTGGAGTTTCCGGTTGCAAACAACGACCTTAATGTTCTCCATTAGTCGCCATTGCTAAATGACATCAAAGACGACATTGCACCTTTTTGTCCGTTTGAAGTGAACAACAATGTTTATGCTTTTGTGGTATTATCTTGGTGATGGAATATATCCGGAAGAAGCTACATTTGTCAAAGCGTACAAACACCAGACACCAAACGTCGTTTCACAACAAAGGTTCAAAAAAGCACAGGAAGCAGCAAGAGAAGATATAGAACGAGCAGTCGGTGTTTTAAAAAAACGATGGGCAGTAGTTAATAATCCTGCTCGAGCGGTAAAACCCGATAACATAAAAAACATGATGTATGCATGTATCATATTACATAATATGATTTTAAAAGATGAAGAGCATGCAATATGTCCTAACTTTTATGAAGACGAACTTCCAAACCGCGAGCTTTAACAAGATCAAGAATCAAGATTGTACACGATCTATCAATTAAAAGATCACTTATCAAAATCTTCGTTATGATCTAAAGGAGCATATTGCGCGCACTCACATTCTGAATGTAGACGAAGATTAGCATTTTATTTCGTTAGCAACTTTTTTTCTTTCTTTGTAACGTTTTTAATTAAGTCCTTGAATACTTCATGCAAACATATCCCGATACCGATTGTACTCACCATCAATTAAACTCCAAATTCAATGACATGAAGCCGTGGGTCTCTTTCTTTTCAGCTAAATACAACCAATTATATGAAAATAGAAAAAAGTGGGCAAAATGATGAAGATATTTTAAAGTCCGCACATAATGACTATAAGGCGGAGAAAGGACATCCTTTTGCTTACATGCATGTATAGGAAGTATTAAAAAGTTGCGAAAAATGAAAGCGTACCAAAATTCCAAATTTGAGTGGTGGTTCTTTTAAAAATTCAAAAACTTCATAAATCAACTCATCTTTCGTTCCATTTGATCTTAATCTAGAGTTTGATGATGATTTTGGTGATTCTCAATCTTCAAAAGCCTCCGAATGAAAGAGGAAAGTAAAAGGAAAAGGAACATCAACATCGTCTCCTAACATGGAAGCCACGTTGTCCCAGATGGAAGAAAGGGTTTGCAACTTTGATGAACCATGTGTATGAGTTCCAAAAAAGGGATGATGCGAGAGACAAGAAAAAGGAAGATTTAATACAGACGCAAAAAAAAGTTGGTAGAAGCCACCGAAAAACAAGCCAAGGCAGAAGATAAACAAAGAAACAAAGATTTGGACTACTACTATACTGAGTTTGAAGGTTTATGCGGAGAAAGACTTGAGCATGTTCAAAAACGAAAAAAGGAAATCAAAGAAAAATACAAACTTGAAGACTAAATTTATTATTTATGGTTGTGTCTTTTTATTTTTCAAGTTATTTTATTATATATATATATATATATTAAGTTGTAATGATTATTTTAAATTAACAAATGAATGTTTAATTTTATATATTGTGTTGTTTAAATTAAGTAATATTGTAAATAATAAAAAATAGTAAAGTTTGAGGGGAAGAGAGATAAGGTGCTGCAGAGATTGAGGGAAATAGTTGAGGTGAGAGAAGTTGCTGAGTTGAGACTGCTGTGGCTAGGGAAAGAAGGCAACCACACCCTCCACCTTTAACTTTGTAAGAAATTCGACAACAAAAACCAATGACAAGTCAAACTATGCGAGAAAACATGCGGCAAAGAGGTTTCCGTACGAGAAAATAAAAAACACCCCTCTCCTTGCGGCAGGGGCGGAGATAGGGGAGGGGCATGTGCCCCCCTGCGAAAAAAATTATAGTGTAAAATTTCGAAAATGTTGGGCTTTTTTTTGTAATTTGCCCTCCTTAAGAACCAATTTGTAGTGTAGTTTCTAAAAATTATCAAAGTGTGCCCCCTCGAACAAAAATTTCTGGCTTCGCCCCTGCCTTGCGGCAATTTTTTTTCCTCAAGCAGGAGTTGAGTCTCGCAAAGAATTTCACACATCACGAGGAGAGAGATTTAGTATTTCTGTGAAGCTTATATATATATATATATATATATATATATATATATATATATATATATATATATATATATATATATATATATATATATATATATATATATATGGGCTTTATTTTCAGAACCCTGTTAAGTGCGGGAACTGCGAGAACTCCAATTTTGCATTAGAAAACATGCATATTCATATAAAACATGTATGTTTTCTTACATACACCTTAATAAACATGCCTGCGTATTAAGGTATATGTAAGAAAACATACATGTTTTATATGAACATGCATGTTTTCTAATGCATAATTGGAGTTCTCGCAGTTCCCGCACTTAACAGGGTTCTAAAAATAAAACCATTTTGCATTGATCTATTGCACTTAACAGGTTTTTATATAAACATGTATGTTATGCATATATATGTATTAAGGTGTATGTAAGAAAACATACATGTTTTATATGAACATGCATGTTTTCTAATGCAAAATTGGAGTTCTCGCACTTAACAGGGTTCTGAAAATAAAGATACAATATATATATATATATATATATATATATATATATATATATATATATATATATATATATATATATATATAGGTGGGATCATGAAAAAAGTCCACTTTGGTAAAAAAGTGAGAAAAGTGTACAAATCAACCCCTCCTTTTTTTTCACACCAAACTATAGGGACCTAATTGTATTTCCCTTCATTCTTTAAGGAGGTTTTGTAAATTCGCACCCTACCCCCAACCCCCTGGCCCGAAAAAAATTTTTTTTTTCCCGCCAAATTTTTTTTTTTTGGGGCCAATTTTTTTTTTTTTTTTTGGGCCAAAAATTTTCCCGCCAAAAATTTATAACCAAGATGCACCTTTTTTTTTTAGTGCATCTCAGTTATAAAAATTGGTGCATCATAGTTATTTCTGAGATGCACCAATTTTTATAACTGAGATGCACTAAAAAAAAAGGTGCATCTGGGTTATAAATTTTTGGCAAAAAAAAAAAAAAAAATTTTTTTTTGGCCCAAAAATTTTTTTTTTTTTGGGGGTGGGGGGTGGGGGTGGGGTGGGGGCATGTTTCAAGACATACCCCTGAAGTTTGAGATGTGTCAAATTAAACCCTATAACTTTTTTTCTCACTTTTCTACCAAAGTGAACTTTTCTCTAGAACCTTACCATATATATATATATATATATATATATATATATATATATATTGCAAATCGTTTGGTGGTTCAAACCATCAAGTCAGTGCCAAAATTGAAGAATCGAGTATGATCACGGAGGTGATGTAACGATGGTCAGCGCGTGATTATGCCATGGTGGGACACGACCTACCATTACACCAGGTATTAAGATGAAGGTGGAATTAAAGCTCACATTCAAAATATGTGTCGGAGCATATAGCAATTAAAAAAAAAAAAAAAAAAAGTAGTTAACGTGACATATTTCCAGTTTTCCACTGTCGGCAAGGCTTCATTTCTTGGATTTTGTCAAGATGGCACTAGTTGGGAACATGCCTCTTTGTCAAAAGGGGTTTTCTCGTCGTCCTTTAATTACGAATAGCCTAAATGAATATTTCAACTTTTATGTGTTAGTGGTTTACGCTGCGTCTCAAAAATTAATATATCGTAATTGTAAGATTCATAAGCAAAGTTTTCAATAGAAAATTATAGTGTTCATACTTCATATAAACAGTATTTTGGTCAATATGCTATAGAGATATTTTTGTTAGAAAATTATACGCGTCTATCAAAATAGATCGCAACGCGCGAGTAAATGCTGGTGTAAGAAAAATAACCAATTATTGATTTTCAACATGTTACTCTACTCGTCTTACCACAAATAATTAAAATTTGTCCTTATAATTGCAACTTATTAGTTATTATTCCTCAAAGTTGCCAGAATGCAATGGAAAAGAAAGTTGAAGCGTAAAGCAACCGCAACCAAAGTGAATATTCACCTAAGATCTAAAAAGTTTCATACACAATTTTTTTTTCATTCTCGTTGAGAAAGTGAATTTATTATGACTTACTCCGTATCAAATAATTCATTTGTGTGATAACACACATACAAACCCGCGAAAAGCCAAAATTTGAGTATCCCAAAAGAAAATTTCAATTTCAAATACCAAGAGAATTCAATCTTGACCGTCAAAAATTGACCCCCTAATCCAACGGCCAATACTCCCGATCCGTGTGATACACAACCAACCAATCACAAGCCACCTCCACCCACCTATATAACCAACCCCATAATCCCATCAATACCCACAATCTCTTCATCACTCCCACTTCAAAAAAAAACACAAACATCTTTTTTAGCAATGGCACCAAAGGCAGCAGAGAAGAAACCCGCGGCAGAGAAGAAACCCGCAGCAGAGAAGGCACCAAAGCCCAAAGCAGAAAAGAAGCTCCCAGCAAAGGACGCGTCAGGAGACAAGAAGAAGAAGAGACACAAGAAGTCAGTTGAAACCTACAAGATCTACATCTTCAAGGTTTTGAAACAAGTCCATCCTGATATCGGGATTTCAAGCAAAGCAATGGGAATAATGAACTCTTTTATTAATGATATCTTTGAGAAACTGGCTGCTGAGAGTTCTAAGCTTGTTAGGTATAACAAAAAGAACACTCTTTCTTCTCGTGAGATTCAAACTGCTGTTCGTCTTGTTCTTCCTGGTGAGTTGGCCAAACACGCCGTCTCCGAAGGCACCAAAGCTGTCACCAAGTTCACAAGCGGTTAATTAAGGAGTTGTTTAGTGTTTGGTTTCATGTAAATCGTTAACTGACGACTGTTTTTATTAATCAATGAAAGAAATGCTATGTTCTAGGTTTATTTTGTTGTTTAATTTTCTTCATGTTGAATTGCTATGGGTTACTGATTAATATTACAACTTCAATATTAGGAAGTTTACTGATTATCATAATTGTTGCCACAAAAATTGGACATAATGTTAGAACTCATAGAACTTGCTCCGTATTGTATAATAGCTTTTGCAACCCTTAGAACTTTTTGTTACTAACCTCTTGTGTTTGGTTATGTCAGTATGAAGCCGGACATAAAATGGCTTTAGACATCTAGCATTCAGTAAAATATCCGTCTATCAATGAATACTTCAACTGTAGTATGGCACATTGTTTATACTATTCCTATGTCTTCTTATTAATTGTGGAAGGAATTCAGATTATGTGTGCCTGTTATTAGTTAGTCCGTTAATCCTTGAACCGTACTGAACCATCTAATATAAGTTCTATTGATTCAGGCAGTTTTATTTTACCCAACAATTGCTTAATCTGAACCGTGCAAGGGGGGGGGGGGGGGGGGGGGGGGGGGGGGGGGTAAACTGAACCCAATAGACTGCTCATAGTCATACAGGACTGGTACTAACATCCAAAAGAAAATCACAATATACAGAAAGAATCAAGCACAGATCATCCTTTCAGATGCTCACAATAAACACTTGCGACAGTAGCATTCACAAACTTTTGACTAAAAGAGTATGAGCCACCCTTTCAGCTCATTGTTTCCGAAACTAATACCATATCATATAATCGTTTAACAGCAGTTCACTTATGAAGTAACCTAATTAAATCTCTGGCAATAAATATGTGGTTCTCACCCAACCAACAATCCATCCTATTCCTAATGCGAATGGGCAAATGTAAATGGGTGTGAGTGTGACCCAGATCATTTAACAAAAGAGGTAACTCATGTGGTTCAAGGATCAATCAAGGATCCAGGGGTTCAGAACACGTTAAAAGATCAGTTTCATCAAATGTATCATCTTTTTGGGATTTCCTTGATCTCATTTCCAATATATAAAGTTCACTTTTGCCCAAAAAAAAGAAATTATTGTGTAGCTGATTTCTTATATGCTCTATAAGTATTAATACACAAACGGGGTGATTAATTCCACTTTTTGATGATCGAACATCCCTGTTGTAACGCTCAGCTCAAGCAAAACTTTGTTAGAGTCAAATAAATAGGCAATACACGTACAGACATCTTCATCGACGAAATTATTTCATCCTGTTAGAGAAAATCAACAAACAACCAATGCCAAATACGAAACAGAATTTTGTCGTCGTGTCTTGAAATTACATCAACGGTCATGTATATGTGTTTTTTTGAATATTTCGAAAACTACATTATCAATTTATCATGCACGTATGCGGCATAGGATGCAATCATCTTACATTATTATATACACGTTCAAAACTTTATCCATCCGACTACAATAATTTGGGTTCAATGTGTTTATCCGCATCTTTTAGATTCTGACAACCATTATACTGTTATCACGTTTTAACTAGATATCCAGTTTCGTGTTTTATATTGTGAGAGAAGCAAAGGAAAAACACAAGATGGGATGTCACAAAGATGAATAAGTAGTTTTTACACAAGAGAAAAAGAAAAAAAGAAAGATATAAATGAGTAGCTGGTAAGAGTGAGAGGCGTGGTGACAAGCCTCAAGCTCCTCATTTGGGGCTCACGGGTGCCACATCACCCCAACACCTTTTCACAACTAACCTCAAGTCCTCAACTAACCCCTACTCACTCATAACTAACCTCAACTTACTCATTTGGGGCACACCACTTACCATTTTTTTTTTATTCATTTAATTAAATAAACTAAATTCATTTATTAAAATTAAAATTACAATACATCTAACTAAAAATAAAAATGTTATTTACTTATTTAAAAAAAAAAAAAAAAAAAAAAAAAAAAAAAAAAAAAAAAACTGAAACTGTAAATAAAGAAAACAAAACCACAAGGACCACAGCCGCAAATAAATAAAACTACAAGGACCAAACAACAAGAACCAAAACTTTGTTTGGTCTTCTCCTACCTCTCGCACATTCACCATTTGCACAACCAAAAAAGGAAGAAAACAAATACACAGTTCATATACACAACCAAAAAAGGAAGAAAACAAAAATTTTAAAACGTTTAATACAAACTTTTGTACCTCCTGTCATTAACCAAGGTCAGTAACCAAGCTCGTCGCCTGGATGACGAGGTGGAGAACGGCGAGCCTCAACGAGGTCCTCGTGGTGTGGTGGCGAGCTCCAACGAGCTCCACGTCGGACGACGAGGAGCTGTGGCGAGCCCACACCTCTTGCTCTAAGTGGTAATGATATTGTTTATGTAATTGCATGTCTAAATAGTTAAGAAATATATCAGCATTTCACTTTTGTAATACTTACACCTAGCAAACATGTTTGTTTCGTATATGTTAAATGTAGAGAACGCAAACGCAAGATATTTTTTCTAGTTGCAAGTTGGTCTATTGAAAATTTGAAATTTTTTCATTTGCTATACTAGACGAATACCCGTGCATAGCAACGGGATTTTTTAGCGACAGATCGTTTAGTGAAAAAAAAGTTTATTGGTTATAAACGAAAAATAATAAAAGTTTGAAGATTTAGAGATTAAACATAATGTTTTGAAACCCGGTTCGACCCGTTCTGGACGAAAAATGGGTCGATTTAAATCGAGTGAATCCGACGGATTAGGTCGAAAACGGGTCAAATTAAACCGGGTCAACCCGCTGGGTTTGAAGCGTCCCAGGTCAACCCGGTTTTCGATGTGTATTAATAGTTTCATTTTGAAATATATGTTTCCGTATGGCTTTTATTAGTTAGACGAACCGGTGGCGACACCGGTTCCCGGTTGAACCCGTTGGTCCGGTCAAGTTTTCAAAACTATATGTACCATCAACTTGTTAGCTTGTATGAAGCTTTGTGTGTTTTATTAATTTGTATAATGTGTAAAATAACATTAGTTAGTGTGTTAATTATTTTATATTTAGATTATGTTGTAGCTTATTTAAATTGTACATTGTGAAAATTTTATTATACTTTTTAGTAAGGGGTGTTTTAATTGGTTGTTTTTAATTTGATATATATACTTTTAATTGGTTGTACTATGTGAATAAATTATTGTACTTTAAAGTTATGTCGTGTTTTAATAAGAGTATTAATTATACTATGAATTTCTCACTTTTAACTTTCAAAATTCCACTTTTCAAGATTTGACCATACATTTTTTATAGCGACAAATAGTTTATTCGACAAATAGTTTATTCATCAAAAAAAGTTTATAGGTTATAAATGAAAAATAATAAAAGTTTGAATATTTAATTTTGTAGATATGTTTTTAATTGGTTGTACAATGTGAATAAATCATTGTACTTTTAAGTAATGAGGTGTTTTAATAAAAGTATTAATTATATTTCATAATTTCATTTAATAAGATTTTTCAAGATTTTTACTTTTCAAAATTGACAATTTTTTCAAGATTGACCATTTTTCCTTTATGTGTAGTATAGATACAGTACTACTAAGATTGCACGGTGAGGCCGGGGACAAACAATACATTTGGCAACTTTTTTGACTGATGGCGCAGTGTTAGTGCACCGGCGATTATAGGTCATCAGGTGGACAAGTGCAAATCCTAAGAATAAACAAAATTTATAATTTAAAACTTTTGAAACCAGATTCATTTTTAAAAAATTAGCGTTTGTAACAAATTTTTACACTACGCGAGATAAATCATGGGTTCCCGTGCACCTCCGGAAACCCCCCTCACTCCACCCTTGCACACCGTTCGTCCTTTTGTGGGTTGATTAGCAACCGTTTTTTTTTTTTTTTTTTTAATCTAAACTTTAAGGAACGGATAGAATGCAATGACTAAAAAAAACCCTTTCACCTATAAATACCCATTTTTAACTTGTACAGTATTCTTTAAACATTCAAACCAAATCAATTTATACACTTTCACATACAATTCAATCTTCTCTTCAAAAAATAAAATTGATGGCTCGACGGAAAACATGGAGATTTCAGAAGGCGTCGAAACCGGGAGATTTCGATAAACGTCTTCAGCTATTGGTTGGTCACCGGTGGGAAATGTTGTCGGAAATTGTGACTTCGAAGAAGCTGATCTTGAAGGTTCACAATTGTTGGCACACTTGCATTCAAATAAAACACTAGATAGTACACTTCTCATTAGGAGGCAACTCTTGCTGTGAACTTCTGAGCAGAAATTGATTAACAGTATATTGTGCAGCAAGTTAAGTTTAAAGAAAGGTGCCAATTTCAGGGCAGAGGCAACAAATTGTAAAATAAGATACACACGCATTTATACATATCGAGAAAGCGTTAGTTTTGACAGATATACATTATTTTTCTATTCTCGATAATAATCACACCGTATGTGCAAAGCATTTTAAAAGCCAAATTAAAATCAGCTTGGAGTGCAAAGATGATAACAATACAACTTACAAAATAAAGATATCAACGCACCAACACTGCAGATTCGATTTCATCTTTTGCTTTCTTGTATAACTCGAGTCTTTTTGCAAGATCTTGTCTCTGTGACATCAAAGATGGATCTTCATCTAGCAACTCCCCCAGCTGTTTACCCTGAAAATATTTGCAGTTTACTAGTTACATCACATAAACTAACAGTTTTAATGATCACTGTTTCGCAGTTTAGTAAGCTACACTGCAAACAATCAAGGACCTACCACTAACTTAGGGCTCAAATGGCAACGAGTTGTAAAAACGAACTAGACATGTTTGAGAAATACAAGTGACAATTTTGAACCGTTTATGTATGAATGGATTGCTTTAGATAATATTTATCATCAACAGGCAAAATAATTTTTAATCAATAGCTAAAAAATGAGTCAAAAGTCGCCAAAAGTGTGAAACATTATTTTTTCAAAAGAATAATAATATATTAAATTTTGGACAAGAAGGCGTTCCTGGTCAAGACTTGAGACGATCCAACCAATTTGACCATTACATAAACCACCTGGCCCATCCATTTGTCACCTCTAGGAAAAAAAATGATGAGCAAGTTTTCACAAGATTTACCTCTTTCCTTCCTATTTGTGTGTAGAAGTAATGGAGTAGATTATTCCTGGCCTCTTTGACTTGACAATAAACAACTGCCTTCGGGATTGTGACCTTAAGTGTGTCCGACACCATACCGATATAAGACGATACATTTGAGCCAATTCTCCTAAAATGTGCATCTCCATAACGATCCCCTAACGGGTCAGTCGGGTTTCCACGTTCTGCAGATGGGATACCACGATCTGAAGGTGGGTTTCTGCGATCAGCAGATACAGCTCTGCGGTCTGTAGCAGGTGAAGGAGAGGGCCCATTCTCAAATTCCAGAGGAAGTTTTCTAAAGAAATCAACTGTCAGGTAAGATGACTCCATGTCCACCAATCTGATAACGGTTTTCTTACTTTCCGCACGGAATTTTTCCAATGCTTCAGTAGCAGCAGCAGCAAGAGTAGCTTGAAGTGATGGAAACCGCCTTAACTCCTGCTTCAATCACTTCACATGTTAAAAAAACAAACAAACAAGGGTTGTATTATATCATGAACATGTGTGCTTCTCAAGTCTGACCTTAGTTTCTCCAATTGACTTCCTGACAAGTTCTTTTAGAACAAAATGCACCTGAAGATTGATTTATGAGTAAGTTGCAGATAATATATGAACACTTTAATAACCTTGCAGGTCGGATCTACATGGAACTATGGGATGTTTGGACATGTGTTTACAAAGTGATTATGTGATTTTTAAACCAGAATTAGACAATGAGTTGTCATGAAACAGGTTGTAGAATGGTGTTTGGATGTACTTTTAGTGTCTGAAGCTGTAATAAATATTTACTAAATTGTTTCAAGGGTTTAGCAGAATCAGCTTATTTTGAAAATCAATAGAAGTTCAGCAAATTAGGATGAAACGAAGGTGTGAATATGTAACCACAAGGGGTGACCCAGCGGTAAGAATACCCG
Organism: Artemisia argyi; assembly: GCA_030686995.1. Lineage (NCBI taxonomy): Eukaryota > Viridiplantae > Streptophyta > Magnoliopsida > Asterales > Asteraceae > Artemisia > Artemisia argyi. The sequence continues at coordinate 83,460,369 of CM060687.1, forward strand.
CCTTACAAAGAGGAGGTCAAGGGTTCGAATCCAACGGGGAGAAAATTAATCCCCCTGTGGCCACGGAGGTTCACCTGCGCCGACTCCGGGCTATCCAAAAAGGGTAGTCGCCGTGGGATTAGTCAGCTCGCAATGTCGAGTTGGAAACCCATGATTACCAAAAAAAAAGGTGTGAATATGTAAATTTAATTTACCCTTAGATAATCAGTTTTGTTGCAAATAGTATGAGAGTGGTTATTTGACCCCTAATTAATCAGAAGCAGAATCTGTTTATCCAAACATTTAAGATTGATTTACATTACCCACACGGAATTATTCATATACCCCCTACAACCAATTAGAAGCGGAAGCTACTTACAGCGTCTACGGAAGCTTCAGCTGGTCCCCTAAAATAACTCAATGACCCCTCGATAAGGCGTCGATAACCTTGTTCTGGAGCAATCAAATGAGGCTGATATCCATCTGACTCTGAAACAATTTTCTTCACATTTGGCAGGGAAAGATGCCTATCAAACGGAAGTTTTCTCAAAGCAGCAGGAAGCTGGTTGTCAAAGACTCCATAAATTCGGTCACCTCCAGCCCGCCTGACACCACAAACATCTTTTGTCAGTATAGTATCACAACAAAAGTGATAAACATCCCATCTGGAAACAGAATTGCTTACCCTCCATCTAGATGCTCTTTGAATATCTTGTCAAAAGCACGACAGAGTTCCAAAATGGTGTACAATTTAGCCTGAAATTCAGCATTTTGGTTAAATGAAGGCAGTAAGGGTGCAACGTGAAGTATCTAGGGGTGTCAACTGTCAAGATGAGCGTGTCAGGTAACGGGTCAAAACAGGTCAGGGTTGAAATGAGTCATATTTAGTACAGATAGAGCAAGCCAGTTTGGTCTGACCAGCAAACACTTCTGTCTAATTTACTACTAATAACTGACTAATGCGTTAACAATCATAATCTCAATTTTTTAACAAAAACATTTAAGTGACTTATGTGCATTAAAAATCGACATTAGAAAATTATCAACCCGTTTGACTCATCAACATGTTCCCATTTGAGCTAAACTTATTAACCAAACCAGAAAGAGATGACAAAACAAAACCCAAATTGACCCATTCACAATGTAAGTGGGTCAAAACTGCAATAAATAACATATAATGACAGAAGCTTCTCACCCCTTCATCAACTGCAATTGGCCTCCCAAGACGATCCAACTCTGCTTCCATTTCCTCAATACCTTTGTTTATTAAGGCAATGATACCTGGTATTTTGGCTTTGATTACAGATTCCAGATGCTGTACAATAAAACATCTGAATGTAATCAAGTTTTGGGGATGGTATAAGCATAGGTATTGTCTATGTATAGTATTGAAAAAGTTAATGCACCATTGTAATACTTGTAGACACACTTCCTAGCTCGCATTCATTATAAATGTACAATTTAGGGTAACAGACATCGAAAAGATAAGTTCACAGACAACAAACAGATCATACCTGGGAGAGAAGTTTTGCGAGATATACAGAACCCATTTTACTAGCCAAGTGTCCATAGTCAGGACTGGTATAAAAGTACTCCTCCTCCCTCCGCCTTGCATACATCATATCAGTATTTTTCATAATATCAGCTTGGGATCTATTCACAATCCCCACCCACGGATGTTGCAGTCGATAAGCTCTGCCTTCAAGGACCTTGAAGAAAGATGGTATTGACATCAATATTGGATATGTGATAGAGGTGGCAAAGCAAGTCAAGCAGGTTGGGCAATGATCCGAAACGAGTTTGGGTCAAGAAAGGTAAAGAATTTAACACAGGTTGAGTTTGGTTGGCCCAATGCAGTATATGTCCATACTTGTAAAAATATTTTCTTACTAATTAATTTCAAAAGATTGGATAACTTATGGAAGAATCTGGTTTTAACATCCCAGAAACCACACAATATATGGCCAAACGGAATACATGGCTACACAAAAATAAACTGATCTTTTCAATCAAATGATTTAGGAGGTTTATGCATCCACTTTTGGCGACTTTTGACCCATTCCCTTTCTGACTTTTGGAGAGTAATATGTTATTAGCTTAATGATTCACAAACAAGGTATAGGTTTAGAATTTGTTGGTGAGATTAGGGCTGAGCATCGGTCTAAGACCGGACCGGACCGGGTTGGTCCGGTCCGTTCCTTCGGTCGGTCCGGTCCAAGAAGGCATTATTGGTCGGTTTGTACGTAAGACCAGACCGGACCGAACTGGACCTAGACCGAAATAAGGAAAAAGTTGGGACCGAGACCGGACCACTGGTCCTTCGGTTCGGTCGGTCCGGTCGGTTTTGGGGTCTGCAATGCTCAGCCCTAAGTGAGATTTAATGAAAAGAAGGATCTTACATCTAATGCGTTAGTTCCTTTGTCCATCAGGTCAAGCTTGGTCAACACACCAAAGGTCCTTTCACCTGATCAGTTGAGGATTTAATGATCAGTAGGTGAATTCAAGGGACGGAAACAAGAGTTTGTAGAAAAATCATAAAAGAGGAGCATATCAATAACAATAACGTAAGAATACCTGTTGGATCCACCTCCTTAGCAAGTTTAATAGCATCCGATGTTGCAATATCTTGGTTGGCAGGTGATATTGCTAGTATTATAGAGTTGGGCTACAGCTCACATAATGGTCATTAGGTGTCAGATTTAAGAAGGTGGCATGCAAAACAAAAAAACATTTACCAGTGCTTAAAAGAAATGAGCATAGACTTAAATTACCTTCTCAACATAAGCTCGAACCATCTTTTCTATGTCTTCCACAATGGTTTCAGGTTGTCCCTCTGCAAATAAATAGGCTCTTTGAATAAGACGAAACCCAAATTAATCAGATAATGCAACGACAGTCATAGACGGTAAAGAGTAATACCAACAGCAACTTTCGTCAGTCCAGGTAGATCGATTAAAGTTAAGTTGACAACTGCAGAAAAAGTAAAGCGTGGTATCAGTATCATATGAAAGGTAAATGTAGAATGTGTGTTCAAGATAAACTTCTAAACTCACTACATAGCAAGATTACTAGATTATGTATGACAGAAGCCCACCTCTAGGGGAATATATGCTGAGATGAATTGGAATTGGAGATATTTGTTTTGACTTCCCAGTGATTCTGTCTGTTTCATCTTGAATCTCCTGACGTACCAAAGCTGTGAAAAAAATGTGAACGTAAATATAAGCTTCCCATATCGATGAACCCAAAACCGTGCACGAGGGATAAATAAAAAATAAAAATATATAAAATAAATAAATAAATAAAACACACACACACACACACACACACACACACCAACACTTAACTAATAGCATGAATTTCAGAGAGAGGCTAGGTATGTATTAAAACTATAAATGGTAAAGATGAGTGAAAGTCTGTAATCATTAATTTGAGAGATGAGACCACACGTGCAGATGCACATGTTTACAATCCAACCTTACAGAACTGTGAAGTTCCAATACTCTCCCGGCAATATAAAGTTTTTGGTCCCTTTCAAACTCCTCACTCACTTGGGCAAAGGATTATACACCTGACACATGAACTAAAATCTTAAAAACATGAAAGACTGGGGATTTTTTCCCAAGGGTTTACTAAGTAACAGGGGGGGGGGGGGGGGGGAGTCTGCACCACAATACAGATCATCACACTAGAACAATGGGTATCAGATGCAAGTGGGATACCAGCTCTAAGCAGTGGCTATCAAGCTCATCTGAAAGTGCAGAGTATCACATATAGATTTCAACAAGCAACCCCTTGGCGGTTATCACATAAGCGGGGACTAATAAGAAGCAGTTCATTTGAGCATGCATTATGTTGGATCGAGTACCATGAGGATTAAAATCTTGACACTATATACACAATTACTTTTCTAATTAGCTCTAAGTAAGAAGGCGACAGATAACCTAGGCATTGTGAAAATCCGTTTGATGAACACAAGCTGAGAAATGTCAAATCACCCCACCTAATATGCAGAGGATTGAAGGATAACATGCTAATCAAAGTGGTAGGTGACATATCCTAATTCCTAAGTGGCTCTATAAAATGCTCAACGTCTAGGTAGCTGCTTAAAGAGTCCTGCACGTGGATTCCTAGAAGACTGGTTCACTATTTAAAGGGCTAAACAACGACACTGTGTTTAACTGTGACCTTATTATCTTATGACTTCCTTTCCAATACCAAAATTGATATCAATGGTTTTCACTTCACACTACTTATGAAATATGTACCCACAAATAATGCGTATAATAAGTCTAGCAAAACCAATAGAAGTTTCCCTATCCTCTTTTCAAACCAATTAAAACAATTGCATCAAAGCAGATATCATATGGTCACTGAACAATTGTGCAGACAGACTTCTTATCATGGCGATTGTAAGATGTAGACAAGGTTGTCGAGCCCATAAATACAGTATACCTATGCATTTTCCAATAAGTACCAATAGAATGATAACGGAAATAACATGACTCCCTGTTTGCATGTTAATACTGAAGACATGTAATAGCGTGTTTGGGATTGCATCTTTTTTGGGCTTATTGGCTTATTGAGTTCATTTTTAGCAATACACATTTTTAAGTGTTTAGATAAAGATTGCCTTCTCAGCTTATGTTTTGCTGAAATAAGTTATAAATAAGCATATTGGTACCTCCCTACCTGTTTATTCCAAAGCGTGCATAAGCTATAAGCATGAGCTGCATATATGCAATCCCATACACCCTCTAAGCACTACTAGCGAAAAGAAACAGAAGCTAAAAGAGTAGCATTCATTCCTTAGTAAACTATTACTGTAGTAGACTATACTCTAGAAACACAATAACTTACACAATTATTAATATTAAAAAAATTCAATGGCCGTCACTTCACATACAGAAATCAGTAAACCGCCTCCGTTGCATATGTCCAAATTCAGCATACTCTTCTCCGCCATCCGTCTTATGCAACTGCAACACCAATGGCCGCCTTGTGACAATCCCTGAATATAGCCATGCATGGCCGATTCATCATCTCAAAAGAACACCATGATAGTAAAAATGCAGAAAATTAACGTTAAATTCAAACATAAAAACTAACCAGATCCTCTAGGAAGAAAATCTCTTCCAACAATGCTCTCCAACACCGACGATTTCCCAGAACTCTAGTTTTAGGTCAATTGCAGTAACACAACAAGAGATTAAAAAAAAAAGTTAAAAATTAGACAACAACAACAACAACAACAACAACAACAACAACAACAAACCCAATCCCGCCGGAGCAGGGTAAGTTAAAAATTAGACGAAGCATTTAAACCTCCATAAACACATATCAGAACGAAATATAACCAATTTTGATCTACTCACATATCAAAATTAATTCCTAAAGAACAGCCTTCACAAATGAAACAAGATACAGATCCTACTCCATAGTGACTAATTCCGCACATTAAGAATTCCATAATCCAAAGTTACACAAATGCACATAAATCCTAAATCAGGTACAAAACTCAAAGCAAGCCTCATTTCCACTCAACTCTAAAGTCTAAACATATGAACCGCCACTAACTAACTTCTATTTATATCACTACTAAGTGGAAACTAAACCGCCAACAAACTGAAAGTCTAAACAATTACATATCAGAAGCTTTTGTACTGTATTATTTGTAACAACCAAAACAAAACAAAATTGAGAATTTTCATCTTTAACGAGTACCATAATGAATTTAAGTTAATCTATTTCTACACACAACACCAGCCTAAACTGTAACCTTCAGGGATTAACTGTAACACTGGGGCAAAGGTATCTGACTTTAAAACACTTAAAAATGTTATTTAGCCCTACGTAAAAACACCAAAAACAAAACCTAACTAAACTAAGGGTGCGTTTGGTTTCCCACTATGGGAATGAATGTATGACTTTGAAATTCATTAATGTTGTTTAATTGGTTATGGGACCCACCGCAATGGAATGAGGATACCCATTATATGTGGATTTCCTCATAGGAGTATGATTTGGTGGGTATGTGGATACCCATGAAAAGTGATATCTACATACCCATTTCCATTCCACTCTATTCTCAAACCTATACCTATAGTGATTCCATCAAGCATACCAAACGCACCCTAAAAAAACTGCCAAAAATCATACTTTTATTTGATTCTGAAGCACTATTATAAACAACATCAAACACTCACATAATTGAGCATAAATATTAGGGTTAATATCCAAATAAGTTAAAAAAAAGTTCGCCTAAGTTACTAAAGTTTTACTAAACTTATGAAACATGACATTTTGAAGCACTATTATAAACAATATCAAACAATCACATAATTGAGCATAAATATTACGGTTAATATACAAAGAAGTTATTAAAGTTTGAAAAAAAAAAAAAAAAATCGCCTAAGTTAAAGTTTTAAAATTGTCTAGGTTACTAAACTTGTGAAACATGACATTTTGAGGTTCTTGAACCTTAAAAAATATTTGTAAGCATCAGTGAACTTGTAAAAACACGACATTTATGTTACTTAACTTATTAAAAAAAAATAAAAATAAAAAATAAAAAAAGCGTTCATGTTAGATGACAATTTTGAAACTTTAATAGCTTAGGCGAACTTTTTTTATCAAACTTTTTGTATATTAACCCTAAATATTATCTTAAATTATATAAAGCATAAAAATTATCTTAAATTATATAAACCTGGCCACCGACAACAACAACGGAAGGAAGAGCATCCCAAAGAGAATTCAACGCTGAGTCGCCGCCGCCGTAGTCGCCAAGAGCCGTACAAGCTATTTGAATACGGTTCACTAGTCCAATTAAGCTCTCCATAGTAGCCATAACTACCTAAAACCTTTTTGTTTCTGTAAAATAATAGTGGAGGAGGATAAGAATTAGTAGGAGAATATGCTGGAAGAAGAAGAATAAACAAGAAGAAAAGAAATGAAGGATGTTTTCTATGACTGTCAAGAGACTTTGGTCAAAATAGGGTGGTACTGGTAGTTGTAATAATAATGCGTTTATTGTTTTCTTTACAAAATTTGAATTTTAATGGTTACTTTTTGTTATTATTAGTTGTTTTTTTATGTCACATGTAACTTTGTTTAATACGAAAACAGCAATTTGGTATTCGGATAAGGTTTAAAGGGGCTTTTTGAAAGTTTATTAAGGGCCGTTTGGTTTGTCCACGAAAGATTTGAATTTAAATTTAAATTTCAAATTAAAAAGATATTATTTCATAAAATTAAATTATTAAATTGGAGTAGTTAACAAGTTTTTCTTTATGATTTGTTTTATTCACATGAAGACAAACTACAAAGTTGACTAAACTTGTATCAAAGTGAAATATTGGCTTTTCACTCTTGTAGATGAAGCTTATGGCTCATTTGGTTTGTAGATGGGTTTAGAATTTGAATTACAATTTGAATTTGAGTTATGATTTGATATAAATATGAAATAAGAAAAAATATTATATTTAATTAAATACATTATATTATTAGTTTTGAAAATTAAAAAGAAATTAAAAAAAATATGTAATAAATGGATTATTAGTCAAAGTTAAAAAATGTGTGGCTAATAAGCAATATTACAAGTTCCAAGATGACAATAGTCAAATTTATTTCAAAATCTGGACATACTATCAAGATTCATGAAAAGCAAATTTTAGTGAGTCATTACTAAATCTAAACCCCACATAAGTTAACCAAACAAATGTTTGAACACAAAACCCAACCCAACTGGCCTAACCTCCCATATCAAACGGGACCTTAAATGGTGAAAATTATTACTAGTATCTAAGATTTGTTTCAGTTTAGCAATTTTATTTTGATTATAAAAACTACTTCAGTTTCAATAATGTATCATTTTTGTAAAAATTTTATGTTTAAGTGACTTGAACATTATACCTTTCAAACTTGGTTATTATTTCATAGTTATTATTTCAAGCAACTCAAGCTCGACTCAATTGAGCCGAGCTTTTACCAAGATCAAGCGCAATAAACTGGCTCGAAACATATAATTAATCGAGCTCGAGCTTTTGATAGCTCGGCTCAAGCAGTTATCGAGCTTTTTGAGCGTTAGTATTCATATATTTTCATATTATTTTTAAATATGTAAATAAGGCTGATTTGAATATTAACCTAATTACAAGGACTAACTCCATAAAGGATAAAATATTATATTTCTAGATGTACCCTTTAAACTCTAGAGGTGACAAAATAGTTGGGTCTTGGGTCGTAGATAAGTAAGGGCTTAGATGAGTCACTTAGAAGAATGGGTCTAGATGAGTATGGGTCTATATGAGGATGGGTCGGGTCGGGTTTTTTTTGGGTTTCCCAGTTTTTTTTGTTTCATCATGCAACATAATAATTCATTATTGTAACACAAAAGACAAATAGTATTCAATATTCGTTTTATACGTTTTCGTCCGTTTTTTACGTTTTTATACATTTTCGCCTGTTTTTTTACGTTTTCGTCCGTTTTATACTTTTTCATCCGTTTTCGTCTGTTTTTTTACGTTTGCATCTGTTTTCATTTGTTTTTTTTACGTGTTCGTCCGTTATTATACATTTTTGTCCGTTTTTATACGTTTGCATCTATTTTCTTTACGTTTCGTCCATCATTAAACGCTTTTATACGTTTTCATCTGTCTTTTTTACGTTTATATACGTGTTCTTCCGTTTTTGTCCGTATTTTCCGTTTTCATCTATTTTTTACGATTTCGTCCGTTTTATACATTTTCGTCCGTTTTTATACGTTTTCGTCCATTTTTATACGCTTTTATACGTTTTTTTCATCCGTTTTCGTTCATTTTTTTACGTTTTTATACATTTTCATCCATTTTCGTATGTTTTTACGTTTTCGTCAGTTTTTATACGTTTTCGTCCGTTTTTTACGTTTTCATCCGTTCTTATACGCTTTTATCCGTTTTTGTCCGTTTTGTATGTTTTTATATGTTTTCATCTGTTTTCGTCCGTTTTTTACATTTTCATCCGTTTTCGTCCCTTTTCGTCCAATTTTATATGTTTTTATACGTTTTCATCCGTTTTCTTCTTTATTTTATTTTTTTTTTACCTTTTTATACGTTTTCATCTGTTTTCGTCCATTTTTACCATCTGAACATTAAATTAACCTAAGTTTTATTAAAAGTAAGTGAGTATAATGGCTTCTTCTTACATTATGAATTACAACCAGGAATGAAAACATAAACATCCGATTTTAAGGTGGTCTAAGTTTATCAGTGTTAGCATTACTTTTAGATAATGTAATAGAAGTGATGGTCATTCTATATTTAGGAACAATGCAACGTCATGTAAGAGTCTAAGTAATGGGCGTAGTAATCTAATAGGCTAAGAATATAGGCCAAAGCCCATGAGAACATAAAGCCCAACCCAAGCCCATAAGGCATTGGAAGGCATATATGTACCCATACATGATTCATTTATGTGTATGCTTGTATGTGTGTTTCTAGTGTGTGATAATAGAAAAGCTCTCTTCATATCTCTTTCTCTATACCATCACTGTCGCACCATCACCACCACCACCATGCACACCATCAAGTCACCATGTTTATAGAGTAGCAAGTTGATATAAATGGGAGCCTACAATCAAAGTAAGTGAGCATAATGGCTTTTTCTTACCCTATAACCTACAACCAAGTATATGCATATACATCTTATTAAGGTGGTCTAATTTTATCAGGGTAAGTGAGCATAACAGCTTCTTCTTACACTCCGATTTTCTACCACGTATATACATATATATAAAGATAAATAGACGTATAATTCTTTAGAGGTTTTCTGATGCTTGGCTTATCCCTTGAGCTCTTTCTTGGATCTTGTATGTTTCAGAGACTCCCTATTATAGGGTTGTGTCCCTGAAGTTTGTTTCCAAGCCTTTGAACTTCTTCTTGAAAGGATGTCATGCACTTTTTGATTTGAACCGTTCCTTCCATTTCTTAAGGACTGTGTCCCTTTAGTCTCTAATTTTGGTCATTTCAGTGGCCAATGGGAGGCTTTGGTTAAGAGGTATGAGTTTAGTAGTTTTTACTAGGTTCTCAGGTGTCAGGTATAATTTTTTAGAATCAGTTTGAGAAACTTGGTTCAGAGGTAGGGTTTGTGATGGAGTGTGAAGTTGATAGTAGTGACTAGTATACTATCTTAGATAACTTTATTTACAGACACAAAAGATAATGGTATCATTCTATCACCCATTCTCCGATTTTCTTGTGGATTCTGATTCTCTTCAATCCCTGATGGCTATCAGTGACTCAGGTTGAAGTATCAACAGTGCTGATAGTTTCTTCTTATCCCTGGTCATTTCCGCATTGATATCCCTAAGTTTTATAACCCATACCTTAATTTTGCATCAAAGAGTAGATCATTAAGAATTACAAGGCTCACTATTTGATGCGGCTAAAGCAGAAAATTCTTAGAAGCCTAGAGTTTTTCAAGTTTAAGCAAACCTTCCAAAATCAAAGGCGGAAAGTCCTTTATATTCAGCAGCTCTTATTTTAGGCTAACCTATGTCTTGATTAGAGACAGTATGGTCAGCTATCCCTAGTTACATGTCTCCTCTTACATGAATGTAGGAATAGCCTAATATTAATCACTGGTAAGTGAGTATAAAGGCTTCTTCTTACTAACTGATTTAGAACAAAGACTAAAGAAAAAAAATTGAAGTCCGATTCTTTGTTATTTATGTCTTCTTGGTGAAGTTTCTTGAAGATCAGGGATTGTTTTGTTTGCTAAACAACCCCTGACACAACTAATTTACCTTTACTGAAAGTCATCTTCATACTACCCCTGAATCTCCTTCGATTACTAGCTCTTGATGCTCCTCAAATTTATAGCCTATGTTGCTCATTTCTTTGAAATTCTGGCAACTATTAATAGTGACCATTTTATACATTTAAGTGTTACCATACCTTTTAGCTTGTGAGAATTTAGTGCTCACATTTTCTGATGCGTGGGATTGCGCCTACGCAAAAGGTTTTACCTCTCGAGGGATCTCGAGAAGCTTGCAATCCTCACCAGGCAGTGTACCTGACCGATGTAGTATATTGTAGTGGCAAGTATCGGGGGATTGATAGTTCTACTTGAGGAATAGTGTTCGTTAGGATCAAAACTTAATTAAAATAGGTCTACAGGTGAGGGATGATTCTTTTTGTATTTTTATGGTTTATGGAAAGCAAGTAAAAATCTCGGGTATTGGAAGAGTGGGCGGAATTAGTTGCTAGTCAACTAACCCAATTAACTACAAATGCAAGAAAAATAAAATAACAAGAAAGTAAATATGAGAAAAACAATAATGAGAGAAACGTATTTACTTAGATTTCACTACTCCCTAGCTATATTTCATTAATTGAATAGTTTGTTACAATTGCGTGGATGACGGGTTATATTCCTTAATACCATTCGTGTGGCCGTGTACGATCTTCCCCAACTCTATAAGCTTCTACCTCTTCCTATATCGAGTCGATAACTAGCTCCTAACATGGCCTCCTTAGTAGTCACTCATGCATTAAATACAACCATGAAAATCGTAGTGAACATCAGATTCATGTTTCTTAAGACGTTCAAGCAAGTTACCAATTGGAGATTAGCCAATTTTCTTAAGCCTCACATCGAAATCATTCATCCATAACAATTAATAACAAACAACCAACCAATAATCAATAGCTAGGTTTCATTACATCTAAGCAAACACAAACAAACCTAGCCTAGCATGTTAAAGTAAATACAAGCATAAGATAGAATCAAACAACACATAGACATATTGAATGGTTATTTGAAGACTTATCTTTTTTCAAACATGGATGAAAGAAGGGTTAGAAACCCTTACAAGAAGGTGAAAATTCGACCTATGGTTTGTGGTAAAGTTCCTCCAAAAGTTCTCTCTCTAATGAATAAAAATTAGAAAACTATATATAGAGATTACACGTCTGACGGTGTCACGTTGTAACTCTGACGCCGTCAACTAGCCGCCAATACTCTTCTCGGGTTGCCTAGATCCAGATCTGACGCCGTCACTTGTTAATCATCATATGGCCGTCACCTTATATTTTACTCTTGACGGCCTAGGCGTCCCAAAGCATGACGCCGTCACTTGTTAAGTCCCAAAAACATTCTGGCGCGTCTCGTGTAAACTTTATAGCCACCTCTTTGCCAACACATGACGCCGTCACATGCAAAGCGTGACGCCGTCAGGTACTGTTTCCAACTTGATTTTGGAGACTTTGTCGTTTTCTTTACTTTTCGCTCCAAAAAACGTATAAAATTCTTTCTTTTCCAGATTTCTTCTCCAAAGTACCTAAAATGACAAAAGGAACGATTTGAGGCAATATTTGATCAAATAATCACGACTTAGGGCTTAAATGACCCCCTAAAAGCGTAACTTTTGCCTCATCAAATACCCTTACACTTGAGATTTGCTTGTCCTCAAGCAAATGCGCTTTTATTCTAATCAAAATACAAGCTAGAGGTCATTTAACACTAATATAAAAGTAATTACAACAAATAATCGTTCCACTTCAACCAAAACAAGCACGGAAATTATACACTAGTACCTCACAAATAGTGTTTAGATATTCACATCTCTCGGGTGTAATAAAAGTATATATATCACAAATGAAAATGGAAAATATCTCTCACTACCTGTCATAGCACATAGATTACCATAGGCTTGGGAAAGGATCAAACCTCCACCACTTGGCGTAAGCACTTAGGATAAACTATCAAAGAGATCTTTTAAATGGTTGTAATGTGAGGTGTAGGGATATGATAAACACGGTTTTGTTGGATAAAGGCAATCTTTACTGATGGCGAGTTAATCATCTTGGTCAATTACATGTACAATGTGGCGTTGCTAAGCCAAGACTCGACTCGACTTAAGCTAATCATAAACTAACAAAAACATAAAACAAACATAAAAGGAAACGGGATGGTAGTCATACAACTCCTATCCATGAGACGCTTATTAAGGTTAAAGCTTCACTCCTATATGTTGTAAAAAAATTTAAATTTGGCACTAAATTACCCTAACAAGTGTTTCTCTTAGTTTTATTACACACCTACTATTGAACAAACAAAATCAAGTGCAATTGCATTCTCTAAGGTATCATTATTTACCCTCCCCTTACACTTAGGCTGAACATTGTCCCCAATGTTCAATAAAAAGGATGTAAAAGTAACGAAGGCAAATGTATGAAACAAATACTCCCCTAATTCGCTCGGTGTGGATAATGCGATAACATGGTTAGATCATCCTCCAAGAAAATGAACGTTGAAAGCTTCCCTCCAGAAATATAAATCATCTTCTTGTCCAATGTAACATGTTAAAACCTGAGAAAACAATCATGGCAAACCTCGCGTAAAATCGGCGGCAAACTCTATATATACTAAAATCCTAGAAAGCAAATAAAGATATAATGCTTGTGGAATGAATATTTGCATATTTCCTGGAGTTTATAAAACTAAAGATTTAGCAAAAAATCTATGACTCCGGCAGAAAAACAAAACTTGCAAAATTTCCAGAATTTTACATTTGACGCCGTCAGGTTATAATCCTGACGTCGTCAGAAGTGACCTGCAGAAATTTTATTTTAAGTTTCCGAAAAATTTCTGGAAAAACTCACGCCTTAATTCATGGAAATCCTGCAAAACATCATTATGACTCGATATAAGCATTTGACTCAAACAAATACTAATATGCATGTTCGTTTAATATTGTTGTGATTCATGTTCAATCTCGTTCTTTAGAAACAGATTTAGATTTCCCTTACACTTATCTTTTGCAAAATACCTTTATATGTAATCAATAAGAAGTTAAAAACAAAATAAAGCATTTTCATAATTTATTTGAAACGTGAACCACAAACAATAAAAATAAAACATGCATACGAAAACAAATAAAATCAAACAAACAAACAAAGCTTGGGTTGCATCCAAGAAGCATTTTTCTTTATTTACGAGTCTTGTATCTAGACTCAAAGTCATGCTCTATCCTATATGAGTGAGTTCCTCATCGAGGACGTCCTTAGGGTCTAACTTAGCGTATAGTTTCCTGTCGGTTCTCTTAGTTCGGTATGACTTCTCAAACTTCTCTCCATCCGGATCATATAGAATCATCTTCATATGCCATGATCCGTCACCTTCCTTACGTGGCTTATCCCAATTCCATTTACATTTATCACATTCCCTTTTCCATTTGTTCATCCCTAAGTTGATAGGCATCACTCATAGGAATTCAATCATTTTCCTAAAGACTAAGGGGTCCTCAAAAGGGTTTAGTTCCTTATCCCTAGCTATGAGTTGCTCCACCGAATGTGTTCGGTTTATGAAATCCTCCTATAAATAAAATGGGCTTTGAGGTCCTATGAAGTCTCCATTGATCCAAGGTCCATATCTAGATGGTCTTCTATTCATGTCTACCCAATGGGGTGTTGGTTCATTCTCATTATCGTAGCTATGCTTCTTAACATCGTAGACCGACCAAGTCTCACCTTCTCCTACCGCTATCTTAGATTCCTTACAATTAATCATGGCACTAGCGGTCGCTAAAAATCCTCTTCCTACTAGCAATGGGCATGTAGTGTCACTAACCATATCAAGGAAATGAAAATCCGCTAAGATAGTTAATCGTCCTGCGTGAACTACTATATCTTTAATCATTTCTACCGGGTGGGCAACACTTCCATCCGCTAGACCAATTATCACTTCCGTCTCTTCTAACTTTCCAAGCTTAAGTGTGGTGAAAAGGGATGAAGGAATCAAGTTGAGACTTGATCCTAGATCGGCTAGTGTGTCGAAAGCTTCGGAGTTCACTATCCTACAAGGTAAAACAAATATACCTGGATCATCTAGTTTCTTAGGTAGTTTGTTTTGAATGAAAGCGGTCCCATTTTTACCCAACTTAAGTCTTTCTTCATATTTTTCTGAGAGGGCATTGTAGTAGGGGGCACGGGATAAGACATCAATGAAGGGGCGCTCAATGTGAAGTTCCTTAAATTCATCGCCAAGGTCTTGTGTAGAAGGTATTTCAACTATGCTATTGACCGGTTTAATGTTAGATGTTTTATTCAATTGGTCCTTTTGAAAAATTTGGGTTTGCTTGAAACACGTGCTCATGGCATTGACCGAATAGTATTGTGGACAAGAATTAGGAGACGAAACCGATAATATGGCGTTAACGTTTAATTTTGGGTTCTTGACCGTGTTGCTAGGGAGTGCTCCCATTTCTCGGTCATTGAGGACTTTCAACAATAAGTCAATCTTATTTGTCATCTCACTTTGTTTTTGTTTGAAATCGGTTTCAAACTTTGCTAAACGAGCTTCTTGAGATGCCATAAAGTTAGACATCAATCCTTCAAAATTATTGGTACTACCATAGTTGTTGGAAGGATTATTGTTGAAACTACGGTTAGGGGGTGGACCGTTTGATTGGTAGCGATTAGGTGGAGTGGAAGAATTATTTTTGGGTGCTTTTTGGTTTTGTTTCCACCTAAAGTTTGGGTGATTTTTCCAAGAGGGATTGTATGAATCACCATAAGGGTTTGGCTCAGGTTTGAAAGTGTACCACTTATCTCCCGCTTCGTCGGTATGCGAGGATGCGTAATCCGCAAAAGCTTGTTCGGGGAGTTCCATGCAATCACGAGTGTCGTGAGGACCACTACATAATTTGCATGAAGAAGTGATTTTGTTCACTTGGCTTGAAGGTTTAGGAGCTTCGTAGGATTTCATGAGAAACGTGACTTGGTCTTCAAGTTCCATGATCCTACGGTCGGGAGTGCTTGAATTGTTCGAAGACAAAGATATTGCCTTGACCGTTTTGTTCAAATCACAGGGATCATTCCAACTTTCGTTGTCATAGAGAGCAAAATCTTCTATGAGTTCCCATGATTCTTCCGCACTTCGATCACGTAGCTTGCCACCGGCCGCTTGGTCAATGGTTTGCCTCGTGGAGAGATTGATATGGTCATAAAAGATTTGGACTTGGAGCCAAAGATCTATGCCATGATGAGGGACTTTTTGAAGTAAGTCCTTGAAACGAGTCCATGCTTTATAAAGGGTTTCACCTTGGCTTGGCGGTTCTCCCCGGTGGGAAAAATTGAGCAAGGAAACGAGTGGTGAGATCATCCCAAGAGGTGATGGATCCCGCGGGTAAACGCTCAAGCCATTGACTAGCTTGGTCACGTAGAGAGAATTGAAAGAGACGCAATCGGGTTGTCTCTCGAGTTTCAACATCAAGGTCTATGGAATCTACGATTTTGAGGAAATCCTTGAGATGTTGATT
Organism: Artemisia argyi; assembly: GCA_030686995.1. Classification (NCBI taxonomy): domain Eukaryota; kingdom Viridiplantae; phylum Streptophyta; class Magnoliopsida; order Asterales; family Asteraceae; genus Artemisia; species Artemisia argyi. Next base: position 83,476,648 of record CM060687.1, read on the forward strand.
AGGATATTCGGAACGAAGTCCATGGAATGCACATCCACTTTGCACCAACCGAATGGTGTCGGATCGCAAGCGAGACACATTGGCTCCTTGAGTGAGCTCAATGGTGTTTCGATAGCCTTGGTGGCTAGGACGGGAGTACTCTCCTAAAGTTCGGGGTCTAGGAGGTTGGTTTGGTTGTTGTGGGTTTTGTTGAAGTGGGTTGATGGGTTCAAAGATATTACCACCTTCCATGATGGCGGATGGTAATGGTTACGAACAAAGGAATGAAGAAATAAGATAGACTAAAGAAAACCTATAAAAATAAAATAAAAAATCTCACTAGAAAGGAATCTAGCAAGTACACCTAATAAAAAGAAATTTCAACCTAAACAATAACTATTCCCCGGCAGCGGCGCCAAAAACTTGATGCGTAGGATTGCGCCTACGCAAAAGGTTTTACCTCTCGAGGGATCTCGAGAAGCTTGCAATCCCCACCAGGCAGTGTACCTGACCGATGTAGTATAGTGTAGTGGCAAGTACCGGGGGATTGATCGTTCTACTTGGGGAATAGTGTTCGTTAGGATCAAAACTTAATTAAACTAGGTCTAGAGGTGAGGGATGATTATTTTTGTATTTTTATGGTTTATGGAAAGCAAGTAAAATTCTCGGGTATTGGAAGAGAGGGCGGAATTAGTTGCTAGTTAACTAACCCAATTAACTACAAATGCAAGAAAAATAAAATAACAAGAAAGTAAATATGAGAAAAACAATAATAAGAGAAACGTTTTTACTTAGATTTCACTACTCCCTAGCTATCTTTCATTAATTGAATAGTTTGTTACAATTGCGTGGATGACGGGTTATATTCCTTAATACCATTCGTGGGGCCGTGTACAATCTTCCCCAACTCTATAAGCTTCTACCTCTTCATATGTCGAGCCGACAACTAGCTCCTAACATGGCCTCCTTAGTAGTCACTCATGCATTAAATACAACCATTAAAATCGTAGTACACATCCGATTCATGTTTCTTAAGACGTTCAAGCAAGTTACCAATAGGAGATTAGCCAGTTTTCTTAAGCCTCACATCGAAATCATTTATCCATAACAATTAATAACAAACAACCAACCAATAATCAATAGCTTGGTTTCATTACATCTAAGCAAACACAAACAAACCTAGCCTAGCATGTTAAAGTAAAGACAAGCATAAGATAGAATCAAACAACACATAGACATATTGAATGATTATTGGAAGACTTATTTTTTTTCAAACATGGATGAAAGAAGGCTTTGAAACCCTTACAAGAAGGTGAAAATTCGACCTAGGGTTTGTGGTAAAGTTCCTCCAAAAGTTCTCTCCCTAATGAATAAAAATTAGAAAACTATATATAGAGATTACACGTCTAATGGCATCACGTTGTAACTCTGACGCCGTCAACTAGCCGCCAATACTCTTCTCGGATTGCCTAGATCCAGATCTGACGCCGTCACTTGTTAATCATCATATGACCATCACCTTATATTTTACTCTTGACGGCCTAGGCGTCCCAAAGCATGACGCCGTCACTTGTTAAGTCCAAAAAACATTCTGGCGCGTCTCGTGTAAACTTTATATCTACCTCTTTGCCAACAAATGACGCCGTCACGTGCAAAACGTGACGCCGTCAAGTACTATTTCCAGCTTGATTTTGGAGACTTTGCCGTTTTCTTCACTTTTAGCTTAAAAAACGTCCAAAATGCTTCCTTTTCCAGATTTCTTCTCCAAAGTACCCAAAATGATAAAAGAACGATTTGAGTCAATATTTGATCAAATAATCACGACTTAGGGCTTAAATGACCCCTAAAAGCGTAACACTTTTCGCCTCATCATTTTCTATTGAGCCTTGATACATATATTTTCAAGATGAAAGCATCTACTCAGGACAAGATGTCATGGTGACTTTTATTTGATCATTTGGACTCGCAAGAAAGTAGTGCTAAGAAGTGTGTTGTTGAATGAGCTGGAAAAGAGGCTGAGGGAGCTTCTTTATGAACAAGAGAGGCTTAAAGGGACTTCTTCTTGTATAGAATCGGCTAAAGAAATTTTCAGAGTGATGGATTTATGTGGGGATAGAGTATGGTTGGGTTCGAATGTTATTAGCCGTCATTCAAGAATGGCCTTTTATTATTAGTTGTCATTCAAGAATGGATCTAGATCATGAAAGTGATCCACCCGCTCTGATACCACTTGTTGGTCTGATATATTTGTACAAAACCATGAGTCGTATGAACAACAGTTTGAGCATATGAAAATTACTGATGATCATTATAAATAAGGACATGTTTACACAATCTTGACCTAAGTAAACTAATAATACCCATTTGTACATTACGACTGCATTAGTCTCACTTACTTGTTAAGGTGAAGGCTTTACGAGGGATAGTTGCAGAATACTATCCCTGATAATAACAAATCTTACTCTTCAAGTCACTGGTTCAATCACCGGGTCAACCCGGTTTTCTATTTAAAAAAAAATTATAATTTTTCAACCGGGTCAACGGTTCGACCACCGAGTCAACCTGGTTCAACCGGTTCGATAACCGGGTCAACCCGGTTTTCTATTAAAAAAATGAAAAAACCCAAACCCGGTCTGGTTTCGAGAACCGGGTTGACCCGGGTCACTTAAAACCCGGCGGGTATAATCGGTTAACCCATTTTAAAACACCCAATTTTTTGTACCTTTTTTTTTAAAAAAACAAAACCCGGCGGGTCTAACCGGTTAACCCATTTTTAAAAGCCCGATTCAACCGGTTAACCTGACCGGGTCAACCGGTTAACCCGACGGGTCAACCCGAGTTTAAAAACATTGTTATTTACAACTAGTTATCGTTATAATTTTCATAGATTGGTGCTGACTAATATGTGACCAAAATAAGCTTGTTTTTTGAGAAAATTACGGCAAAGGACTAACATAAAGGGGACTTTGCATTTTTTTTTACCAATTTTTAAAGCTTTTGTATTTGAACTATTAATCAGCATAAAAACATGTGAGGAATGTGCATAGCTATTTAGCAAATAAAAAACTGTCAACTGGATTTAAAATAGCTTAAGTTGATTAATCCACAAAACCCACGTAATTATTTTCGGGGATTACAATTTAAAAAGACAAAATAAAAGAATGATTGATAACGCTCTAATTATACATATTTATTCCCTCAATTATATATTACATATCTACTAAATTATATAGATTATTATGTTATATGTGTGGAATTGGTACTAATTTGGTTGCAGGATTGATCAAGAGAAGAAAATAAGAATATTACTTAAAGGACCGTTAAACATAACAATGTTAGTTAAAGGAAAGGACTTGGATTGAAAATACATTATTAAAGACCCAAGTACGCCGGTTTCAGAACCGTGTGCGGCGTACTTGCTTGGCGGGTAAAAGACTTTGATTCAATACGAAGTACGGCTTACTTTCTATGAAGTACGACACACTTTACCTGACAATTACAAAGATAGAGTTGTTGGTTGCATTCATTGAGAGGCCGATCATTTGCCTTAATTTATTATTATTTGGAGTTAAACTCGGACATCTGAAGCTATAAAAAGAGACCTAAGTGGTCAGAACAGGAGGACAACAAAAAGAGAATTACAAGAACTATTCCAAAGGTTACTATAGTTGGTATTAGTGAACTAACACCAAGTTCACCATATAAGGGTGTGCTAGTAGTTCCAAGTGTTGTGACAGAGGCTAGGAAAGGATTCGTGTGGAGTTTTCTCTATGAAAACCATTTGATCAATCATTTGTAATCATTGGTACAATTCTTGTTTGACACAATTTGAATTATGAAGTTTATGAAATTTATATTGAATTTTATGAGTTTTGTTTCTGAAATAATTGAGTGGTCGATTTATGTTTATTTGGGTGATGTAGTTATATGATTGTTTAACATATATACGATTGCTTGCTTTTGATACTATGAATAAGTTTAGTTGATGAAATGATATTTGGACCATTGCTAGTTGTTTGATGTATATCTGTGATAGAAGTAGGTCGAAAGGGTCTATTGCTTTGATATTATTTCAAGTTGTTTGTGTATGGCAACTTGGTGTTTGCCTTCTAGAAATTGGCCAACAAAACATCTATCGACCCAAACATGATCTTGTTTAATGCCTGGTCTCATGTCTAATGAACTTGATTGGGAAATTGACTTATTTATACTTCTGTTACGAACCTATCTTATTGCGTTTGACATATTAAGAACTATAGGTCGAAAGGGGTTGTAATTATGTTGGATAGTTATATGTTTGAGTGATCACCAATCATCTCTTGCTTATATACCTTGTTCATGATTGCAAGCTGGTCTTTATTATGTGTTTACTTTTATGTTTCTCAGCCTAAATAAACATACTTTAATATAATCTTGTTACACAATATAATCAACCAAATTACTAGTCTATTGATAGCGACAATCTTTGGACTATTACTTTTAAACACTTGTTAACTTGGCTTTTCACCAATCCCTTGGGACGACCTTGTCTTACCTGTTTGCTAGATTACAACGAGGGTTATACTTTACCCACGTGTTAGTCAAAATAAACGAATAAAACTAGTACTATAAATTTAAAGCTTTATTAACACATCAATGAGAAAACATGTTTTTTTTGTGACATTATGATCAGGGTTTTAAAAAGCAAGCAATGGCACCGCTAAGGCCCAAGGCGTGACCTTCACGTTGCGAAATAGATTTGGGCGTTGTCTTTAAGTATGGCGTGAGCTGAGGCGTGGAAAGAGGAATTTTGTTACAATATTATGCAGACCACATAGTATTTGGGGTTTTTTTTTTTGAAACAAATAAAGAAGATCATATGTAGGGATTGTTTATTGAATTTATTCTTAATGTATAACACTTTCTGTAAACTCGATATATATGAAATATGATATAACTATATTAATCTATAAATATTTTGTGTCGCTTTAAGTTAAGCTTTAAAAAACACCGTGACTTCGCCATAGCTCCTATGATGTGAGGTTTAGTTATGCCGTCACGACACGCCTAAAACCATCATAATTAGAGTTAATTCTAATCATTATATGATAAGCGCACTTGGATCCGGTAATACATGACCCGGAGAAGCTAGTTTTAGAGTAAAATGCAAAATACATCCCTGTAGTTTGCAATTTCTAACATCTTACATCCCTGTTAGAAACAATTGGCACCTTACATAATTTGTTAGCCAAACGTTTAACATCATACATCCATATCATACATCCCTCGTTTACAATGAGGACTAACGGTGCAAACTATTTGTCCGTTATCTCTTAACGAGATAGAAAATATTACACCGTTAGCCTTCAGGACTACTGGTATTTTCGTTATTCTTCTTTTTACGTTTTAACAATTTTTTATATGTTTTATCCGTTTTTTTACGTTTTATCCCTTTTTGGTACATTTTATGCGTTTTTTACATTTTTTATCTGTTTTTTTACATTTTTTACAAAAACAGATAAAATATTAAAAAACTGATAAAACGTATAAAAAACGGATAAAAACGTAAAAAACGGATAAAACGTAAAAAAAAACTAATGAAACGTACAAAATAACGGATAAAACGTAAAAAACGTATAAAAAACGGAGAAAGCGTAACAAAAGGGATAAAAACGGATAAAACGTAAAAAAACGGATAAATTCATAAAACGTAAAAAACACAGATAAAACGCAAAAAACTGATAAAAACGTACAAAAAACGGAGAAAACTTAAAAAAAACGGATAAAATATACAAAAAACGGGTAAACCGTACAAAAACGGTAACGCAAAAAAAACATATAAAAACGTAAAAAGAAGACTAACGGTGCAAATACCATTAGTCCTGAAGGGTAACGGTGTAATATTTTCCATCTCGTTAAGAGATAACGGAGAAATAATTTGCACCGTTAGTCCTCATTGTAAACGAGGAATATATGATGTTAAACGTTTAGCTAACGAAGGATATAAGATGCCAATTATTTCTGACAGGGATGTAAGATGTCAGAAATTGCAAATCACATGGATGTATTTGGCAGTTTACTCCTAGTTTTATTCCTACGTGGTTCGAGTCAGGTCGGATCCGGGTATTACCCGTACCTAAAACTGTATTTTTGGTAGCCCCTTAACTACTTTGTGAATTTGGCGATCTGGGTCCATCGTCTTCTTTCATTGTTGATTAAAACAGGTATATCTCTTCCTATTACTCACTTTATTATATGTTTCTGCAGCTAATTAATGGATGAACCTGTATCAACACAAGCTTATTAGAATATCATTTATTGACAATACCTTATGTTTGTATTATTAAAATGACAATCATAGTGTTTACAATAGTTTGTTACAGGGTTTGTGTTCATTTAAGTGAATCATAGACTGACCAAGTTTGGGTTGTGATTGTTGTTGCAATTTGGGTTGTGCATATACAAGAAAGTATCAAGATAGGGATAAATTTGATAATCAATCCAACATCCAATTTCCTGTAGAGTATATATTTTAGATGTAACGTCTATTTGTTAAAATTTGAGGCGTCCTGACTCCTTATGTCCTCACAATTTAAGCCCGTAGCATAACTATATGTAAATGGCCCTTATCGCTTTTATTAGTTTGTAACCCGAATTTGTTGGCGTGTGTGAGCAAAAGAATTTGTCATTTAATGTTTACGTTATATGATTTTGTTAGCTTAGGAAAATCCCCCCCCCCCCCCCCCCCCCCCCCCCCCCCCCCCCCCCGGCTAAATCCCGGATCCGTTCCTTTAAACATCGTGGGTGACCAGGGAAAGGGGTTGGAAGCAGTCACCGGGATACCTTGGTTAGGCCGCGTACATTTAAGTCAGATAATCGTCTCTCTGGTAACCTACCTGACCTGAACATGGAAGTTTATGAAAATGTCAAATAACATTGCAACATTAAGATAATTTGTGGATTCTTAGAAAGCAAGTCCATTTATATATGAAGTATTTGGGTTCATAAGGTCACATTTTATCCTCTTGCTTCTTTGCCTCTCACATTCTATAATCAAAAGGCTATTGCTTAATATCCACCATACTAAGCCCATTACATATGATCAATATAATGTTATTATTATTTCTTTTATGTCTAACCATGACAAATTTGAGTACAGTCAGACATAGGGGTGTATAAGGTCAAATCTTGGCCGAACCAATAATTACACTTACGAAAAATTTCAAATGAAACCGACCGGTGGGACTTGATGGTCAAACCGCCTAGAACTGGCCGGTTTGGCCAGTTTTGACTTTATTTAGGCAGCTTGAGTACTAACAAATCTTTATTCAAGAAAAAACTTCATATAAACCTTTAAAACTGTACAACAGACTCCTGCTTGTGTATTTGTGTGCTCCAGCAGTTCAACACATATGAAGTATGTGATAAACTGATAGGTTCAGATTGATTTACTTGCCACCTGTTTTGTTTTGCGTATGAGAAAGTTACGTGGAGTTCATAATTGGAGATAGGACATAAAAGGTTGGATAGTTCCAGATAGGTTGTAGCCTCGCAGGTAATTGTTTTAAATATGTGAGTGTTGGGGTTTTTTGTATTATTACTAGAACGTTACCCGCGCAATGCGGCGGCGGGTACCGTGTGATTATATTTTAGAGATGGTTAAGCCAAATAATTTTAGTTTGAACAACCAACCGCTTCCTAACAAACTTCCTAACCAACATGCTTCCTAACAAATTAATTTTGAAATCTTTCCATAATAAGCAAGAAAAAAGTCTGAATTTTAAGCCTTTTCTAATTATAGAATAGTCCCAAATGCATTATAATGTAGTATAGATTATTATTATTATTATTTTTTTTTTGATCCTACCCAACATGTTCTTATTGAATGAGAGTATATCTTGGTTGTTAGTTTCGGCCCGGTTTAGGTGGTTTTGAAGGTTTCATGTACACCCCTAGCTAGAAGTGTTGTGAGAAACAAAGGAATATGAAACCACAGGAAAATGAAATTGCGCCAAATTAAATATGGCATCATTCTGGGCAAAATCAGTTACATACGGTTGTCATTGTTTATTTTTCAGTTCTCTATTTTTTTTTTAAGCTACGTGTTTTGATCATATAAAGAATGTTAAAACTTAAAACAATGAAATATATATAATCTAAATTAGAATAATCAATAATTTATATGCATTTGCACATTTCTTTTTCTTTCTAACAATAGATATGGTGTTTTTGTTTTCACGATTGTTATCAAACAGTTAAAGTGGAGCACTCATCTGCCTTATTTTCAAGAATCCTCCATCAAACCTTCAATTAGCAAACAATGAACGCAGTCTCAAATATAGAAATCGACTTCCCAGAAGGTACTTAAAATATCGATGACTTACAATTTGATCTATGTTTTATATATCTATGATTATAATTATGTCTTTTTGTTGTAATTTGATGTCTTGCAGATAACCTAGGTGGGAGTGACACAGACACGTCTCCTGACGAATCACCGGAATACTATGAGCCAATATCTAACGGTGTAGATTCATCTGATGAGAACTCAGATAATGATCATGATTACGAACCCAACTTCCATCGTTTACCAAATGGCGGTATAGAAAATGGAATTGATTCATTGGATCTGAACGATGAGGAAGACGAGGAAGAGAATGAGAGGATGAGAGAGGCATTGGCTGAAAGAGCATTTAATGAGGATGAGAGTCGTCGAAGGGCTCCATTGACGGAGGAGAATGCTATGAGAGTGATGGAGGCCATGCGTGGGATATCTTTTGGAGGATCCGCACCTGATTGGGTGGGTCAGTTTCCTGAAGATAGGTGGATCGATCAGCTGGCAAATATTAGACACACTCCTTCAACTGCATTATCATAATAATGGTTTAAATTTTCTTAAATATATTTTAGCGTGTATGAAGGTTGTCAAATACTAGAAACCAACTTTTGTTTGGGTTAAGTGATTGATATTGCTGGTTATTATTTTGCAAATTATTATTATTATTGTTATTGTTATTGAGTAGAAACACATATAAATGATCGGTGACTTTTGACTGGATGAGAAATGGTAGATCCACAAAAATCTTACAACAGTAAAACTGAAGATAATGCCTGTGGCTAGCTTGAATACTAAGATAAAATAATTAAACAATATAAAAATACTAGACCTGTAAGGTCAATAAGGATTCTGCAGAAAATTTAATGCAAATGTCCAAAGTGAATTCAAAACCCAAACATTATTTGGCAAGGCAAGCACTCTACACATAAAGTTACATTGTTAAGAACATTGCTACATTTATATTTTACTCTAAACACAGCTAACGCTCATCTTTAATTAATCAATTTATTTTACAAGTGTATTTATAACTCTGAAAAGACGACATACTTTTGAACACAAGTCAACCACAAACGATAAGTTTTTTCTTCACCAGGAACATCATGAAGAAAACATAATGATCGACCAGGATCGCGTGAGAGAACAATCCAACAAAAAAAAGGTCAAATTTCACCATTCGTCTTGATTTTGTTCCTCCCATGTTTGGGAGCATTTAATCTTTCTTGTAAATAAGTGTTGGATACTCAGGATTCCACATATTGTCCTCAACATGCTTAATTATTTCCTCCTGCAAAACAGATGAGGTTGTGAGAACCAATATAAACATACGAACTTGGTAATAAACTGTCATGCTAATAGAAGCCATCTTTAACGACCATAGAAGATTATATACGGACCACATCATCAGCATCAACCTTTTGTCATGATCAATGGACAAGAAGGTATATATAGCTTGAAAAAGTTGCAAACGAAAGCTATTCATCGTCCATAAGAACACAAATAAGAGAAGGGGGGAAAACTCACTTCAATCTATATGGAATTTCTGGTGGACCAAGTGAATTTAAATTGAATGATGCAGGCTTGTGTGTGAGTAGGTCATTTATGTTTCAGATTTAGTTTTTGTTTTATAAAATATGGCAGTTAAATAGTATAAAGTTTCCTGTGTTTTAAAAATCACAGTGACAGTATTGCAGTAAGAAGATAATGAGGCATTGACTCATTTGCGACAATACCTTGTTTAGCTTTCTGAGCTCACGAGCATCCATTTCACGGTATCCTTCTGCTAGATCCTCTTCTATTGCTTCAGTAATAACCGCAGCAGCTACCTGTTTTGTAATATCACGTATGCTGGGGCACAAGAACGACAATATACACAATTAAAACAACTCTTAAACGTGTTTCTTCGAATGGCATGTTAAGATAAAAACTTCTATATTTTTTACATCTCCAGACATATACAAGTACAATTTCTGTATATACCTGGATATTGAAGGATATATAACTCCTTTGAGTACCTCCTCTTCGGTCATATATGCAGCTAGGCTGTATTTTTATATTAAGCACAATAAAAACATTAAAATTCAGAGAGTGGGCACATTTGAAGACAGTCCACTAGCAAAATCGGTTCCACTTTGTACATTAAGAACCTTACCACTCAGCTGCAGCCTGTAACATGCCATCAGAAACAATTCTTGATCCAGACAGAAGAACACCGAGACCAATGCTGCAGAAAATGTTTTTACAAAATTAGAAGTAATGAGAAATTATATGAACATTTTATATTATAGACTCAAAATAAGAACTGACCCAGGGAAAAGATACATATTGTTTCCTTGGTTACAATGGCCAATATGTCCATTTCCTGCAAAAAATAAATCAAATAAATAACAAAGCACAAAGAAAGTTTGATAGACTAAACCAACGTAAAAGAGGAGAAACTTGTTTAAAGGCAAACTGATTTGATTTGAACAGCTTGATGCGCAAACAAGTTCCCTAATCTACAAAGTCCTCAGAATTTTAAAGGTTAAATCCTAAAAATATTAGGAGACAAACCGAGATCCACATCAGCAAATGGGCTTCCACTTGCGAAAATAACATTCTCTCCAACGATAGAAAATGCTTCTTCGGGGGTGCATTCAGCTGTCATGGAAACGAAAATATAATTACATTTAAGAACCATGTGTACATGTCAAGTTGTTTATGTGATACAAAGCATACCATTAGTTGTGGGATTTGACATTGCAAATATCGCTGGCCTTGTTGAAGTTGACCCTTTAAGTGCTTCTAATACCTATAAATACGTTAAAAATTTTAGTTAAATGAAATTCTAAAGAAAATACCTACTTGGATTTTTCGAAACATAATGTGGACACAAACAGTATAATCATTATATTTTAAATTATACCTCCTTGGAAAACAGACCCCCAACTGCAGACAACCCAAGAAGTACATCAGGCTTTACTTCCCTCACCTGATTAGCAAATAGTACCCAACAGTTTGATCAATATAAACAGTATTCAACACCTTCAGTTTTGTATAAGTCCATTAAAAAATAGCAAAACTGCAAGGTAATGAAACACACCACTTCTTCAAGACTTGCCCCTTCCCTCAATCCTTGGCGGCCAATCTCTTTGGTCTTCTTGGCAAATGGTTTTGCATCCTCGTCAATATTCTCACGCTCCTCAGTTATCAAACCCTATTTAATCACCAAAAATCAAAAGAGCAGGTCAGATCCATGTCCAACAAACCAGCTGAGGATTTGTGTGTGGTATTACTTACTTTAGCATCAACGACCCAAAACTGACTCCCTGCACTCTCAAATGCCAATTCATTATTTCCCAACATTCTTGCCATTGTTTTCCTAGCAGCGTTCAGAACCCCAATTCCTGCACTGCAGTTGCACAATATCAGTTAGAGAAGTAGGCCAAGTGAGAAATGAAAGAAATGAAGCGGATAGGAAATGCATTTAGTTCATCATCATTTATGTATTAATTTAGTATTTCTTTGAAAAAAATCAAATTATGATATAGTTTACATGTATTACACAAATTACATGAAGATAACTTTTTCCGTCTTAAGACCATCCCATCGTTCATCATTAGCAACATAGATATTTCTATTTGTTGTTTCTTAAGGGGTTATCTTTCAATCATGAATAAGATGAATCAAGAACAATTCACTTTTATGTCACAAAAGTTAAAAAAAGCTTCAGAGGTCTTCAAATAATGGATCTAAACCTTCCAGCACCAGCAACAACAATCTTTTGCTTTGGGAAGTCAATCATAGGCCTTCCTTGCGCTCTGACTGCTCCAAGAAGACCAGCAATTGCAACTCCAGCTGTTCCCTGTGCAGCAACAGAGAGTGAGTTGATGTTGCCAAAAAGAATCAACGATACATATTATCTTCTTTTTTTTTTAATTAATTATTCTGATCATTTGGTTGGACAGGAGTAATACTGCCAAAGTATTGATCCTATTCATATCACCAACCATGAGATACCAATTAGAATGCAACATACAATACTTAACAGGAAAGTAATCTTAACATAATCAAGTTCTGTCAATTGTTTACCTGGACATCATCATTAAACATTCTGTAGCTATTTCTATAGCGTTGCAGTAACTTGAAGGCCCACTTGCTCTGGAAATCTTCAAACTATATAGATGTTTACACCTGATCAGCATCTTCTTATAACATTCGATAGAAAAATATTATAATCCTAGGAGAAAAGATTACCTGCACTATAACATGGGGCCAACGGGTGAACACAGCCTCCATAAATTCATCAATAACAGCAATATACTCCTCCCCATCAAGACGCTGTTGTTGCAATCCCAAATCTAGACAAATGGAACTATTAACATCATCTAGAACGGAAGTCACTAAAACAATGATCTAAGTACTGGATGAAATTTATTAATGGAACAATTTTTTAAAATTTGATTAGCGGACTGGCAATCATCCACGAGTACAAAAAACCATACATAGGGGGTCTTTAAGAAGGGCCTCGTTGTTGGTTCCAACATCAATCATAATAGGAAGCACCTGTTAAAAGAACAGAGATAATGCTAAGAATTACATAATATAGTGTTAAAAACAAAAATTAGAGGAAGATGCATATATTAAGTCGAGTATAAATATAGTTATATATCTTCAGATAAACAAATATGTACTGAGCAGTGAAAAAAGTTTACTCTCTGAGGGTTAATTCCAGCAGCAGCAACATATAAATCCAACTTTCCAATTGCAATGCCGATTCCCTGAACTCCGAGATCACCAAGACCCAATATTCTGCTTCCATCCGTAACAACAATCATATCAACCTATTTAAAAAAGAGGGATCAACCTATGTGAAAGAAGATGAGCCACACTCGTTTGATGTGGGGTTTTTTCATAAATTAAAACACTAAGTTAAAGCTATTATAGATTACAAGCACCAACCCATCAAAATAGTTGTGAAGTAAGATTACACACACCTGCTCAGCAGGCCAGTTGTAAACCATTGACATCATCTCTCCACGATCAGCTGCGCTGAAATACATCCCTCTTGGCCTTCTAAATAACCCACTATATTTCTGGCAAACAAGTCCAACTGTAGGAGTGTACACTATAGGGGCATATTCCTCGATTTTGGCAATTAGAACCTGCCATTAGTTGATAGCCAACCTAACTTTTTAGTGACTATAAGCATTATAATTAGCATTAAAATAATACATTTATATTTGAGGTCCACGGCTGATTATGTATTAGACAGAAATTTATAGGACCCTAGTTTATATCTGAACGGTTGTACTCACAATTGCAGTTTAGCATGCAAACATAACTTCAGTAATCACTCACCTTATAATACATTGTCTCATTTCTATCATGTAGCCTATTAAGTATTCGCCACTTGGCCAGTGAATTTGTATCCGAAGGCCCATCTCTAGCTTGCACCTCTAATCTCTTCAAGTCCGCCACTGAAAATCCAGCACACTACAGTTAAATACCTCATACGTAAAATCAGATCCTGATGCAACATGTAAGCGGTTCCAGTCAAAGTAACTTCTCGGAGGATCTAAACAATTTTTATGAACACATGCACTATTTATTAAGGAATGTAGCCTCCAAAAACATTAAAGCACGCAAAGAACGAGGGTCCTCAGACCAAAAAGAGAGCATGTATCAGGATTCAGGAACTATATTAGCTATTAAGACGACATATACTGCATTATAGTATAAGGAAAATATGAGTACTTTATATAGTATAATTCCCAAGAAAATGATATAGAATAATTGACCATGTTACAACTTAAGAAGAGCGCTAAAGTAACTTCACTTTCAAGTTTCAATGTAAATAAACATCATCACCAGCAGCCTTATTTGACCACATTTCAGTTCTCCAAAGCACATTAAGTTGATATTAGTTGATATCCTCTCAATAATATCATGATTCAATGTTTCATGCAATAACATCGCAGAAACAAATGCTTTATTTGGATGGTTAACTGAATGATTATTTGACAACATAATTAGGCACACCAAGATACAATGCAATGGAAGGGGTAGCACACGTAGTAATAAATTAAAACAAAGGAAGTCAGTTACTTACTAAAACGTTCAATTTGTTGTTCATTGCTCATGACATTTGGAGGTAGAAGTCCACGTAATTCAAGACGATCTCGTTCAGTCATGGAGAATGCTGTTCCCTGTTATTCAAAATTTCCAAGGTTATTTACAATTTTAGGTGACAATCCTTATTAGTAGGTCATCATTACATAGCCCTTTGTTAAATTTGAAGCAGGTGGTCCCATGATTAACTACAAGTTATAAATTAAGTTATTTCTTCAATCACGAAGCAGATGGAAATACGCCATGCAACTATGAAATAATGCATGACTCATACTTAAAACAACCCACTAGACCTCAGGAGATTTTCTTTTCATTATCTCTATTATTTTGGTACCAAGTAACATTTTACATTTGGTGCTGCAGCTTAAATGTGAGTGTTATTATGGAAAATACGGAACTGCATATTTCTATCTTTAACGAGTAAATGAGTAATGCTATTGCTGGTTCACTTCTCACCAAAATGCAGCAAAAATTTATTGTTCTCAGACCTTAGACAATGTGTTAATGTGGAACGGTCTTATTCCATTTCACATATTTTTAAAAGTCAAAAACTTTTAAACAAAACCTCTCAGGAGGAAAAGGGACCAGATCCTCGTTGCTAGGTAAACTTATAACATTATATGTTTTGTAAGTTTTGTGCCACTGTTTCATTTTATCTTTCTGGGCGTCTAAAACAAGATAAGAAACTTTGTAGGTAACCTGCGCCGACTCCAGGCTATCCAAAAGGGTAGTCGCCCTGGGATTAGTCGGCTCACAATGTCGAGTCAAACCTTATTAGAAAGTCACTCATAGCCATCTTAACAATCAATCTAAGGTTCAAGTAACAATTCCATCTAAACTATCCCCCAACATTTTCAACTTAAAAAAATCCACAAACCACAACGCGTAATTATCCACATTCCGCAAACACTGCATCTTTTCGTCTGATCCCTATACACATATCCTTATTCCAGATCACACTCTAACAAACTCAAATTCAAATCAATACACTTAAATTCCGCAAATCGTAACGCGTAATTATCGCTATGCATTCACACCATAACTAATAACAAACTAAGATTCAAATCAAAAGACTTCATTTCACATTAAAAAAAAAAAAAAAAAAAAAAAAAAAACCCTTCAAAATGAAAATGATACCTTATTAAACCAAGGATCATGAAGAATATCAAGACCTTGTTTATGAACAATAGTAGGTCTATGACCTTCAATTGTTGTAAAGTATCTGTACTGTAACCCTCTTATCATTGTCGATGTTAATCGAATCTGACGGTTAAAATTCGACATTTTTATTCGATTTGAAAAGGATTGATTTCAGTGTGCCCTAAATAATTGGGAGAAGAAGAATAAGATCATGTAGTAGTGGTAGTAACCTGCTACTTTTAGAAAGTGAGAGATTTGAATGCTTTTGACTTTTGATTGATCAAGTCAAATAATATTTTTGGTGACGGCAAGTGGGGTGTTGGGTCGGGTCGGGTTAAAATGAAGGTGACCATAGAAAATAAAAATGAAATAATAAGTTGATAACAATTGACAACTAACTTATTAAATGATTTGTTTGAATTTTATTTCTATCGAATACCCGTAGATAACAACGAGATTTTATAGCGGCATGTAATTGTAGTGATAAAAAAAAGTTTATGGGTAATACACGAAAAATAAACTGGTTCAACCCAACCGGTTCCAGTTGAGAAAACGAGTCAAATAAAACCGGTTTTCATATTTTCGAAACCTGGTTATACCCGTCGGGTTTGAAGTGACCCGGATCAACCCTGTTTTCGATATATATATAGAGTTAGGATCAAATAAGAAGAATAATTAAAATAGGAATGATAAGAAGTAACCACAACCACATATTTCAGATGCACCTGCAAAAGGGATGCATTTTCCTTCAAAATTTACCTCCTAATTTGAAATGTGTGGCTAGAATTACTTCTTACCATTTTATTTTAATTATTCTTCTTACTTGATCCATTCCACACACACACACACACACACACACACACACACACACACACACACACACACACACACACACACACACACATATATATATATATATATATATATATATATATATATATATATATATATATATATATATATATATATATATATATACTAGACTTCAAAGCCCGCCCGATGGGCGCGCATGACTTATGAATATCATTGAAAAAATTAGTTAACGAAAAATAAGATATAAACATAGAATGTTATTTATTGAATACATTAACAACGGGAAAAAATAAATGTTTATCGAATATGAGAAAACAAAATTACAAAGTACTCCCTCCGTCCCAAAATTATTGTCCAGTTTGAATTTTCAAAGTCAAACTGGTTCAACTTTGACCATAAATATATATTTTTTATTATATAATACTTGATGAAAAATTATACCATTGAAAAGTACACTTAAAACCCAATCCATTTATATATTTTGCATCAAATATTATATAACACCCAAAAAATATTTAAGGTCAAAGTTGAAAAAAAAAATTCTAAAAAAGTCAATAATGAACAATAAATTTAGGACGGAGGGAGTAGTATGTTAAAAAAAATATACAATAAAATAAACTCAAATGTGAAACAAAGCTTCTTGTATACAACGTTAGTTATTGATTTTGTGTAATTACCAACTTTATCACAACAAAAAATCTTCAAGTCCTTTATGCTCTTCACTCTTGAGACATCCACATATACTTCGTGTGAGAAAACTTGCCTCTATAAAACCAACCCAAACTTGTGACAAAATTTGGCCTTGAGTTTTATTAATTGGCATTGCAAAAGAGATCGAATAGCAATAAATACATTACCTGGAGAGTCGATGATAATGATGGGTAATGTATATATTTGGCACCAAAACTACACCCATAACCGATCAGATACGATAAAGGAACATACACCCAGAACCGAACCGATACCATCATATTATCAAACCCGTAATACATTTATCCAGTTTGCTAAATCAGAATCACATTAATTTACCACTCTCCTACTTGTCCCAAATCTTTAGTAGCAAATTGAGGTGGAATTTCTATACCATTTATAATTTACCACTCTCCTACTTGCTCAAATCGTACTTTTGCATTTCATTCAAATGTTGTGATATTGTTGAGATAGTGTAAAACTTTTTAATCATATATAACACTTATTAACAAACATAAAATTTTGCCAAAATGGGTTTCTAGTAAACATGACATGAGTTGACCGGTATGAAGCGTAATCACTTTGATCCAAACATGTTTTATTTGGTTAGCAACATCCAATATTAGCATAAGTCTTCCTGAGTGAGTGAATAATAAATCATCTCATTATCATAATGATCTTGCGTTACTTGATTAGCCAATGCTTACACCGAACGAAAAAATATTCCTCTAATTCAGTGATATATTATTACATTATACATTTCATTAATGTTATTTAATAAGCAGAGTTTGTACAGATTTATGAAAATGTCAACATTTGCATCTGGTATATCAAAAATTGAAGGTTTTATAAGTATGAGGCTAGATATGTATAGTTTTCCATTGTATTAAAAAAGGATCAAAAAGAATCCCATGGAAAATATCATAGGGCCCTACACTATGATTGATTAATTGTTTGTGAATTTGGAATGTCGAGGCACAATGACTATTCTAAAAAACTTTACACATCTTGATGGTCACTTTTTGGTACACAGCACCTAAGCTTCTTTTGAGGTGAAACATTATACTGCTTCTGTTGACATGTAGTTTTCTTGGTTGCATAATGGCCAAGTTACTATCAAAGAAACACTATTTGATGGAAGCATGGAACTTGAACATCTTTACATATTTTTTCGAGCTCGTGCATGACCAATGACTTGATATGGCTTGAGTATTCTACGCTATCAAGGTCACGGCCAAGTTTGTTGAGCAACCTTATAAAACTTTAAGAAGAGGTTTCATGTAGCTACTTTTATAAGTCCACCTATACTAACCGAGTTGGAATGAGACTTGTTTGTTGAGCAGACTTCTAATTCGGCGAAGAGGATAACTGCAGAAGAAGCTCTCAATCATGGATGGTCCTTAGAGGGTCTTATTCCTGTTGAACATATTAGGAATTGTAAATAAATATTACTGCGCTTGTTTGATCATTCTTGGTGCAAACTTTGGTTCATGATCTTTATAACATGACAACAGTTAGATATAATCGCCATTTTAAAATTTAATTGCCCTTTCATGACACATGTGTTGTAACACCCCAAGCCATAGCAACTCACTAACCAAATAACCTTAAAATCAACATGAAACCAAACTACACAATTAAACTTAACAATTAAGAATGTAGTTGAGCACATCCAAAAGAAGTTACTATCTTACGCATATATGTTAATGATGAGTATTCATGATATAATCATTCAAATGTATCGTATTACCCATTTAACTCACTACAATGCACTCAACGTACATGCATGTATGTTTTATGCAATTTGATAAATTTACAAATTTTAGCAATCATTCATAAGCATTAGTCTAAAATATTCTAAAACTGAAGTTAAATAAATGCATTCAGTTTGAGTGTTAAATAAATACCTCCATATGCGCCACCACAAAAAGATGGTCGAGGTCGCTCTTGTGCAAGGTTGACTATCCTTCGACCATGTAGCTCCTCAAACTCATTACCAACATGGAAGTTATTGTCTCGAAAGGAAATCATGTGGTAATTCCATAATGAAGCCTGCATGCTGTCACATTAAAGTTATCTAGATATAATTCCAACTATCGCAGCACGGTGCAAACCGCCGAAAACAAAACTTAGGGCTTCAAGTAAGCAACTTTCTTAAAATTATGAGGATGCATAATACCTTTCCCTCCATATCTTGTAGAGTGGTGTTAGTTGCATCAGCTGATGTATAACTAACAAAGGCAAAACCTTGAGACCTAACAGAGTCGTAGTCAACAATAAATTTGGCTGCAAAAAATAGAGAAGTTATAGGGGTCTTCTAGAAGATTAAGCATCGCGTTTTCCATCAGGTAAACAAGATGTTGATCTGGTTATCCATTGATTTTGTACTCTGCAAAAATTGTATCGTAAGTTCTGTTGCAACTATAAATAAAAGCAATGTTGGCAAAATGTGTACTTCAAGTAGGTTAGGTAATGGGTTAAAAAGGCTATAATTGGTACACGTTGGGGGTGATCATTCTCCTAATATGGTGTAAGAGACAGTAAACTTACCTTGTCAAATGTTGTACGACATTCTTTTGATCTTGTTCCAACGAATGAAACATTTGACTTTTCAAGAAGTGCCTGAAGAGTCGATGATAATGAAAAAATCAGGAATATCTAGTGTATTATTACCAAAAGAGATTATAGATTTTTCAAATGGAGTATCTTTTGGCAATTGTTTTAACCTGAATACCACCATCTTTGAAGATAAAAAGCGAAGAACAACCTTTTCACCCTTGACAACAAGAGTAAAGGGAAGATAAGAACCATACCACATTCCTTTGCTCGTAAGAAGCTCTTCTAATCGAATTCATTCTTTCTTTGCAATTGCCTCCATATCAACATATGTAGAAGGCACTTCCGGTGGCAAAGCCTCAGTCTCACAAAACCAAAAGAATAAGCTATTAACAATTCTAATGAAAGTTAGCAGGACCTAACGGCAACTCAAACCTTAATAATCAATCATACTGTAGACCCCATTTTGGTCCCTCCTCCAGTAGGGCTGGAATACAAAATCTCTTTGTTTCATGGACCTGATCAGAAATATGGAAATAATGACACTGATGTTATATTGAAATCACAATAAGAGGGATAGCAAGTTATTCATACCAAGGCAACCAATCACGGTTTAATTAATGTTATTTATCAATGGAACACACTACCTGTAAGTCGAACATACTTCTTTGCATACAAAACGATGTGAATAATGTATCATACTCTTCTTCGCAGGACAAAACCATGTCACAAACTGATCATAAACGGTCCTCTATTTCCTGTAAAATTCATCTAGGACATGCTTCCTATCCTGGAGTTTCTTCATGATTAAATATTTATGTTTTACATTGCAGAAACGCTAAAAGTTTCATCTATAAAACATTTTAAAGGTGGGTGCAAAAAATACTCATTTTACCCGTTGCCCGACCGCCCATTTCCACAGTAAGTGAGTATCAAACGATTACCAGGGAAACCATCAGCCTGGTTGAAATCTATTCAAAATGTATTAAAGCTGAGTATAACTTCCTAATAAGTTGTATTCAAACAAATTTTTGTTAAAATAATATGTTCTTTTGCATCATGTGAGACACTGGTTATTTATATATATTTTGTTGACATTTGGTGTTTCTGGTCAACTTGTTTCCAATTATTACTGAAAATTGACCCGATACCCAACCCGCCCTTTTTCTACCTTTAATGCTGCTGATTTGTTTCAGTCAGTTATGTCATTGTTGTACTGAAAACGGGTTGATATTTTTCAGGTCCATGCTGGTGGTTCTTGGAATTGTACCACAGGATTCTCCAAGCGCAAGCCAGGTGCCAACGACCCAATCTAAATCACAATCACAAACACAGTCTCAGCTCCAGTCATAATCGCAGTCTCAGGCTCAGTCACAGACTCACTCACAAGCGCATCACAGACGGGAGATACAGGCACTTCAGAGAAAGAAGTAGCCGCTGAGGAACCAAAAGAATCAGCTGAACATGTACCAAACATGGAGACTTGATGGTTTCTCTTTGACTAAATAAAGTCAAGCCCTCGAGATTTTTGCTTAATGTATGTACCGCTCCCCTCATCCAATGAAGATGCTACTGTTCGCTCAATGACTGAATGTTAACGTTTGCTGATATTTTCTTTGCATTTTTTTTGCAGGTTGTTGATGATATGTATATGTTGTGCAGTTGGTTGTAGAAGTATGCATGTCCTTTCAGCGGAGATAATGTCTCGTTCCCCATGTTTCTAATAGCGCTCGTCTTTTAATAATCATCTGGTTGTCTAGGACCTGAGCTTTTCGACTTCTGGATCCACAGTTATTTGTCAAAGTTATTATTTTTTTTGGGTTAAACGGTCTGTTACGTAATACATATAAATTCTGTTTAGCTCGAGCAAGTCCCCAAGGTGGCCCGTTTTGACCCAATCGCTGACCTTGCATACCTGTACACTGCGTTTATATTACAAGTTAGAACACATGTTAGCCTCAAATTAGGATATCAAAAATTTCATTTGCTAACAAATGATTGATAATTGTTTTTATAATACAGTCTTAAAATGTTTTCAAAAGACCGATAAGCAACATGTCAATTGAAGAAGCTATCTGATTATAGTAACTATTATAGGTACTAATGTAAATGCTAAAGAAAACTGTTTTGGCTTAAAAGCTTATTTTCTTGCCAATATATTCTGATTAAGAAATCCATGCTGATGCATTGCTCAGAAAATAATATATTTTGCCTTTCCAGTGTATTCCCTGCCAAAAATATTTATAGATGGAAAAAATAGGTCAATTTGTGGAAACACAACATTATAGAATTACATGGAAGATCTGATCGTACTTATCACTCATGAAATTTTGAGATTACACAAGAGTACTGACTCGAATTGTCGACGGCCAATCTTCTGTAAGCCTGAGATATAGAAAGAGAGAGTGAGAGAGAGAGAGAGAACGCATTACCAACTAACTTTCAAGTAACGATAACATTATAGACGACAATGTATTATTGCTGTGGCATTTGTTCCCCACCACAGTAAAATTGATCAATTATTATAGGAGTTTAGACTTCTGAAATTTGAATATTGGTAAATGTTACTCCTTTCATCAAGCCTAAACCACCCAGCAAATGGTAGTGCAAAACGGTGTTAAAGACGACTTGAACCACTTAATCAGCGTGGTTGCTCAAATGTCTACTGTTGCAAAATTCTTTTCTTTTTAATGTTTATGTAAAAATCTGACTTTATATGCTAACGGGAGTTAAACATAGCTGAGTACATGAAGTGTGTGTATGAATCAGTGTTTAAAAGTTCAGTGTGTTAAAAATCAAAGAGGGTGTTTATCAGCCTAAGCCTGATTGGGTTGAAACTAAATCAGGGGGTGGCATATATGAGGATACATCAGAGAGTGAAACGACTACCTGATATGGTGCCACTAAGGATGCCGAACCCATAACCTCATAACCCCTGATATGTAGAGTAAAAGGCACATTAGGTTGTGCAACTCAGAGGGTTGTGTCGAATAGGGGGTATTAGTTTGAGTCTCGGGATGAACCAAACTCGAACTTTAACCTTCGCATCATAACCATCATCAGGGTTTAGTGTCGTTCAGGTAAACCTGAGGCAAAAGTGTCCTTGAAACGCATCTCTAAAACGAAGCTGATTTTGTAAGTGGCTTGATCAGTGGACTAAATTCATTGGGTAGGTGTGTTGAAGTGATATATGAGTTAATAATGCTTTTTCAGTGGATGCATACCTGTATTAAGTTGTTGGTGATGGAACTAAGGTAGAAAGAATCAATATACAAATCAGCGAACGGAAGATTCAAAATGAATCAAGCATACAAAACCAACCTTTCACTGAGTAACAAAAACTTGGTTCATACCCTAACCAAATGCAGACTCTAAACCTTAACACCCCACACCTTGAACCTGTTGCTAAACCCCTGGCGACTCAACCCTTGGTCACTGAACCTTGGGTACTGAACCCAAGTCATGAACATGATGAAAGAATGAAAACTAAAAGTACTGAACTAAATTTGTACACATATTAAATTAGTACAAACTTATCCATCAGTATGTATATGTACTTCAAGGGGTTAGAAATGATGTATGTATGAAACAGAGGTTCAAGAGCATTAAAATAAAATGAGCATCAGGAAGGTCAATATGTCATTATATGCTAACGGGGGGTTAAACATAGCTGTATTATTATAAAAAGGCTAATTAGACAATACACTAAAATGAGTCAAATGAAAAGAAAAAAAGACTTCAAGAAAAAGATGTGTAGCTATCATTTGTACATGGCAAGCATAGCTATCATTTGTACATGAATAAGTGTTGATGTATATATCATGTCAATCATAAGGCCATCCTTATAAGGGTCATATGCTTTGTTTATTTAAACAATTCATGTCAGATAACATAACAGTTTATAAACTAATTAACACTTGTCATCACAGAACAAATAATATAAGGCAACAGGTACCACTGATATACTTACAGGACATGAAGAATCTCTCCATTTTGATATACACGAGCAATGGAATGAATGGTTGTCAGAATTCCACTCATAACTTGCTCCAATCTCTCTACAAAAAGATTAGATAATGTCTTTAACTTAAATGTAAAAAAATTAGTTATGTATAAGAATTCAATGTTTATCTGTCATATTACAAATCCAAATTAGTAGCATATGTTGTACCATTTTCAGTTTCTCTGCCATAAAATTGTATCTTATACTCCGTTGATTGCTCGTAAAACTTCTTTGTATCATTAAGCACACTATCAATTAGTATAACTGGAATACTATGATTCACTATCTGAAAGAACCCTAGAGTAGATGCACATCGCCTAATTTCCTCCACCACCTTTGATCTATCTTGTGGTCGATGACAGGGTATAGTTAACTGAGGTCGTGTTTTTGGTTGTGGACACCAGTTTTCCGATCCAATTCTGAACCGCTGACCCCTACACGACATCCATATAGGGATTTAAAATAGATCAAAGTTCAGTATTATACATATAAAAATATTAGTGTGGAAAATGTAGTAGACATATTTATATAGTATGAAGGCTATAATAAACCTTTGAATAAAAATACCTCAAGATGTTGTAGGCATCTAAGTAAACGGATCAAAAATGCCATCTCATATTCAGAGTTGCCACTGAAGTCTCAAGCGCAACAGCAGCAAGCTAAGTTGCGAGCACCAGCAATCTACTGCAAGCAGTAGTCTGTTGGAGGTACTCCCGTGTTACCTCCTTTGCTCAAGATTTCGGTTTTAGCTTAAGAGCACGGAACACAAACATTATCGAGACACTTGCAATATGCAATGAAAATTATTTAAATAGTAGACATACTAATATACCATATATAGTTGTATGATATGCTCTCTTCTCAGCCAGCACAATGTGTGCCATTTATAGGTTCCTTGCATTAATATGCGATGAAAATTACCTAGCATTCAAATTATAAATGATTGCCTCCCTTTTTTAAAAGCCGTCTATAGATATGTTAAAAAAACTATCAATTTGATCGAAAAATTTTAGATAGTGTAATCTACTGACCGAGTGTAGTAACGTACATATATTATATGAAATTATAACCTAAACTGATATATCATCTTCAGCCTTGCTTCTGTTTGCACACACATGGCTGCAATAGCTGATACCTGCATAAGCAAGACATGGATTTGATTGCTCTTTTTACTTTTTGTGATCATTAGAGGTGGTAGTGTTAACCAAGTTACCATATATAGTGGCCATTATTCAGGAGAAGTTAAGCCGAACTAACCTGAATTAGATCCTTCCTTGAAAATTGGCCATGTAGATTCGGATCAATCATCTCAGCAACTGCAACTCTGTTTATTATTCTTGGAAGAGCCTATGGAGGTAAAAGCAACCAATATAAGCCAAAAAATGCAAAGGAAAAATTCCAATGTACAAAAACTATCTATCGTTATATCTGATAGGCTTGCACATGAAATACACATAAAAACATATGAATGTACTTACCCAAGAGACAATGAATTGTTCACTGGGTGGGCGCTTAGTGTCAATAGGTACACGGCCCGTTAAGAGTTGTAGCAAAATGACACCATAGCTATAGACAACTGATTTGGTGGTAAGTTTGCCGGTTAAAGCATAAGCTCATGAACCCATTGTTTTTTCCTGTTTATGAGCTTATTAAGTTGAGCTTATGGACTTAAATAAGCTATAAGTTCAAGTTGTAGTAAAAAAACGGAGGCTTATAAGCTTTTGCAAACTCAAATAAGCTCGTCACTCCGATAGTAAACTAATGCCAAACACCCCCTAATTATCACATTGTGACGACATCAATCAAAATTAATCAACAAACAAACGATGACTGCAAAACAGACCAATGAAAAATCTTATTAAACTAGCTAAGAATAAAATTTCCAAATCGTTTTATCAAGAGTTGCAACCTATATCTTCTTCCTGGTCTGCGCTCAGAGAAAGCACCATCCTCCGCCAACATTCCTTCGTAAGCCTACAAAAAGAGGGATCATATATACCCATTTGTGGAAAAACATCAGAGAGGGGCGAAATATAAGATATTGTATCTGATAACATGGTCTGGTTCGGAAAAAGTGTAGGTCGGGCGGGTTTGGTGATGGGTCTAAAAGGTCTAGTTTGGTTGACCTACATCCAATTTTAGCTTCAAAACACTCCTATTGTCACAACAATCAGATCAAAATCTAACCCAACATCTCGATAACAATAGAGAACACATAAACAACAAACCATTATCAACATACCTTGGTTCTGTGATCTAACCCTTTTACTTGTTAGAGATAAATTATGACCGGAATCAACCTATGGGAGTTAAATGGGTAAAAAAAAATCCACCTATTATCTACTTCAAATAAAAAAGAGAATTAAACTTTCTAATACCTGTTTGGATGTTTATGTATCAGGCACTGTATCAGCTGGGGTAATAATTCAAGCACATATGGCACGCGCCTCGCTTGAAACCTCTGTTCTCATGCGTCCTCTGTTCTCAAGACCTGTTAAGCCATGCTCTAAACAACATTGAAAAGTAAAAGAAAATTAAATATTAAATATTAATTTTGGAAAAAACGAAACCGTTCACCACCAACACTAAAGACAACACATATACCAGTTGATGCGGTTTCATCCACATAATAGTGAACCTAAAAAATCAGTAGAACAACACGTGGTTTACTCGTTGTTGGGAAAAATGAAGGTAAAAGACTGCAAATAAATCAAAAGTAAGAAGATTAGTACGTTAAGTCCAATACTTGTAGAGTTCTTTGTCATCTTGTTTTATCAGCACAACACATTTAGTCTAATCTATAAATAAGAAAGCAACTGATTTTACTGGACCAAAATCCTCATTTGCATAAGCTTGGAGCTCTAGGCCAGCTGCTATTGCGTAACTTCATCCAAGCCTTCTTCCAGTTTATGATGGTATAAACATAAAACAATATAGACGACACAATGTCTCATATCACAAAAAAATCCATTGTTATAATGAGCAATCAAATATCCAAAGAAGATGGGTTATTCTGATTAAGCGTGATTAAAACTCCAGCATCATAAACTTAGTTAGCTAACCGCTTAAAGATATTACATTAACAAAATAAGTTAACAATAATAGCACGATATATGTTACGTGAAAGGAGTGCAACAATCAAAAAACATTCCCTACAAAACTGAAAAATTAAATTAGTTTCCAATTCCTAAGAGTCTCAGTTCTCAAAACTACTTTCAAAAAGCCTCCCAATCATCCCTTTATTATACGAAAAAAATCATAAAATAAAGACTTTTAAATACTTTAACATCAAATGCAACAAATTCAAAACCTTATAAACCAAACAACACAAAAAGACTATTAAGATCGAGAATTATCTAAAACAAAACTGAAAAGTAAAAAAAAATATATATCTATATATACCTGATCACCACAACGCATTCAAAGAACCTAAAATTACCACTGCCAATTTTAACAAACGTCAAAAAACCATATGCATTAGCAAGTTTAGAGTAACAATCGATCACCTGTGTGCCTTTTTGCATGTTTTTTAAAATTATAAATATCTAAGCTCTGTTAAAACATATGTTAAGCATGTTAAAAATTCATAAACATTATCAATTCATTGCATTACTAACTCCATCTTGGGGTCTTTTCAACTCACCTTTTGTTTTAGGGTTTTGTGTATGTTTTGCTTGAAGGAAGGGATATACCGAAGATTAATGTAGATGCAGGGATTGTGATAGTTATCCTTCCATGCAATATCAATTATTTAAGCATAACTAACTTATTTTGAATTGTAAATCACAAAAGTTGGATTGCTCCAGTGGTTTACATGTTTGTTTATGGTTGTATACCATCCTAGGTTCGAACCATGCTAGCTCCATTTTTTAATTTCGAATCAGATTTTCGAAATTAATTAAAAAAGTGCAAAATAAATAAATTTAAAAAATTGCTTATATGGCAATTAATTAAAAAAATGCAAAATAAATAAATTTAAAAAATTGCTTAAATGTGATGACATGGCTGAAATTGCTTACAATGTGATGACATGGCTGAAATTGAATTACTGGGCAATGACGTGGCATTATCCTTCAAATGCCTCCTGTTATATATATATATATATATATATATATATATATATATATATATATATATATATATATATATATATATATATAAGAATGACGTTCATGTAAACTAATGCTTAAAGTGAGAAGTGTAAGGAGCCAATTAATAAATGACATGTGGAAATTATCAACTTAAAATGAAATATTATCATTAAATAAATTAGAAGGGTAATGTAGGTATGTACCACTCCTCTAATGAGCCGTTTGTTTTGAGGTCTCAGCCATCCGGATTGGGTACAAAGGTAAACAAAATTGTTTGGTTGAGGTTTTGGGTTTTAAATAGTAACATTAAGCCCAAATATAGGGGATTGCAGAAAAGGCATCAATTTTATCCGGTTTACTGACATTCAAATAGGTTTACTGGCAAATATATTTGTCTTCTTTGCAAATAACATAGGTCCTCTCCCTTTTTTAGGTAACAACTTCTTTTTTATATACTCAGTATATATTTTTATTATTTTACTATTTAAATAATAATTACTATTATATTATTTATATATTTTCTCTCTCTACCTTTTTTCAAAAATTTATACCAAATCTTAATTCAAATTCAAATCCAAATCTAAATCCAAATCTATTGACAAACCAAACGGACCCTAAATCTGATTCACCATAGCATACACTCTTTCTTCCAAATTTAAAATCGTCTTCCTTCTCATATCTCAAAACCACGACATCTCCGTCCTAAATCCCTTGTCTTCTCTGCAAAATCCAGTCAAGTCAAGTATGTATTTGTAGTCGGAAATCATTCTAAAATATACGTCGTCGTCACAATGAAGCTTATAATCTACTTTTTTGTCAACCTTTTTATCAGCGATTTGTCCTCAACACATGTTCGTCGACAAATATAAATAGCATGTATATTCAAATATATATATTTTTTTATAGTTCTGGCTAAAAGTGCTTGTTAAGTTGTTATCGAATCTTAATTATCTAGTTAACATTACTATATTAGTTACATATATACAGTACATATGTACGAGTTGCTTCTAATGATAAACAAAAACATATTATTACATGTAATTTATTTTCATAGATGAAATATAATGAAAATTAGACATAGTTAGTTAAGATAGTATACTACTAATGGTGCGTAAATATTATCTAATTTTTCTACAGAATGCTTTTTTTTAAATGTCATAAAATTAGTATGAGTAACTCACATGAAATGATTTGATATTAATAAGAATTGACATATCATTCCTCTTAAAATACACGTGTTCTCGAAAATGGTTTAACTTGATATGTGACTCATATTATGAATAAAAAAAATTGCATAACTCACCAATGCAACATTATTACTTACTTTTTGATATATATATATAGAAACACTATAATCCAATATATATAATATGCATATTTGTTGTACCTTGATAACAAAAGTACGAGTTTAAAATTGGTTGGTTATCATGGAATTGATTGTCTTACACTTTACTGATTTTTGGTATTGGTCAAGTTTCCTATTGAGTGGATATATCTTATTTAATTAAAAATTATTTATTCCATCATGTTTTACAAGCAATCTGAGAGTATCTCCAGTGCAATAGTTGAAAAGAAAAAAATAGGCAATGCACCAGTAAGCTAGTAATGTTAAGAATAAGTTGATTTTTAGCATTAAAGGTAATGCACCAGTAGCATTCTGTATATTTCTGTTTTTTTGAACAAAAACAAACACAATTGACTGATAAAAATATTGCAGCTACTTACTCCACTTGTGTCCAACCTTTTGCACCCGCTGGATAAGGAAAATGATATCACATCACATGTTACTATGCTACTCTAGTATGCTACACAATTTTATACTCTCAAGTCTTGAAAAGTTTCAACACTTTTTGGTTCGTTTTTGTGTACTATTTTGTTTAGATACCGTTCAAATCATATCCTAAATTTTATGGAATTTCATCATTCCTATTCTGACACGTGTATAATAAATAAAGGAGCAATACCCTGAAATTAAAAAATTATGCTGGATAGTAGTATATAGGTAATTTTGAAAAAATCACAACCACTAGAAGGACTACACTAGGTAAAGAAGCATGAGGAAGAAAAATAGTTACCTCCATTGAGCCAAAGGAGAAGTGGCAAAGACTCCTTAGATTTTTCAGCTTCAACAAAGTAGTAATAAAATGCTCGGCCAGCGGACTCGTTAATCGTGACATAGCCACCATATTGGTCGAACTTCACGTAGGGTTGGCCAGGGAACTTCTTGATTTTATCATTCTCTTTTCGACCATGTTGAGGAAGAACAACTTTTGCTTTGTGTAAATGTTTGGGTGGCACAAAATGACTCCTGTTTACAGCAGGGTCTTTCGTTAGCTTCGCCTTGTTGAGACGAGCTAGAGCATGGATTTGTTTATTGGCATTGGTTTCAAGAACAAATGTTGCAAGGAAGAAAGAAATGAAAAGTGCCAATAGGATTTTCTTCTCCATTGTTGTCTCTCTCTAAAGAGTGTGAGAGAGAAAGAGATGAGAGAGATAAGTTAATGTGTTTTAGGGTTTGGATCCAATGTATGTGTTGAGTTTATATGGTAAGAGTCAGGTTCACGTTTAATTGTGATACGTACATGTTGGTCTCTCAAGTCTCAACTGATTGGAATGATTAAGGAGCAAGTAATGTTTGCTTTCATTATTTAATGTGTGATTTCTACAACATTCATACAAAGGACTTTTTAGCACCTTTGGCGAATACAAGTTCTAGCTAAAAATCTTTATTGATGGCTTTGTTAGTTTTATATACAATAAAATAATAGATATGTGTTATGATCGAACTCGAGATTACGGAATTGCACACTTTACGTATAAAGATTAAATGAATAATTATTTATAAATATTATATATAGAGGATAGCTTGGCTACAATAATTGTAGCCAAATTGGCTACAATCCTCATAAAAAATACATACAAAATGGCTCAGGGACCCACAGAATAGGATTCAGTGACCCACAAAAAGACTCAGGGTCTCACACTTTTAGCATAAAATTGTAGCCAATTAGCTACAACAAATTGTAGCTAATATATTTCCTTATATATAATTATTAATAAACACAAAATGAGTAACGACCGTTAGTATTTAACGGAAAATGGTTAACGACCGTTAAACGAAGAAAAGGAAAGAATTATTGGTGAATAATTGATAAGTCAAGAAGGTTCCGGAATCCCTTTTAGGGATCCATAACCGATCGGCCAAGGGGAGGGCACCTCCTCTTTTGCTTGAGCTCCAAGTACTTCACCTATATAAACAAACCCAAGGATTCATTTTTTCTCATCTCTTGTACACATAGTTCTTGG
This sequence comes from Artemisia argyi, assembly GCA_030686995.1. Lineage (NCBI taxonomy): Eukaryota > Viridiplantae > Streptophyta > Magnoliopsida > Asterales > Asteraceae > Artemisia > Artemisia argyi. Next base: position 83,507,651 of record CM060687.1, read on the forward strand.
TGTTTTTTCTCTCCTTCTTTTCTTGTCCCTAAAATCGATCCATCAAACCCTTTTACCAAGGGAATCGATTTTTATAATGCTCAAATTGTTTTGTGTTTAAATCACTTGCATAATCTTTTACTTGAATTAGTATGTGTGTACAAAAACGTGATATAACCACACTATTGGTTATATCTTGGATTGAATAACAAAAAGATAAGGAGTTATTTTTACAATCCACATAAACCCTAATTAGGGTTCATATATTGAAGATTTGCTTTAATTGTTTCTTGTTCGAGCTAGAATCACAACGGTACGTTTACTATTTATTATTGATTAATTAATTACATATTATATGATCTTGTTATAACGCTTCCGCATGTGTTTACTTGATGTCTATTGTTTATATTTATGCATGTCATGTTATATAATTCCAACAGTGGCATCACAAGCCGTTATAATATGTAATTAACTATTGAAATGCATAAAAATTGAATCTTGATTTGTTTTATTACATGTTGTCGAATTTTTTAGGGTTTACATTATCCTAGCCCTAATTTTTTTAAGGGTTGATTACCTTTAATTTATTTAGGGTTTTGGTTTTGATTTTTAATATGATTAGAAACCCTAGGATTTTCATGTAATTATTTATGCGTTTTAGTAAACGATCTTGGTGCAATATGTTAATTGTTAAGCATAATCCATAAAAAAAATGCACGTTTGCATGCATTTTTATTGTATTTAAATTAAATTGTTTAAATTGGATATATTGATTAAATTGTTAAGTTATATCGAAACATGTAATTTTATTAATAGATATCGAATTGGGGAAGACTCCAATATTAAGTAATCAATTATGTGCTATGTGGTGTTTATTTAATTCTGGCTTACGCAATCGATTCGTCGATGTATGTGGCTCTACTTCCTTTGAAGAGAAAGCCCTGATTGAATAAATATATTATACACCTAGATTTGATTATTAATAGGATTATTGAATTAAATTCGCATGTGGCTACATGTTTTATACATATTTAATTGTTATGTTATATATATATTTATTTAGTTGTGTTATTTTTTTTATTATGCATTACTTGTTTTTGTTTATTATTTATGTGAGACATGTTTATAAACGAAAAAGAGTAATTTTTTAATTGAAAAATAATATGGACTAAATAAATGGCGAAATTTGTTTTAGTTTTAAGAGTCGAAATTTCAAGGTTTTATTGATTGATGTTTTTGTACATAATGATTAACTAGGCGGACCGAAGTTTGCACACTATAAGATAGGTAGAAGGTTGGCTTCGCATTAAATTGTGACCTCAAAAAGACAACATTCTGTCTTTCCGCTCGTTTGTTTGTAAATTAGACTTACTGAACAACCATTACATGTACGCTGTCATCTTAAGGGTGAATTGACCACAATTCCACTTTAGTGGACGATAATTGCTGGTAATTCTTTAATTGGTGAACCCGATACCTCAATCAAAACTTTGTTATTTTACTCTTAGTGAATTGGTAAATAAAATTGTTTTGTAAAACCAATGTTATGAGTTGTATGCATGCTTCTTCATACGTTATTTTGATTATACGTCAAAATTAATACCCTTATAAAATTAAGTCGAATGCCATCTAATTAAAAACACTTGAAGTTGTAGTTTACGTCATGTGAAAACTTGACTAGATTTCAATGAAGAGGTAAATTTCATAATTTAATTGCTAGCAGATCAACGGATGTAATGGAATTATGAGTTTGCAGTTTTTAAGTTAGATGACTTAAATTGAGTAGGAAATGAGAACTTGAACTCAAGGCATTAAGATGGGGATCAAACATGCTTACATTACAAAAGTTTTGTGATTGTAAATCCCATGAATCTAGGAATTGGGAAAATGCTGTGCCAATTATTGTAAGACAAGTTACCTCATATTATATTTTAATTGCTAGCAGATCAACTGATGTGATAAAACTATGTTTATGGAGGATCCTAGTTTTCAAGAAAATTCTATGGATTTTATTTCCTTAGGTATTTTATTTTCTCGAAAAATTGTATTATCAAAATACTAATGTTTTAAACTTTCTTTATTTGTAGACATGGCTCAAACTGATAACATCAATTTACGTTCTGCGTTCAAGGCTTACTTTGAACGAGAAAAATTGACTGACACAGAGAATTTCAATGAATGGTATCGTTCACTCAGGATTCTCTTGAGAGTGACTGATCAACTTGAAATCTTGAAGACCTTGTCCTGCTGAACCAACTGGTCCAACTGCAACTGATGCAGTAAAAGCCGTTTAGAAAGACGTTTATAAGATGCATATTGATGTAGCCTGTTTAATGTTGGGGGCGATGACACCTGCTTTAAAAAGGAAGTTTGAAGATTTCTTCCCTATGAACATGATTGATGAACTTAAGAAACTATATGAGAAACCATCAAATGTAGAAATTTATGATTTGATGGAGTCTCTACATGGTTGTAAGCAGGGTGATGGTGAACCTGTGAGTGCTCATGTATTGAATATGAAAAGTTACATGGATCAATTACAAGCACTTGGAAAACCCTATGACAATGATATGGTTGTGAACTAAATCAATAGATCCCTGAACAAGGAATTTAGTGGTTTTGTTAGGAACTTCAATTTGCATTGCGTGGGGAAGACAGTGAGTTAATTGCACGCACTGCTCATTGATTATGAGAAAGGTTTACCAATAAAGGCTCCTACACCTCAGGTACTTGCTATTCAAGGGGGTAGAATTAACAAGCCAAATGCGAAAAAGAAGAAGGGTAAGGGTAAGGCTGATAAGAATAAGCAAGTTATGGCTTATCAACCTCCTCATCCTAAAAAGAACCCTCCAAAGAAGGATAATCCAAAGAAGGATCAATGATGCCATTACTGCAATGTGATGGGTCACTGGAAGAGGAATTATCCTCTTTATCTCGATGACTTGCGAACTAATAAGGTTAAGAAGACTAGGCACGTGGGCGCCAGCACTTCAGGTAACTTATTTGTCATTGAATTATTTACTTTATCTCGTAAAATAAATTCCTGGGTATATGATACTTGATGTGGGATTAACATATGTAATACACCGCAGGGGTTTAGAGAGGAAAGGAGACAAGCAGTAGTGGGCAATAGAGCACAAGCAGTAGTTGAAGCCATGGGAGTGTTTAATTTAGTTTTAGCTTCTGGTTTAGTACTTATTTTAAACATTTGTCATTATGCACCTTCTATTGTTAGAGGTGTTGTTTCCTTTTCAGGTTTATTGGATCTTGGTTTTACTCATACTATTAATAGCAATGGAATTTGTGTTTCTTTAAATGGTGTATTTTATTTTAATGCTATTGCTGTGAATGGTGTGTTTGAAATTGATATGAATGATTATATGTCCAATAATAATAATTCAATGTATAGCATAAGTAAGAGAATGAAGTATGACTTGAATTCTTCTTACCTTTGGCACTATAGACTTGCTCATATTGGCAAGGTTCGCATGCAAAAGCTGGAACAAGATGGGCTTTTGAAAAATATCAATGATGAGTCATTTGGTAAATGTGAGTCTTGTATATCTAGGAAGATGACTAAGAAACCTTTTCATAGCAATATGGAAAGGGCTTCAGATCTACTTGATTTGATACATACTGATATGTGTGGACCACTTAAACATGTGTCAAGGAGAGGTGCTATTTACTTCTTAACTCTTACAGATGATTTCAGTCGTTATAGTTATGTTTATTTACTTAAACATAAACATGAGGTATTTGAAACATTTAAAGTTTTTAAAACAGAAGTAGAGTTGCAATTAGGAAAGAAGATTAAAGCTCTTCGTTCTAATCGAGGTGGTGAATACCTTAGTCAAGATTTTAAAGATTTCTTAGTTGAGAATGGAATTGTCCATAATCTCACATCTCCATATACTCCACAACAAAATGATGTATCTGAGAGAAGGAATCGTACATTGATGGACATGGTTCGATCAATGTTAAATCTTACTAATCTTCCTTTTTTCCTTTTGGGATTATGCTTTAGAATCTGCTGTTCGCATCCTAAATATGGTTCCCACAAAGAAGTTTTTTAAGACACCATATAAGATATGGAATGGAAAAGCTCCGAACTTGTCTTATTTAAAGGTCTGGAGTTGTGAGGCGTATGTTAAACGTGAGTCAGTAGATAAACTCTAACAAAGATCTGTAAAGTGCATTTTTATAGGATACCCAAAGGAAACAATGGGTTACTACTTTTACTACCCACCTGAGAACAAAGTGTTTGTTGCTAGGTATGGTGACTTTCTTGAAGAAGATCTTGTATCTCAAGAAGTCAGTGGGAGAATCTATGATCTTGAATATGATCAAGATAATGCATTACCTTCAGAAAACACTAGCACACTTCATGTCGAACCTGAAAGTCTGGGTCCTCCACCTGAAGTTGAAGTAGTTCCCATTCGCAAGTCTTCTAGACTTGTGAAAGCTCCTGACAATCTATGTCTTAACGTAGAGGTTGAGGAAACTATACTAGGGGATCTTAGTGAACCTACTAGTTATAGAGCTGCCATTAATAGTCCTGAAAAGGATAAATAGATGGTTGCTATGAATGGGGAAATGCAATCCATGAAAGGTAATTAAGTAGACCTTCCTCCTAATGCCAAGGTAGTTTGGAGTAAGTGGCTCTTCAAGAAGAAAACTGACACGGATGGAAATGTACACACCTATAAGGCTCGTCTGGTTGCTAAAGGTTTTACTTAAACTTTTGGGATCGATTACGAGGAGACTTTTTCTCCTATAGCAGACATAAGAGCTATTAGGATTCTCATAGCTATAACAGTGTACTATGACTATGAGATTTTGCAAATGGATGTAAAAACTGCTTTCTTAAATGGTCGTCTAGATGAAGACATCTATATGGCACAACCAGAAGGGTTTGAAAATCCAGAGTTTCCAAATCGTGTATGCAAACTTCAAAGATCCATTTATGGATTGAAGCAAGCATCACGATAATGGAACAAGAGATTTGATTCTGAGATTAAAAAGTTTGGATTTACTCAGAATCCTGAGGGGCCATGTGTATATCACAAAGCTAGTGGGAGTGATAATGTAATTTTCCTAATTTATATGTTGATGACATATTGATCATGGGAAAAGAAATTCTAAGTTTGCAAAAAGTTAAGGAATATCTTGGAAAGTGTTTTTCTATGAAAGATTTAGGGGAAGCTACATACATTATGGAATCAAGATCTATAGAGATAGATCAAGGCGGTTAATTGGATTAAGTCAAAGTGCTTACATTGACAAAATATTGAAAAGATTCAATATGCAAAATTGCAAGAAAGGAAATTTGCCAATGGAAGTAAAACATGGCTTAAGTAATGTGTTATGTGCTTCAACACCTGCTGAGGTGGCTCGCATGAGTAAAGTTCCTTATGCTTCAGGTGTAGGATCTATTATGTATGCGGCAAAATGTACAAGGCCAGATGTGGCGCTTGCTCAAAACATCATGTCAATTTCAACAGAATCCAGGTGAAAAACATTGGATTGCTGTTAAACATATTCTTAAGTATTTAAGAAATACAAAAGATATGTTTTAGGTATATGGTGGAGAACCAGATGCAGGACTTGGTGTTACAGGTTTTTGCAATGCGTCCTGGCAAAGTAACAAAGATGATGCGAAGTCTCAAACGGGTTATGTCTTTGTTATCAATGGAGGAGCAGTAGACTAGAAGAGCAAGAAGCAGAGTACAATTGCGATATCTGCAACAGAAGCTGAATACATTGCTGCTTCAGAAGCTGCTATGGAGGCTGTTTGGATTAGGAAATTCATTTCAGGGCTTGGTGTTATGCCTTCAATTGGATTACCTATTAATATGTATTATGACAATTCTGCTGCAATCATATTTGCCAATGAACCTGGAGTCATGAAGGGCACCAGACATTTTCTATGGAAGTATCACTTTGTTCGAGAAAAAGTTAACGAAGGTGAAATAAATCTGCTGAAAGTTCACACAGACGATAACTTAGCTGATCCATTCACTAAGGCTTTAGCTAAAGAAAAGCTTAATGAATTAGCCAATGGTATTGGGCTTAAATTAGCTAGTAGTTTCATGCATTAAAGTTATTTTAAATTGTCCGTTGTCAGTCAATAATATGGGAATATTATTAAATTAAGACAAATCTGAAGGTTGATATAATATACTTAAAGTATATTGATGCGTAGTCATGCCATTTCAGATGATATTCAATGATACCGAATATAGGACTTATCCCAACTATATGATGTTACTTTATGGATCTTGTCATTAAGTAAATCATAAGAAGTTTTCCTTAGACTTGAGATACAAGGTAACGGTTATGAATGTAGTATATTTTTGTGGAATAACTTAACGCTATACGTAACTGGTAGTCATAAGGGTTGTTTTCGAAAGTGTTACAAAGTTTGTGTGTTTTGTTTGTAGTCAATACAGAATTTGTTCATTCAAATTAATTTTTGGAGTTTAATACTGTTGGGCCCCTCGTAGGGTTGTCAAGGTGTTTGCGTGGCCATGCCCAAGATCTTCCTTGAAATGTTCAGACGATTTGGTAATCTTGTCAATCACTAACAACAAGAAACAGAATGGTTATTTAAGGAATGACCTAGATCCATATCCTTATTAACGTGGTATTAAAAATAAAAGGATAATAATAATGAGAAATCATTAAAAGGTTTTCCATGAGCCTTACTCGAGTTGTACTAGAGACATCGGTGTGTTGCAAGATGCTAACCAATGTGATCACTCTATTATGATATGTCTAAGTGGGAGTTGTTAGTTTTACAGACGATATCCGATTATTTTATTTGCACTAGGCAACACGATAGTAACGATTATGCCAATTTCTATTGGTATGAGGTCTCCCATTAGGTATAACCACATATTACCTATTAGGGTCACCATAGTAACGATTATGCCAATTTCTATTGGTACGAGGTCTCCCATTAGGTATAACGACATATTATCTATTAGGGCCACCATTGTAACTATTATGCCAATTTTTGTTGGTAAGAGGTTAACCATTATGATTATGCCAATTTCTGCTTATACGAGGTTAACCATTAGTTCTAACGACGAATTATGAGCTTAGTGCAATACTAACTATTTTGTTTTCAAACTATGGGTGTAAGACTATATATCTCACACTACGAATATTGTGTTCAACAAATTAACTATAAACCTATGGATTTCACTCAACCTTTGTGTTGACTTTTTAAGCATGTTTTATCTCATGTCCATAATGTACGAGGATGGCACGGATACATCAAGAAGGCTATAATATATTTTATCATTCACAAACTTATTTAATGTAATATGTAACCGTTAAACTACTGGGATCTCATTTTTGTAAACTCTGATATTTCTATAATTTGAATGAAAAATCTTTTAAAATGATTCAATTAGAGTTCATTTTATGTTATTATAACTATTATACCATGAGTAACACCCAGTTTGAATTTCGCTGCATTCACGAAATTGGGGGTGTTTGATAAGGATTTATTTGATGCATTTTTAGGGGGTCATTTAAGCCCTAAGTCATGAATTTAAGATCAAATTGCCTCAAATCATTTCTTTTCTCATTTTAGGTACTTGGGACGTGATTTCTGGAATATGTAGCATTTTGGACATTTTAAGACTCAAGATTTAAGAAAAGAAGAAAGTCAATAAAAAGTCAGAATTTACACCTAACGACGTCAGGCTTTGGATGCTGGCGCCGTCACTTGAAGATTGAAACTGGTGGAATTTAACACGTGACGCCCCAGAAAGAATTTGAAGATTTGCACTTGACGGCGTCAGGTGTATTAGGGAGTAGGCCATCTAGTGTTAAATTAAAGAGAGATGGCCCAGAAGACTTATAACTTGAAGGCTTCAAGTGTATTTGAGTAGGCCATCTAGTGTTAACTTATCACAACTTGTGCGCGAAGTAGCTGTTACCGTTTTGGCCATATCGTTTACATACGAAATCGGGATGAAAAGATCTACAATTTAGTTAAAAAATGGTGTGGACTCTGTCACTTGTTAATGCTGACGCCGTCAGATCGGCGCGGACAGAAAAACTGCCTATAAATACAACATTACAGCTTCACTTTTTGTAAATCCCCAACCCTAAGTCCGATTTTAGGGTTAGGGTAGGTGTTTTTCCAGTAACTTAAATCGTTTCAATCAGTCCATAAACATCTTGTATTGGTTTGTTGATTCAATCTTAATTATGTCTTCCATTATTATTTTTGCTTGCTCTTCATTGATTATGCTTTGCTAATTCACCTAGTGTTTACTTATGATTGTATGAAACTTATTTATAATTAATTAGATCTTATTGTGTTCGTGACAAATTCAATAAATCTAATTGATTTAGCTTATAATTCTTGCTTGCTGCTGTCTCTTGTTTAATTGATTGATTCGCGTTAGGCTTAAGAAAACTGGCTAACCTCCTTTGTGTAACAAGCTTGAACTTTTTATGAAACATAATCGGATGTGCACTACGGTTTTATTCATTGTATTTAATGCATGAGTAGATGTTGATGATTCTATGATAGGGTACTAAATGTGTCGTCATAAGAAGAAATAGATATTCATAGAGTTGGGGAAGGACGTGCACGCCCTCACGACTGGTATTAAGGAATACAACACTTCAATTAATACAAGGATGTAAGAATTCAGTAGGTAGAATTGGATAGCTAGAAAGGAGTAATATATCATAGGTAGATATGCTTCAATTCCCTTGTAGAACCCTAATTTAGTTTTCTTGTATACTAGTTTAATTAATAGCTTTTGGGTTAATTGACTAGCAACTAATTCGCCCACTCTTCCAAAATCCGAGATTCAATTTGATTTCATTAAATCTAAAAATACAAAAAGAATCATCCTTCACCTTTAGACCTAGTTGACCTACAATTTAATCCTAACGACACTATTCCCCTAATGAACGATCAATCCCCAGACGTACCATATAGTACACTACAATGATCAGGTACAATGCCTGGAGGATTGCAAAAATCTCTCAAGATCCCTTGAGAGGTAAAACCTTTTGTGATTTGCAAAACTTGCATCAAGTTTTTGGCGCCGATGCCGGAGAATAGTTATTGTTCAGGGTTGATTTGTATTTTAATTTAGGTCTACTCACTAGATTCCTATTGTTAGTGCAAAAAGTGTGGATAGTATGGAATTGGCTTTAATTCAGTGCGGGCCGTCCTTGGTGGACCGTTCGTAGTCGGTTTATGCACTAATCCAAGTAGAGAATGAAGTATCATGCACAAATGAAAGCAAACCGTTAGCCTTACCCTAGGGACGGACCCCACGATTAAGCTCTGGCGTGAGAGTAAGTACTCATGTTTGTCAGAGAAATGTCTGAGTTGTGATGAGTGAGAAAGTCATTACCTCGAGGATGTGAACCGAGGCTTCCTTTTATAGGTAGTGGAAATATTAAGGTTTCCTAATATTTCACGTAGTGCTGTAGTGGCCGAAGTGGGACCCTTGTCGGGCAAGGGTGGTCCGGAGCTTAATCGATGTTCGTGGACGCGGATGGACTGGGGTCCAGTCTGCGGGCGTACTTCGGGAGTGCCACTTATATATGTCCCGGTTTTTCCGGACTGTGCCATGCTCGTGACATGGGCTTTCAGCCTTGTTAGGCTTGTTAGGCCGGAACCTGGTTGTGATTATGGGGCCGGAGCCCGTTTATGTTTGTTGGACCGAAGCCCAATTCGCCGTGAGATAGTCCAGGCCCAGTAGGCCTGCTATTCGTACTATACGTCATCAAGTCCCCCCAATCTAGTGCGTTCATTGCTCGTGTGCTTTTGTAGCGTGTGGTGAATGTTTCTAGACTTATTTTTCTGTCTAGTCTGCTTAAACTCATTGTTTGTCCGCAGCCGCGCCTTTGGACGACGGTTAAGATCTTTTTGGAGGAAATTTGTAGCGGACAAGGTTTTATTTGTGGTGTTGATCTCTTCTTAGCCTATCTCGTCTGGCTAGCTTGATCGCTTGGATATATTCCATATCCTTGTTCCACTGATCATGGCCGTTTGTTTGCTTATGCATGTGCCATGGGCCATATATATATATATATATATATATATATATATATATATATATATATATATATATATATATATATATATATATATATATATATATATATATATATATATGATAATGATCAAATAAAAAGACAAATTTTCATAAAAAGAATATATATATATATATATATATATATATATATATATATATATATATATATATATATATATATATATATATATATATATATATATTTAAAAGTTCTTGAAAAATCCCAAAAACATCCATAAGATCGGGTATGTTGGTGCATGAAAAAGTTGTGAAGGAAGTTTTTGTAAAAGTGGATACTTTATCCGAAAAAAATTATAAAAAAATATGTTTATGCATTAAATCGCTTTTTGTGCATCAAAAATTCGTTTTTGGACCCAACTTCTTTTGACTTTTTTCATCAAAATAACATTATGTATCTAACTAAAACAAGTTGAAAATTTTGTGCATTAAAATTTTTTTGCGCATTAAAATTCATTTTTTGTGCATTAAAAAAACGTATAAAAACTCAAAATTAGAAAAACTTCTTTCACAAAAGTTTTTTGCACCAACATACTCGATCTTGTGGAATTTTTTTGGAATTTTTTGAAAACTTTTTAAGAAAAAAAATTTCTTTTTATTCTTTTAACGATTATTTGTCTTTTTATTTTAACATATATATATATATATATATATATATATATATATATATATATATATATATATATATATATACCGGGCCTTTCTATCCGTTCTTTTTCCTTTCTCTATTGGGGATCGATTTTGGATTCTTGCGGCATGATGGTGAAGATGTCGGTGGAAATCGCAGAGGTTACTTGTAATTTGATTCGAGGGAGGCTAAACGATCTTTGTTGGCAGTGTCCGTTGATCCATCTTGCTTGATTCTGATCGGTTCCTCGACCAGCCACCTCCTGGGAGGATTGGTCCTTATAGCATGTTTTTTGATTTTGTTGATTTTCACCTTCCACTGTTAGTTTTTCTTGTTGATGTTTTGAAGTTTTACCGGATCCTCATATCTTAGCTTTATCTTTTTGGGGCATGTAAAGTTTCTTACGTTGAGATAGTTTGCCGTGCTCATCATATTGTTCCTTCGGTAGTACTTTTTTTTTGCCATCTTTATGTGAATTTTATGAAGAATGGTTGGCTGTCATTTGGCAAGCGTAGTAGAGTTACTGGCACTTGCTATACAGATCCCTTAGATTCTGTGAAGTGTTGGATGGATCGCTCCTTCTGGGCGGACACCATTGCGTGTTCTACCATCTTTCCTTGGTGTATAACTGATTAGACTTCGTTCCTGGTCCTAGTGAGTATAGTTAAGAGGACTATAACACGATTACTAGGGGTCCTGCTCTTTTCCGTAGACACCTGAAGGCTTTCCTTTACTGGGTCGGCCTTAGCTGTTATTATCCTTTCGGGGAGGATGAGTACCCGATGTTTCGTTTACGTGGGTAAGGTTAGTTGGTTCTGCTTCCGCTCTTTCAGATATGTTTTTGTTTATGTTTTTCCTGTCTATTACAGGATTAAGTGCGTACACTTTTATTACTCACTTTGATCAAATTCAGGTGAGTGTTGAAGCGAGGAAGATGGCAGGGGGTAAGTTCCAGCTTTTGGACCTTACTGCCGACCGCGTTTTTCCCCTCTCTCCATCTCTGCTGTTCCGGGTGGAGAGTGACCTTCTGGTTTAGCCAAAGTGGAGGTAATGGTTCGGGACCAAGTTCCTCTATTGCGGATGATGCCAGTATTTATAATGAAGAGCGTACTGGGAATGTCTACCCGCAGCAATTTACTGCTTCTCACAATCGGAAGTGAAGGGTGAAAGTTGGTGCACTTGTGCCACTGCTTCCACCTAAAAAGTTAAGATCTGATTGTGGTTTCTCGAATAGGCCTGTGAACTTTGTAAGTCTATGGCTGCTGTTAAAAGCTTGATGTCTTCTAACTTTCAAGGTTTGCATCATATTTATTTATTTATTTATTTTTTTAATCATTTCCCCATGTTCCTTCCGTATCTTTTATCTTAGCACATGAAGTTGATTCTGCTGCTTTTTATCCTCTAGAGAGGTCCATTGTTTTTCCCTGTTTTTCAACTTCCTTGTCAGGCCTTTTACTCAATCGCCTTTAGCTGCTGCTAGAGTAATTGCCCTTGAAGTTCATTGTGCTGTTGATGATCGAGCGGGCCTTTTTGAAAGTGAGTTTCTTTTTGGTCGCGTCCTCTCTAATTCTGGACCGTAATGTCTTTGGCAAGTTTTATCTTTCAAAGTAGGATGTGTTTCTTTTGAGCATTGTTGCGGACTGTCGTGAGCTGATCTATGGGTTTGCTCTGCCTAGGTTCTTTTCAGAGACCCACGTTATTCCGGATGACGGTTTCTTTTGATGGTTAATAGCTAACCATGTTTCCTTTGGTGTGGAAATACGGATGCGTGCTGATCGTAATATTGTTTTGAGGTGTAAATCTAAGTTTCTGTATGATCATGTTTTTGGTCAGCCAGGGGAGGCGGAGGTTGAATCGTTAAGGGTAAAGGTGTCCTTTCATGAGATTGAGACCTCCTTCACGAAATCTACTAGTGATCTTCGTTTGGCTTATGTATTAGTTCTTATAAGTGAGAACCTGTAATTGAAGAATGGGTGTGGCTCTCTTAGAGCAGAGTTGGCTTATTGCGTTCATCCCCTTGTGGTTCGGTCGCATCTATTGGTGCGGACCATTATGTGCCAAAGTCCACGGAGTCTCGTGTCCCCTGGGAGGACAGTGGGTGTGACCTCACTGGCAAATTTGAGGAGTTAAACACCAGCAAACATGGTCTGCTGGCCGGGTATGCGTTTTGATGCTCCTTATGCCAAATCTTATTCTTTTTGTCTTTTTTATCTGTTTCCTCCTTTTGTCTATCAGGTCCGCTCTTTGCAGGACTTTGTCGATGCTTTGGAGGGCCTTTTCAAGGAGTGTCAGGATACACAATTGAAAGAGCTTTGCTGATAAGTTGGCCCTGGTGGATGTTCATTTTTCGGATTTTACCACTTGTCCTGATTAGAGTTTCTATCCTTGCTTCCTTACCGCTGTTGTTACCCGTCGATGGCTACCTAGTAATGGTATGGGGTTATGGCTCATGGTAGGGACAGTAGGCAGCTCACGAATGTTGCTGCTTACGACCTATCTGTCGGATCTTGAATATTTATCAAGCTTCTTGTGGTCTTAATTTCTTTCTGTTATCAGATTTATCCTCGCACAAAGATTCTAGTATTGAGGATATCATGCCGTTGTTCCGTTTTGATGCCAAGGTTGCGGAGAACCTTAAATTGGTTTGCCTATAGCCTGATGTGGGCCCAATATCTATTACTCTGCTTCATGACGACCTAGTTTTCAGAGAGGTTTCTCTTTCTTCACCCTTGGTCGCGGTGGATTGAAAGGTCAAGATGATTCGAGACAATTCTGTTGTAGGTCAGCTTGCTTTAGCGTATATGCTTACTTTCCTCTCTGACTTGCTTTGTTGCGGAGCCCTATTTTTCCCGGAGCCCATTTCTGCGGACGACATATCCACTTCCAATGTTGAGAAAAATGGGAGTGTTGTCATTCTGGCCACGGGCTTTTTTGAAGAGGAGTCACGCGGGATGACCTTTTGTTTTTGTATTTACTACTTTTTTCTTTTTCATGTCGTGACCGTGTGTGGTTTTTTCTGAGCGGCTTGTGTGTACTCATTTTGCACTATTTGCTTCTTTGTGGATCACTTCACGAAGTGTTCTGTGGGTGCGTTTATGATTTTTACTTAGTCGTTCTAGCTTATACCGTGCATGTATAGCATTTACGAACGTATTTGTGTTTTTTACGCGAAGGTTATGTTTAACCTATTTGCGGCTTGTTTTTGCGCGAAGGTTATGTTTAACCTGTTTGCGGCTTGTTTTTGCGCGAAGGTTACGTCTAACCCTTTTGCGTCTTTGTCTTTGCATTCACGTGTTTTGCTTTTGCTGTTGATAAAAGTACGTACGGATACATAATTTTATCTTTTAGTCTTATATGGTACCGGGCTTGGAATCCCTCTTATGTACCTACGGTTTGGTTATGAGGTCCCGCGTCCTTTTAGTTATACGGAATAACGTTCTTTGGGTCATGCCCGTTGTGTGCGTACGTCTTACTCACGTATATGTGCGTTTGTAAAGTAGTTGTTTAAAGAATTAGTAGTTGTAAAATTGTGAAGGTAGCTAGGCTTCACATTATATTCTATTGAAATTATTAAAGTAATACAAAGAATTTACAAACGTCTACAGGTGGGTTCCGCCGGGGCGGACCGTTATAAATTGTTATTAAAACAATGGTGTTTTTATGCTTTGCGGATACGGATTTCCATCTTTATGCCTTCGCTTTTCGTGATGGGCACGTCTTGTTCCTAGCATGCTTCTTGCTGCGTCCATCCTCTTCATCGTTTTAGGCTTAGCGAGCACTGGAGCTTGCGTAGTCCGGAGATTGTTTGCCATGTTGTAAGTAATGGTCTTGTGTAGCTATCCTTGATGTCGGACTTGTCGTTAGGCGGACTCAGCTGATCCGGGCTGCTCAAGGCTGCTGGTGGTTATGGTAATTTACAAATTTACACCATGCTGTAGGGGCGGACCCCATCAATTTTTTCTGCCTGGTGTCATTTGCATGTACTCGCTCCTATGCGTTTGGCTGCAACTTAGGGCTTGGAGGCGTTTTTCACCTTCCCTAGTGTCATTTGCCTGGTGTCTTGATGTTTAGATGTCCATTTTCATGATGGAGCACCCGTCATTCAGGCTTCTACCCCCTTTCCCACGAGCGTGCTTACATCCATCCGCTATCCCTCCCGTCTGTTGTTCCCCGTGACTAGGGGTGTTCATCGGTTCGGTTCGGTTCTCGGTTAATCGGTTTATTCGGTTCGGGTTGTTCGGTTAACACCCCTACCCGGGACTTGTTCTTCTCCTTTATACTTATTGGCCCTCCGCGTTGATGCCCGTGTTTTGCCGCCAGTGACAAGGTACCCAAGGGGGGTCCTGGCACGGAGCCAGGCCCTATCCCTTTGCGCAATCCTAGTTTTTTGTTAGGATGCGTGTTTATGGTGTACCTGTGGCGCTTGATTTCCTTTTTGGGTTTGCAGTCAATTGGGCTCGCGGATTAGTGTGATGGAGAATGAAGTTCAGGGGAACTTGGATAAATAGGATTGGTGGGATCACATGGTTGGATGTTATTAGTCGTCATTTAAGAGCGACTAAGCTTTATTAGTGGTCATTTAAGAACTTTTTCGGATGCCGGATTTTGCCCAAGCTCTTAGGTTTGATTGACATATCAGGACAGGCCATGAATTTGTGGGTTATTGATGAGGCGAAAAATGATCCGTTTTTAGGGGGTCATTTAAGCCCGAATTCGAATTTATTTGATCAAATATTGCCCTAAATCGTTCCTTTTGTGATTTTAGGTACTTTGGGAGTGAAATCTGGAAAAGGAAGCAATTCGGACGTTTTTGGAGCATAAAAGTGAAGAAAATGCCAAAGTCTTAATTTTCCATGCTGGGAACAGTAGGTGACGGCGTCAAGAGTAACTTCCTGACGGCGTCAAGAGCAAAATTCCATGACGACCCAGTACAGATTTGACGGCGTCACGAAGGTAGGGCGTCAAGAGTAAAAGTCATGACGGCCTGGAAATGATTAAGTCTTGACGGCGTCAAATGTAGATCAAGGCAGTCCGAGAATAGTTTTGGCGGCGAGGTGACGGCGTCACAAGGTTGGTCTTGACGCCGTCAGACCCCTTTTCTTATATATAGTTTTCTAATTTTCACATTAAAAAAAAGAGAAGTTTTGGAGAAACCCTAAGTACGATTTTGGTGCGAATTTTACAGGTTTTTCAAGGGTTCCAAACCCTTGATACCTTTCATGTGTAATTAAGATAAGTTTTCTTTTAATTCAATCAATATGTCTATGTGTTGGTTGTTTATATCTTGTTCTTGTCTTAATTCCATCATGTTAGGCTAGATCTATCTTGTGTTTGCTTGGATCTAATGAAACATAGATGTTAATTATGTGTTGATTACTTGTTTATACTTGTCTTGGATGAATAATTTATATGTTAGGCTTAAGAAAACTGGCAGATCTCCAATTGGTAACATGCTTGAACGTCTTAAGAAACATGAACCGACGCGCACTAGGTCTTTATTGGTTGTTTTTAATGCATGAGCCACTGTTTACAATCCCTATAGTTGTGCTGGGCATGGTGTAGGAGGAGATAAGAGCTCATAGAATTGGGGAGTTAAGTGTGCC
Source organism: Artemisia argyi (assembly GCA_030686995.1). Classification (NCBI taxonomy): domain Eukaryota; kingdom Viridiplantae; phylum Streptophyta; class Magnoliopsida; order Asterales; family Asteraceae; genus Artemisia; species Artemisia argyi. Next base: position 83,523,958 of record CM060687.1, read on the forward strand.
ACCCCATGAATGGTATTAAGGAATATGATCCGTCATCCATGCAATTATAACAAGTAATTAACGTGTAAAAGATGTCTAGGGAGTAGTGAAATCTAAGTAAACACATTTTCTCTACTTATTGCTCACAACTTTAGTATAATTTAGTTTATTTTCATTTCTAGTATTTTAATTTGATTGCATCTTTAGTATTGGGTTAGTTGATTAGCAACTAATTCCGCCCAAATCCTTCAAACCCGAGATTTTAACTTGCTTTCTAAAAAATATAAAAATACAAAAATAATCATCCCTCACCTTTAGAAATAGTATTTAGGTTTTCTAATCCTAGCGACACTATTCCTAAGCTGAACGATCAATCCCCCGGTACTTGTCACTATACTATACTACAACGATCAGGTACACTACCTGGTGGGGGTTGTAAGCTTCTCAGGATCCCTTGAGAGGTAAAGCCTGGTGTAATTCCCACGCATCAAGTTTTTGGCGCCGCAGCCCGGGGAATAGTTATTGTCTAGGTTAGAATTTCTTTTTATTAGGTCTACTTGCTAGATTTCTTTCTAGTAAGATTTTATTTTTATTTTTAGGTTTCTTTAGTCTATCTATTTCTTTGTGTCCTTTGTTCGTAAACTATTTTGATGGATCACAATAACATTGATCGTTTGATTCCCGTTATTCGTGTTTTTCGTCATAGGATCTTCCAAATGCCCGCCCCACTTCCTTTAGCAGAAAATGAGAACCCACCTAACCTCTCATCCAACCACCACTTTGACAATAATTCTGAGTTAGAAGAGTCTGATCATGATGATGACCGTAGGGCTAGTCCTTTCTACTATTCAGACTCCGATCAGGATCTTGATGATGGTGACGTGATTAATGAGAATAGGATGAAAGAAGAAATAAACCCTCTTAGGTATGTTGACCCTAGAACTAGGATTGAGTGTGATAGTTCATTTAACATGCAATTCCCTTGTAAGATCGGATTTAAGAGCTTTAACGCCTATCTCAACTCATCTCTTCCAATGAACATAATCTCACGTAATGAATACAATCAAATCATGGTAGATGAGTTAGAATACAAAGGAGAAAACATTATTGCTAAGGCAATACCATTGCATGTGTTTGTAGGAAGCTTGGTTTATCTTGTTGAGTTCATGGTTATGGAGAATCTAGGAGAGTTTATTGATAATAAGTTGACCCAAGTTGTGTTTGGAAAACCCTTCAAACGGTTGACCAACCTCGATGAAAAACCCATAGAAGGGCTAATTACATTCTCGGATGGGGATGAAGATTTTGTCTATCAAATGCCCCGCACACACCCTTGGTTCAAAGATTTTTCCATGGAAAAGTGTAGTAGGTATCGGCCCATGGAAACGTTAAGTGAGAATGATAAGAGAAAAGGACTTAAGTACACGCATGAAAAGAATAAAAGATACTATCACGGATGCTTAGAGTTAGGAGACGAATATAAGAAAGATGAAGCGACTATTATATGGCTCACACTTGGTTATGTGAGCATAAGCGATACACGTTAACCCATGACATTGAGTCTAGCTACAAGACTCGTAAATAAAGAAAAGCGCTTCTTGGGAGGCAGCCCATGTTTTGTGTGATTTTATTTGTTTGTTTGTTATTTGCTTCTGTATGCATGCTTAATTTTTATTGTTGGTAGATCATGTTTCTAAACTAAATAGTGGAAATACTTTACTTTGTTGTTTTGGCCTAGTCTTAACTCCACCTAAAGGTATTTTTGCAAAAGATAAGTGTAAGGGGAAACCCCAAATATGTTTTCAAGAAACAAACCGATCATGATTCTCCACAATATTAAATGAACATGTATATTCGTATTTGTTAGAGTCAAATGCTTGTATTGAGTCATAATGAAGTTTTGCAGGATTTTCCAGGAAGTGAGACCAAGTTTTTCCAGAAATTTTCCGGAAACTTAACATAAGAATTTCTGCAGGTCACTTCTGACGGCGTCAAGAGTTTACTCTTGACGGCGTCACGTGTAAAAATCTGGAAATTTTACCAGTTTTGTTTTTCTAACGGAGTCTTATGGTTTTTGTGAATTATCAAGTTTTATAATCTCCAGGAGATCTGCAAACTTCATTCCACAAGCATTATATCTTATCTTGTTTTCTAGGATTTAGTAACTTATATAGGATGCCGCCGATTTTACGCGAGGTTGTCTTGTCTATTTTATCAAGTTTTACAAGTTATGTATGACAAGAAGATGATTTACATTCTGGAAGGGAAGCTTTGATTGTTCATTTTCTTGGAGGAAGATTTAACCTGGCCACCCTATTATCCGTACCGAGCGAATCAGGGGAGTATTTGATTTCATTCTCTTTACCTTTTCACTTTTACATTCTTTACTTGAACATTGGGGACAATGTTCATCTTAAGTGTAAGGGGAGGGTAAAAAGATGATACCTTACATATGCACTTTCGCTTGAGTTTGTTTTGTTTAATGGTAGATGTGTAATAAAACTATGAGAAATACTTGTTAGTTCAATTTTAGCGCCAAATTAAAATTTTTTTTACAACATTTAGGAGTGAAACTTTAGCCATAGCAAGCGTCTCATGGATAGGAGATTGTATGACTAGCACATAACCGTATATTCAGAAAAATTTTCCACCCAAATATGTGAGGTTCGCCTTTAGATTGATAGGAAAAGCATTTACTATTAGTGCTTATGAGTGTACCGGTAGCATTTAGATTCTAGAACTTGCGTTAGTGATGCATCCCGAGACCGCTAGTGAGACTACATTCGTGTGGTAGGATTTACTACATGATAAGAGGCATTAGGATTACCCTTGTGTTAAACACGTATTATAATTACTTGACCATTTAAGTCATATTACTTGGCTAGTTAAGTCAACTAATTTTTCCCACACCTTAGCGTTGTACTCATTTTTAGTACACGATATCCCTAGTACACCTCTCCGAGCCTATCTTTTCGTTTCTAACTTTAAGCATTTTACTTAAAGGAAGAATTTGTTACACCCCACTTAAATGTACAACCAAATCGCCTTAGCCTTCCGTGTATGCGCTCATTTTTAGTGCATTATTGTTATTTGTTAAACCCTAAGTTAACTTTCTAATTGATTACATGGTTTCTAAGTCGAGTCATATCCTTGTACATATTGTTTTGGGACGATTGGGACTCATGGGTAAAGTACTTATTGTATGGAGTAATGGGGAAGAACATCATTTATTACCCCCATATGTACGTTAATCTTAAAAGTGCTCCAAGTGTTTTGATTTTCTTAATTCGAGTCATTAGATTAGTTTAATGTAAAGTATGTAAAGATTCAAGTGTAAGGGAAATGTTCATTCCCTATGATGTATTATTTGGGATGGTAGGGCAAGAGTGTATGCAAAAAAAAAATAAATAATAATAAATAAAAAAAAATCGAAAAAATCAAGAAAAAGAAAAAAAAAATAGAAAAAGGAAAAGAGAAAAAAACATACGGACTACCATCCCTTTTTATTCTATGTTTATTTTATGTTTTTGTTATTTTTCATTTATTAGCTTAAGTCGAGTCTAGTCTTGGCTTAGCAATGCCATATTGTACATGTAATTAACCAAGATTGTTAACTCGCCACCAGTAAAACTTCCTTTATCCAACAAAACCGTGTATTTCATATCCCTACACCTAACGTTACAACCCTTTAAAAGACCTCTTTGATAGTTTATCCTAGGTGCTTACGCCATGTGGTGGAGGTTTGATCCTTTCCCAAGCCTATGGTAATCTATTTTGCTATGACAGGTAGTGAGAGATATCTTCCGTTTCTATATTGTAATTTACACTTTATTGCACCCAAGAGATGTGAGTATCTAAACACTATTTGTGAGGTGCTAGTGTATGACCTCCATGCTTGTCTATTGGTCTTTAGTGGAACGATTATTTGTTGTAATTACTTTTATATTAGTGTTAAATGACCCCTAACTTGTATTTTGACTAGAATAAAAGCGCATTTGCTTGAGGACAAGCAAATCTCAAGTGTAAGGGTATATGATGAGGCAAAAAATGATCCGTTTTTAGGGGGTCATTTAAGCCCGAATTCGAATTTATTTGATCAAATATTGCCCTAAATCGTTCCTTTTGTGATTTTAGGTACTTTGGGAGTGAAATCTGGAAAAGGAAGCAATTCGGACGTTTTTGGAGCATAAAAGTGAAGAAAACGCCAAAGTCTTAATTTTCCATGCTGGGAACAGTAGGTGACGGCGTCAAGAGTAACTTCCTGACGGCGTCAAGAGCAAAATTCCATGACGACCCAGTACAGATTTGACGGCGTCACGAAGGTAGGGCGTCAAGAGTAAAAGTCATGACGGTCTGGAAATGATTAAGTCTTGACGGCGTCAAATGTAGATCAAGGCAGTCCGAGAATAGTTTTGGCGGCGAGGTGACGGCGTCACAAGGTTGGTCTTGACGCCGTCAGATCCCTTTTCTTATATATAGTTTTCTAATTTTCACATTAAAAAAAAAGAGAAGTTTTGGAGAAACCCTAAGTACGATTTTGGTGCGAATTTTACAGGTTTTTCAAGGGTTCCAAACCCTTGATACCTTTCATGTGTAATTAAGATAAGTGTTCTTTTAATTCAATCAATATGTCTATGTGTTGGTTGTTTATATCTTGTTCTTGTCTTAATTCCATCATGTTAGGCTAGATCTATCTTGTGTTTGCTTGGATCTAATGAAACATAGATGTTAATTATGTGTTGATTACTTGTTTATACTTGTCTTGGATGAATGATTTATATGTTAGGCTTAAGAAAACTGGCAGATCTCCAATTGGTAACATGCTTGAACGTCTTAAGAAACATGAACCGACGCGCACTAGGTCTTTATTGGTTGTATTTAATGCATGAGCCACTATTTACAATCCCTATAGTTGTGCTGGGCATGGTGTAGGAGGAGATAAGAGCTCATAGAATTGGGGAGTTAAGTGTGCCACCCCATGAATGGTATTAAGGAATATAATCCGTCATCCATGCAATTATAACAAGTAATTAACGTGTAAAAGATGTCTAGGGAGTAGTGAAATCTAAGTAAACACATTTTCTCCACTTATTGCTCACAACTTTAGTATAATTTAGTTTATTTTCATTTCTAGTATTTTAATTTGATTGCATCTTTAGTATTGGGTTAGTTGATTAGCAACTAATTCCGCCCAAATCCTTCAAACCCGAGATTTTAACTTGCTTTCTAAAAAATATAAAAATACAAAAATAATCACCCCTCACCTTTAGAACTAGTATTTAGGTTTTCTAATCCTAGCGACACTATTCCTAAGCTGAACGATCAATCCCCCGGTACTTGTCACTATACTATACTACAACGATCAGGTACACTGCCTGGTGGGGGTTGTAAGCTTCTCAGGATCCCTTGAGAGGTAAAGCCTGGTGCAATTTCCACGCATCAGTTATGACCATAATTGTTTGACGCTTGGTCATTGGGAGGTTGTTTCTGTCATGCCACGTTGGTGTGTGGGCTGCTTCCACCGTCTTCATCTTTTTTAGAGAGGTATTTGTGTTTTTATGAGTTTGATTTGTTATTCTATTCCGATGGTATTTATAGTGGGAGATGGGGGTGTTCCCGATGTTTTCTGCGTTAGCATTTATGACTCCTGATCACGTGCCTAGGCCCGGGGCTAGAACGTCCTTTCGGTTAACCCGTTCTGACACGGTGTCAACAGTTAGGTTATTATCAGCATCTTGGGGAGGGATGCGGACTTCCACTCCCAGAGCCTCTTTAGGTCCCTTTGAACGGAATGGCTTTCTGCCTTTTGACTAGTCTTGGATCATATGAACACTTGATCACGCCTGGAGTCTCCCTAGTTGGTTTATAAGGTACCCTTCCCAACTGGGTAGTGCTAGTAGTCCTTGTTGGCCACACGAGTCATGTATTAACCTTTTGTTGGGTTCTTTGTTGCGGCTAGAGCGAAGATATGCTGTGTTTGCTGTCGTCCATAAGTTGCGGAAAGGCACTTTATGTTGGGTCGCGTTCCACCTGCATGTGCGTTCAAGCATGTGGCATTGAGTGGCTACGTTCCAATTGTATATCCACGATGCCAGCTGAAATACCTCGACATGCTCCACACGGTCCTTGTTCTAGTCATACAGCTGGACGTTGTCTGGCATGCGGGCTGTTTCATGTAGTATCTTGCTACGGGTGCCTTCCGTGAAATGGGTGACTTCCGGCATTCTGTGTGACCAGGTCTGATCTTCTTCTATCCTGCTGTTTGTCTTGTCTTGGGGTAGCAGTGATTTTCTTGTCCGGGGCTCTTTTCGCTTACGATACTTTTGTTGGTAGACGGCTTTGGGGCTCTTTTCGGGTAGCTGTTTTCTTCCCGGTCAGCGGGCATGTTTTATACCACAGAGTTTTCTTCTTTGCGGTTTTGCCGCCTCCTCAACCTGGGTCGTTTGCATTCTGAGGCTCCGCTCTCCTTGTTATCGGAAGATTGGTTGTTCCTTCTTTTCCACTCTATTTTCCGCTTTCGACTAGCGCTTTGCAAGCTTGTCTCAGTTTCCAATTTGATTTGCATTTCTTAGTATTCGTTTCATGATGTCGCCAATGGATGAGCTTCCTCACTCCAGTCAGTAGATGACCATTGGTCATGATCGTTATCAGGCCCCTGGAGGGTCGTGCCCAATGCTGATTTGTTTTGACCTTTTGATTCTTTGTCCCTTTCCTTTGTCTTCCGCGAGGCGGTTAGCATCAGGAGAAGGGAGTCGCCGAGGTTTTTTGCTCGTGGTGAGTATTTTCAGGAACGCAGTTATGTACAGGTCCTACGGATGGCGCCAACTTGTTTGTGCAAAAGTGTGGATAGTATGGAACTGATTTTAATTAGGTGCGGGCCATCCTTGGTTGGCCGTCCGCTGTGGGCTTATGAACTAATCCAAGTAGAGGATGAAGTATCTTGCACAAATGAAACTAAACCGTTAGCCTTACTGTGGGGACGGACCCCACGATTAAGCTCCGGCGTAAGAGTAAGTACTCATGTTTGTCAGAGAAATGTCTGAGTTGTGATGAGTGAGAAAGTCATTACCTCGAGGATGTGAATTGAGGCTTCCTTTTATAGGTAGTGGATATACTAGGGTTTCCTAATATTTCACGTATTTCTGTAGTGGCCGAAGTGGGACCCTTGTTAGGCAAAGGTCCGGAGCTTAATCGATGTTTGTGGATGCGGATGGACAGGGGTCCATTCCGCGGGCGTACTTCGGGAGTGCCGCTTACGTGTGTCCCGGTTTGTCCGGACTGTGCCATGCTCGTGACATGGGCTTTCAGTCTTGTTAGGCTTGTTAGGCCGAAGCCTGCTTGTAATTATGGGGCCAAACCTGTTTATGCTTGTTGGGCCGGAGCCCAGTTCGTTGTGAGATAGTCCATGCCCAGTAGGCCTGCTATTCGTACTATACGTCATCACCTATCAAGTGAGATTTTTTGTTTTCCTTTCATTTGCTTTCTCGTAGTCAATCTTTTCTTTGTGTCTTTGTTTGTAAAAACCTTTTCATTGACTTTTCCGTTCACCATTATGGAGAACGCGAATCCACCATACTACCGACCACGAAATTCACCCACTCCAAATGACATCTTGATGTTCAAACAACATCGTGATGAATCTCTCTATGATGTGTGGAATCGTTTCAGACACTTCTTCAAAAATTCCCTCATCATGGCTTCGATTTATGGTCCCTAACTCAAATCTTTTACAATCGTGTCTAACAATATGCCCAAAGGGACATTGACTATTTTGCCGACGAAGACCTTAGGGAATTAAATGTTAAAGAAGCATGGGAAACCATAGAGAATTGTGCTCAATACGATTATAAATTTGACAACCCAACAAACGATATAACAAATCAATTGATAACAAATTTCAAGGATCATCAAACAAGTTTCTTTGGGAATGAAAAGGGTAGAGTTGAGGTACCTAAGTGCATGTCATGGTTAGGCACTGCCATAATACAAGATGAGAACTGATGCGTGGGAATTGCACCCTCACAAAAGGTTTTACCTCTCAAGGGATCTTGAGAAGCTTACAACCCCCACCAGGCAGTGTACCTGATCGTTGTAGTATAGTATAGTGACAAGTACCGGGGGATTGATCGTTCAGCTTAGGAATAGTGTCGCTAGGATTAGAAAGTCTCCTAAACTAAGTCTAGAGGTAAGAGATGATTCTTTTTGTATTTTTATATTTTTATGAAAGCAATTAAAAATATCGGGTTTTGGAAGAGTGGGCGGAATTAGTTGCTAGCCAACTAACCCAATAAACTAAGATGCAATCAAAATAAAATAAAAGAAATGAAAACAAAACTATTATACTAATGTGGTGGTGACAATAATGAGGAAAATAGTGTTTACTTAGATTTCATTACTCCCTAGATATCTTTTACAGGTTAATTACTTGTTACAATTACATGGATGACGGGTCATATTCCTTATTACTAGTCGTAGGGCCGTGTACAATATTCCCTAACTCTATAGGATCCTACTTCACTCCTATGTCGAGCCGTTAGAAGCTCCTAACATGGGATCATTAGAATTTTCCTACGCATTTAATACAACCAAATATCGTAGTACACCTCCGATCATGTTTCTTAAGACATTCAAGCAAGTTACCAATGGAAGTCTGTCAGTTTTCTTAAGCCTAACATCGAATACAATCATCCGTAACAATTATAAACAAGCAATCAACCCATAATCAACATCTAGGTTTCACTACATCTAAGCAAACACAAAGAAATCTAGCCTAGCATGTTAAATAGAAGACAAGAGTAAGACACAATAAAAAAACATAGACATATTGAATGATTTGAAAGAGTACTTATCTTCAATTGAACATGAAAGATTCAAAGGGTTGAAACCCTTGAAAAAGCTGGAAAATTCGACCTAGGGTTTTTTCCTCAAAGTTGCACACTAATGAATGAAATTTGGAAAACTATATAAAGATTTTATAGGGTGACGGCGTCATGTATTAAGTTGTGACACCGTCAACTCGCCACCATAATAGAAATCGTATTGCCTAGATCTGATTTTGACGCCGTCATGTGTAAAATTCCTCTGGGCCGTCACTTGTGTATTGACCCTAACGGCCTTGGTGACGCCGTCAGGTCCTATAGTTAAAAATCCTCTGGACCGTCACGTGTATTTTCCACATCTACTTCTTTTGTAACTCTTGACGCCGTCATTAAGGAAGTTGTGACGCCGTCAGTAACTGTTCCCAGCAAGAAAAATTGAGACTTTGCCGTTTTCTTCACTTTTATGCTCCAAAAACGTCCAAAATGCTTCCTTTTCCAGATTTCTCTCCAAAAGTACATAAAATGACAAAAGGAACGATTTAGGGCAATATTTGATCAAATAAACACGAATCCGGGCTTAAATGACCCCTTAAAAGTGGTTCATTTTTCGCCTCATCAAATACCCTTACACTTGAGATTTGCTTGTCCTCAAGCAAATGCGCTTTTATTCTAATCAAAATACAAGTTAGGGGTCATTTAACACTAATATAAAAGTAATTACAACAAATAATCATTCCAACAAAGACCAAAGACAAGCACGTAGGTCATTTACTAGCACCTCGCAAATAGTGTTTACATACTCTCATCTCTCGGGTGTAATAAAGTATATATCACAATACAGAAATGGAAAACTGATGCGTGGGAATTGCACCAGGATTTACCTCTCGAGGGATCTCGAGAAGCTTACAACCCCCACCAGGTAGTGTACCTGATCGTTGTAGTATAGTATAGTGACAAGTACCCGGGGATTGATCGTTCAACTTGGGAATAGTGTCGCTAGGATTAGAAAACCTAAAGACTAGGTCTAGAGATGAGGGATGATTCTTTTTGTATTTTTATGTTTTTAGGAAAGCAATTAAAAATCTCGGTTTTGAAGGAGTTGGGCGGAATTAGTTGCTGTTAGCTTCGCTTTTTTATAAAGATAACGTCACACATGTGAAATGGACTAGATTCGATACTACAGGGACTACTATTGTCAAGTAGGCAAAGTAATGTTGTAATGAGCCTATAAATACCCCTCATGACTCTCCATGAGGGGTGTGGGAAAATAGTGTGTGTAACCAAACCTTTGTCATTTTAATAAACCACATTTTCTTCACCTTTCTCTCTCTACTTTCTCTCTCTAAAACTATGGTGTATTTTGATCAACCTCCACCTCCGGAACGTGTTTCTTGCTATTAACAAGTGGTATCAGAGCTAACCGGGGGCGAATCGTGGTGCTTTTGGGTGAAATAATGGATCTGGTACTGTTCATCGAAAGTTTGTCAAGTTTGAAAATTTTTTCGAGTTAAGAAAAATTTTATCAAGTTAGCATGTTGCATATCGAGTTTGTATCCAATTTCTTATCAAGTTAGCATGTTTTCATCGAGTTACGATCCATTCTTATCGAGTTTGGCTGAAGAGTTATCGAGTTTGGGATTTGGTGCATATCGAGTTAGGGGTGTATATCGAGTTATGGGTGTATCGAGTTAGGGGTGTATATCGAGTTAGGGGTTCTTTCGAGTTAGGAGTTAAACTTATCGAGTTTGGAACTCAACTTTGGCGAGTTAGCCTGTCTTACCTAATCGTTTATCGAGTTAGGTCTATTGTTTACCGAGTTAGGGGAAACTCTGCCCAAATTTCATGGACTTATCGAGTTAGAACCAACTTATCGAGTTAGGCACCAAGTTATCGAGTTAGAACCAAGTTATCGAGTTAAGCACCAAGTTTTCGAGTTAGACACCAAGGTTATCGAGTTAGGCACCAAAAAAAAAAAAAATTTATTATTTTTCACATGAGACTTAACGTTAAATTTTTACGCGAGATTTTAATTTTGGTACAAGGTTGAAAATTTTGGCCCGAAATTCAAATTTTTAAGCCAAAATTCAAATTTTTTCGATGAAATTTGGCGTAAAAATTTTCAAAACTCAAATTTTTCTGGTAACCTTAGAATTGCATTTCATAGTGATTTTCATATTATGGGCGAGAAAGTTTTCCAATTTTATTTTTGGAGGGAAAATACGAAATCACTACGAATCACCCGAGATAGAATTTCATGATTCACCAATACACACCACGGATTGCTTAAACGATCCTGATCAAGAATCACATTCAAATGACAACGGCTAGTATCAGATTTTTGTGACTACAGAGTTTTTGTACGATATTGCTTATTTGGGTTTAAAGTCCATTTCACGGGCATGTGTACTTATTTATCTCAAAGTCTAGGGGTGGATGGATGCATGACTTTCGGAGATACTTGTTTGGGCAAACACTGGTAGAGATTGTGATTAAGACTTGGATTATCTAGTTATACCCGATGTAAGGAGTTACATTGTAGTACTCACGGGTTATAGCTATCACTTTAAAGAGTTACGTTGTAGTACTCAGTGTCACACGAAGTTGTGGAGATTCCAAGAGGTGGATATTTCATATACTGTTTGTTGGTTTGGGTATATGGCACTACCTATGCTTAAAGGAGTTACGTTGTAGTGCTCAGTATAGGTTCTTAGTTACACCTTCGTACAAGATTAAGTCACATATCTATGAGATGTTTACTTCATCCTCAGATTGGTTATATTGGGTTCTCTCCATACAGTGGTCATTTACTAGCTGGTTGGAATTTGAAGAGGTCGCTTAAAGGTTGAAGAGAAGAGAAGAGATTGTAGAATAAAGAGAGTCATATCCTATCAGCATATTCTCACAAATTATGCTTTCATGGTCTATCTACATTGCATCAGAAGTGTAAAGTACGGGTAATTTTGGCATGAACACACAATAGTATGATGATTTCGATACATCGCAACCATCAGGAGGGAGAAGAACATGCCAAAAGAAGTAGTGTTTCATCTCTTGTACGTTGGTTGATCGAGGGAATTGTGCTTACACTAGAACCGAAGAAGTACTAATGATGTGTACATCGGAGCGTATTACCAACCTTCTGTGCAATACTATGTGAGTTATGCTATGATGCTCCCAGAATGACAACCACGGTGCAAACTCATTAGTATCTACCTTATCCACTGCGAGATGAGAAGAGAGTTGTCAGTTCAGGAGGGAGCAGAAGAAAAAGAATAAAGGCTCACTAGTTAGGAGGGAGTAATAACCTAACTAGACCATTACAGTTGAAGTTCAGAGCTACAAAGACCTTTGCAGTCAGTGTCAAAGATCATACGCCGAGATCGTCGGAAGAGAGAACTTCAAGTCTGCCTCAGTATCTAGACTACAGAGACTCTGCGCTTCAACAACGTCAACATAGTTTACTATTGTTGTAATCTACATGTTTATGTGTTTATAGGTCTCATTGTATCCATTCATGTGTGACGATATCTTGGAGGGAGATTGTTAGCTTCGCTTTTTTATAAAGATAACGTCACACATGTGAAATGGACTAGATTAGATACTACAGGGACTACTATTGTCAAGTAGGCAAAGTAATGTTGTAATGAGCCTATAAATACCCCTCATGACTCTCCATGAGGGGTGTGGGAAAGTGTGTGTAAAGTTTAGCTTCATTTCATATTTAATAAAACCCTTTTCTCCACCTTTCTCTCTCTACTTTCTCTCTCTAAAACAATGATGTATTTCGATCAACCTCGACCTCCGGAACGTGTTTCTTGCTATTAATAGTTGCTAATCAACTAACCCAATTACTAAGATGCAATCAAAATAAAATACTAAAAATGAAAATAAACTAAATTAAGATAGAGGTGTGAGCAATATATGGGAGAGTTGTGTTTTCTTAGATTTCACTACTCCCTAGATATCTTTTACAGGTTAATTACTTGTTACAGTTGCGTGGATGACGGATTGTATTCCTTAATACCATTCATGGGGTGGCGTACTTACTTCCCCAATCCTATAAGCTCCTACTTCACTCCTATGTCGAGCTGGCTAAGAAGCTCCTAACATGGGATCACTAGAATTCGCTCATGCATTAAATACAACCATAAAAACCTAGTACACATCGGTTCATGTTTCTTAAGACGTTCAAGCATGTTACACAATGGAGATCTGCCAGTTTTCTTAAGCCTAACATTGAAATCATTCATCCATTACAACTATAAACAAGCAATCAACCTATAATCAACATCTAGGTTTCATTACATCTAAGCAAACACATGAAAGATCTAGCCTAGCATGTTAAAATCAAGACAAGCATAAGATATATTCAAACAACACATAGACATATTGAATGAATTGAAAGAGGACTTATCTTAATTGAACATGAAAGGTTTCAAGGGGTGAAAACCCTTGAAAATACTGTTACAAACGACCTAGGGTTTATTAGGTTCGACCCTAGTATTCTCCACACAAGTTCCTCTCTTAATGAATGAAAAATAGAAAAGTATATATAGATTTTGTGAGGTGACAGCGTCAAGAGTAAATTTCTGACGCCGTCATTTCGCCGCCAATAAACTCCTCGGACTGCCTAGATCTAGGTTTGACGCCGTCACGTGTAGTCCATCTTCAGGCTGTCACCATTTTAACTCTTGACGCCCTTCTCTTGATGCCTTCAGGTTTTCACTGGGTCGTCATGGATTTTACTCCTGACGCCGTCACAATTTCCTTCTTGACGCCGTCAGGTACTGTTCTCAGCATGGAAAATTAAGTCTTTGCCGTTTTCTTCACTTTTATGCTCCAAAAACGTCCAAAATGCTACCTTTTCCAGAATTCACTCCCAAAGTACCTAAAATCACAAAAGGAACGATTTAGGGCAATATTTGATCAAATAAATTCAATTCTGGGCTTAAATGACCCCCTTACACTTGAGATTTGCTTGTCCTCAAGCAAATGCGCTTTTATTTTAATCAAAATACAAGTTAGGGGTCATTTAACACTAATATAAAAGTAATTACAACAAATAATCGTTCCATTAAAGACCAAAGACAAACACGGAGGTCATACACTAGCACCTCACAAATAGTGTTTAGATACTCACATCTCTCGGGTGTAATAAAGTAATATCACAATATAGAAATGGAAAACATCTCTTACTACCTGTCATAGCAAAATAGATTACCATAGGCTTGGGAAAGGATCAAACCTCCACCACATGGCGTAAGCACCTAGGATAAACTATCAAAGAGGTCTTTTAAAGGGTTGTAACGTTAGGTGTAGGGATATGGAATACACGGTTTTGTTGGATATAGGCAGTCTTTACTGGTGGCGAGTTAATCATCTTGGTTAATTACATGTAAAATATGGCGTTGCTAAGCCAAGACTAGACTCGACTTAAACTAATAAATAAAAATAACAAAAACATAAAATATACATAGAATGAAACGGGATGGTAGTCCGTATGTTTTTTCTCTTTTCCCTTTTTCTATTTTTTTTTCTATTTCTTGTTTTTTCGATTTTTTTTATTTTATTTTTTTTTTATTATTTTTTTTTTTTTGCATACACTTTTACCCTACCATCCAAAATAATACATCATAGGGAATGAACATTCCCCTTACACTTGAATTTTTACATACTTTACAATAAACTAATCTAATGATTCGAATTAAGAAAATCAAAACGCTTGGAGTACTTTTAAGATTAACGCACATATGGGGGTAATAATATGATGTTCTTCCCCATTACTCCATAACATAAGTACTTTACCCATGAGTCCCAATCGTCCCAAAACAATATGTACAAGGATATGACTCGACTTAGCAACAATGTTATCAATTAGATAATTAACTAAGGGTTTAAACATGTAACAATAATGCACTAAAGATGAGTGCATACACGGAAGACTAAGGCGATTTGGTTGTACATTTAAGTGGGGTGTAACAAATTCTTCCTTTAAGTAAGATGCTTAAAGTTAGAAACGAAAAGATAGGCTCGGAGGGGTGTACTAGGGGTTTCGTGTACTAAAAATGAGTACAACGCTAAGGGTGTGGGAAAAATTAGTTGACTTAACTAGCCAAGTAATATGACTTAAATGGTCAAGTAATTATAATACGGATTTAACACAAGGGTGATCCTAATGCCTCTTATCATGTAGTAAATCCTACTACACGAATGTAGTCTCACTAGCGGTCTCGGGATGCATCACTAACGCAAGTTCTAGAATCTAAATGCTACAGGTACACTCATAAGCACTAATAGTAAATGCTTTTCCTATCAAATCTAAAGGCGAACATCACATATTTGGGTGGAAAATTTTTCTGTATGGTACGGTTTTGTGCTAGT
This sequence comes from Artemisia argyi, assembly GCA_030686995.1. Taxonomy (NCBI): domain Eukaryota; kingdom Viridiplantae; phylum Streptophyta; class Magnoliopsida; order Asterales; family Asteraceae; genus Artemisia; species Artemisia argyi. The sequence continues at coordinate 83,539,137 of CM060687.1, forward strand.
CATACAACTCCTATCCATGAGACACTTGCTATGGCTAAAGTTTTTTTCCTAAATGTTGTAAAAAATTTTAAATTTGGTGCTAAAATTACACTAACAAGTATTTCTCATAGTTTTATTACACATCTACCATCAAACAAACAAACTAAAGCGAAAGTGTATCTGTAAGGTATCATCATTTTACCCTCCCCTTACACTTAGGATGAACATTGTCCCCAATGTTCAAGTAAAGAATGTAAAAGTGAAATAAGAAAAACGAATGAAATCAAATACTCCCCTGATTCGCTCGGTATGGATAATAAGGTGGCCAGGTTAGATCTTCCTCCAAGAAAATGAACAATCAAAGCTTCCCTTCAAGAATATAAATCATCTTCTTGTCATATATAACCTGTTAAACCTGAGAAAACAGACAAGGCAACCTCGCATAAAATCGGCGGCAATCTATATATGCTAATGATGCGTGGGAATCGCAACAGGCTTTACTTCTCGAGGGATCTCGAGAAGCTTACAACCCCCACCAGGCAGTGTACCTGATCGTTGTAGTATAGTATAGTGACAAGTACCGGGGGATTGATCGTTCAGCTTAGGAATAGTGTCGCTAGGATTAGAAAGCCTCAATACTAGTTCTAAAGGTGAGGGATGATTATTTTTGTATTTTTATATTTTTATGAAAGCAAGTAAAATCTCGGGGTTTTGAAGGATTTGGGCGGAATTAGTTGCTAATCAACTAACCCAATACTAAGATGCAATCAAAATAAAATACTAAAAATGAAAATAAGCTAAATTATACTAAAGTTGTGAGCAGTAATTGGAGAAAATGTGTTTACTTAGATTTCACTACTCCCTAGATATCTTTTACACGTTAATTACTTGTTATAATTGCATGGATGACGGATCGTATTCCTTAATACCATTCATGGGGTGGCACACATAACTCCCCAATTCTATGAGCTCTTATCTCCTCCTACACCATACCCAGCACAACTATAGTGATTGTAAACAGTGGCTCATGCATTAAATACAACCAATAAAGACCTAGTGCGCCTCGGTTCATGTTTCTTAAGACGTTCAAGCATGTTACCATTTGGAGATCTGCCAGTTTTCTTAAGCCTAACATATAAATCATTCATCCAAGACAAGAATAAACAAGTAATCAACACATAATCAATATCTAGGTTTCATTAGATCTAAGCAAACACAAAAGAGATCTAGCCTAGCATGATAGAATTAAGACAAGAACAAGATATAGACAACCAACACATAGACATATTGATTGAATTAGGAGAACACTTATCTTGATTAATCATGCAAGGTATCAAGGGGTTGGAACCCTTGAAAAACCTGTAAAGTTACACCAAAATCATACTTAGGGTTTCTCCCAAAACTTCTCTCTTTAATGTGTGAAAAATAGAAAACTATATATAGAAAAACAGGTCTGACGGCGTCAAGACAAACAATGTGACGCCGTCACCTCACCGCCAAAACTCTCCTCGGACTGCCTAGATCCACTTCTGACGCCGTCAAGACATATATACTTCCAGGCCGTCACGACTCTTTTACTCTTGACGCCCTTCCTACGTGACGCCGTCAAATCCGTTCTGAGTCGTCATGGAAATTCATGAGATTTGCTCTTGACGCCGTCAAGGTGTTGCTCTTGACGCCGTCACCTACTGTTCCCAGCATGGAAAATTAAGACTTTGGCGTTTTCTTCACTTTTATGCTCCAAAAACGTCCGAATTGCTTCCTTTTCCAGATTTCTCTCCCAAAGTACCTAAAATCACAAAAGGAACGATTTAGGGCAATATTTGATCAAATAAAGTCAATTCCGGGCTTAAATGACCCCCTAAAAGTGGTTCAGTTTTCGCCTTATCAGCTAACAAATCCTAGAAAACAAAATAAGATATAATGCTTGTGGAATGATGTTTGCAGATTTCCTGGAGATTATAAAACTAAAGATTCAACAAAAACCTTAAGACCCCGTTAGAAAAACAAAACTGGTAAAATTTCCAGAATTTTACACGTGACGCTGTCAGGAATTTCTTCCTGACGCTGTCAGAAGTGACCTGCAGAAATTCTTATGTTAAGTTTCCGGAAAATTTCTGGAAAAACTTTGTCCTACTTCCTGGAAAATCCTGCAAAACATCATTATGACTCGATACAAGCATTTGACTTTAACAAATACGAATATACATGTTCATTCAATATTGTGGAGAATCATGATCGAGTTAGTTTTTTAAAAACATATTTGGGGTTTCCCCTTACACTTATCTTTTGCGAAATACCTTTGGATGAAGTTAAGACTAAGCCAAACAACAAAATAAAGTATTTTCACCATTTTAGTTTGAAACATGATCTACCAACAATAAAAATAAAGCATGCATACGGAAACAAATAACAATCAAACAAAATAAAAATCACACAAAACATGGGTTACCTCCCAAGAAGCGCTTGATTTTGTTCGAGTCACGAGCCTGACTCTACCCTTATTTAACGGAAATAAGGGAGGTTTTCCCTACACTTAGGATTAAGTGCGGGTGGAAGTAGCGATACACACCCTTAGGGTGGAAATATGCCATGTGAGGAAAGAGTGGTGGATGAATTATATGCTCAAAGGGCTGTGCTCCTATCATCATAACCTTACCTAATTCAATTGGGTTAGTGGGCAGATTAAGATTTTCTCTTAGAAAGGGATCATCTTCTATCAACTTCGAGAGACTCCTAGTTGGGAATCCATCTTGACCTAATAAACCTGGTTTAAACCCATAATGTTTCTTATGATCAATCATGAATGGGTGATGTAAGTGTGTAAGGTCATGTTCCACTCCTATGTCAGCTTCCTCTCTACAAGGCTTAGAGTCGTCTACTACCTTTGTCCTAAGACTACCCGGACTATATGGTTTGATGGGTGGATCGGAACCTATTTCAATTCCTAAATTTTCATCCAAGGATGGAAGATTAGGTAACGGTTTTGGTTGAGGCTCCGATTCATCAAAACTAGGAACTTCCCTAAAACTAAGAGTAAGGTTATCATTATAAGTATTCAAACCTATATCCTCTAGTTGTGTTTGGTTAAAAGGTTCTACCTCAATTGGGATTCCTAAAGTCTCTTCTACTTCTTCCGGGTAAGTCACGGGTGGTGTGTATGCCTCAAATGATGGTAGGACTCGTGGGGTACTTGGTGAGCTTATGTTATTTACTTCATCATTCCCTGTGTCACAATCACCTATATCCTCAACATGTGTTTTATTATAATCTAACCCTAACATTTTCCCAAGTATCTCACGTGCTTCTCTAGGCATCTCAACTTCTATATCCGACTCATATGGATCATCCTCAATATTCTGACTACTATATACAAATTGCCCAAAAGATTCATCATGTGTTTCTTGAGATTCATCATCATTGATCATAAAACCTAGGTCTTTTTGATCAATGTGATCATGTTCGGCTACATTCTCCATCACATCAAGGTCACCTATGGGTTCATCCTGTATTACGGTAGTGCCTAACCATGACATGCAGCTAGGTGGCTCATACGAAACTATCCTAGGTGAAGGTTCATATGGTGCATAGGTTTCACTAAGTGAGGCATTTTGAGGGGTTGATGGAGCTCCTAAGGTGAATTCTTTAAAAGTCTTATGCCCTTGGCCTCTTTTCTCAAGGTACTCAATAAAATCAATATAAGATCCTGTCCTCCTCATTTCATTCGTCCATCTTGGTATATCCAAACTGGTGTAATTATACTTTTTTTGGTAAAACTCTAACGTCGGACTTGGTGGATTCGCGTTCTCTATAATGGCAAACGGAATAGTCAATGAACTTAATTTACTAACAAAGGCACAAAGAAAAAGATAGACTAAAGAAAACGTAAAAATAAAAATAAAATCTTACTAGAAAGGAATCTAGCAAGTAGACCTAATAAAAAGAAATTCTAACCTAGACAATAACTATTCCCCGGGCTGCGGCGCCAAAAACTTGATGCGTGGGAATTGCACCAGGCTTTACCTCTCGAGGGATCTCGAGAAGCTTACAACCCCCACCAGGCAGTGTACCTGATCGTTGTAGTATAGTATAGTGACAAGTACCGGGGGATTGATCGTTTAACTTGGGAATAGTGTCGCTACGATTAGAAAACCTAAAGACTAGGTCTAGAGATGAGGGATGATTCTTTTTGTATTTTTATGTTTTTAGGAAAGCAATTAAAAATCTCAGTTTCGAAGGAGTTGGGCGGAATTAGTTGCTAATCAACTAACCCAATTACTAAGATGCAATCAAAATAAAATACTAAAAATGAAAATAAACTAAATTAAGATAGAGGTGTGAGCAATATATGGGAGAATTGTGTTTACTTAGATTTCACTACTCCCTAGATATCTTTTACAGGTTAATTACTTGTTACAGTTGCGTGGATGACGGATTGTATTCCTTAATACCATTCATGGCGTGGCGTAGTTACTTCCCCAATCCTATAAGCTCCTACTTCACTCCTATGTCGAGCCAGCAAAGAACCTCCTAACATGGGATCACTAGAATTCGCTCATGCATTAAATACAACCATAAAAACCTAGTACACATCGGTTCATGTTTCTTAAGACGTTCAAGCATGTTACACAATGGAGATCTGCCAGTTTTCTTAAGCCTAACATTGAAATCATTCATCCATTACAACTATAAACAAGCAATCAATCTATAATCAACATCTAGGTTTCATTACATCTAAGCAAACACATGAAAGATCTAGCCTAGCATGTTAAAATCAAGACAAGCATACGATATATTCAAACAACACATAGACATATTGAATGAATTGAAAGAGGACTTATCTTAATTGAACATGAAAGGTTTCAAGGGGTGAAAACCCTTGAAAATACTGTTACAAACGACCTAGGGTTTATTAGGTTCGACCCTAGTATTCTCCACACAAGTTCCTCTCTTAATGAATGAAAAACAGAAAAGTGTATATAAATTTTGTGAGGTGACGGCGTCAAGAGTAAATTTCTGACGCCGTCATCTCGCCGCCAATAAACTCCTCGGAATGCCTAGATCTAGGTTTGACGCCGTCACATGTAGTCCATCTTCAGGCTGTCACCATTTTAACTCTTGACGCCCTTCTCTTGATGCCTTCAGGTTTTCACTGGGTCGTCATGGATTTTACTCCTGACGCCGTCACAATTTCCTTCTTGACGCCGTCAGGTACTGTTCTCAGCATGGAAAATTAAGTCTTTGCCGTTTTCTTCACTTTTATGCTCCAAAAAACGTCCAAAAATGCTTCCTTTTCCAGAATTCACTCCCAAAGTACCTAAAATCACAAAAGGAACGATTTAGGGCAATATTTGATCAAATAAATTCAATTCCGGGCTTAAATGACCCCTTAAAAACGGTTCATTTTTCGCCTCATCAAAAACATCTCTCACTACTTGTCATAGCAAAATAGATTACCATAGGCTTGGGAAAGGATCAAACCTCCACCATTTGGCGTAAGCACCTAGGATAAACTATCAAAGAGGTCTTTTAAAGGGTTATAACGTTAGGTGTAAGGATATGCAATACACGGTTTTGTAGGATAAAGACAATATTTACTGGTGGCGAGTTAATCATCTTGGTTAACTACATGTACAATATGGTGTTGCTAAGCCAAGATTAGACTCGACTTAAGCTAATGAATCGAAAATAACAAAGACATAAAACAAACATAGATTGAAATGGGATGGTAGTCCGTATGTTTTTTCTCTTTTATTTTTCAAATTTTTTTCTTTTTCTTAATTCTTTTGATATTTTTGGATTTTATTTATTTATTTATTTATTTATTTATTTTTGCATACACTCTTACCCTACCATCTAAAATAGTACATCATAGGGAATGTAAATTCCCTTACACTTGAATTTTTACATACTTTACAATAAACTAATCTAATGACTCGAATCAAGATAATCAAAACACTTGGAGTACTTTTAAGATTAATGCACATATGGGGGTTATAATTAGATGTTCTTCCCCATTACTCCATAACATAAGTACTTTACCCATGAGTCCCAATCGTCCCAAAACAATATGTATAAGATATGACTCGACTTAGCAATCATGTAATCAATTAGATAATTAACTAAGGGTTTAAACATGTAACAATAATGCACTAAAAATGAGCGCATACACGGAAGGCTAAGGCGATTTGGTTGTACATTTGGGTGGGTTGTAAAAAATTCTTCCTTTAAGTAAAATGCTTAACGTTAGAAACGAAAAGATAGGCTCGGAGGGGTGTACTAGGGGTTTCGTGTACTAAAAATGAGTACAACACTAAGGTGTGGGAAAATTAGTTGACTTTACTAGTCAAGTAATATGACTTAAATGGTCAAGTAATTATGATACGTGTTTAACACAAGGGTGATCCTAATGCCTCTTATCATGTAGTAAATCCTACTATACGAATGTAGTCTCACTAGCGGTCTCGGGATGCATCACTAACGCAAGTTCTAGAATCTAAATGCTACCGGTACACTCATAAGCACTAATAATGAATGCTTTTCCTATCAAATCTAAAGACGAACCTCACATATTTGGGTGGAAAATTTTTCTGAATGGTATGGTTTTGTGCTAGTCATACGACTCCTATCCATGAGACGCTTGCTAAGGCTAAAGTTTCACCCCTAAATGTTGTAAAAGCTTTTAAATTTGGCGCTAAAATTACACTAACAAGTATTTCTCTTAGTTTTATTACACACCTACCATCGAACAAACAAACTCAAGTGCAATAGTATCCTATAAGGTATCATCATTTACCCTCCCCTTACATTTAGGATGAACATTGTCTCCAATGTTCAATTAAAAGATGTAAAAGTAAAACAGGTAAAAGAATGAGAACAAATACTCCCCTGATTCGTTCGGTGTGGATAGTGTGTCAACAAGGTTAGATCTTCCTCCAAGAAAATGAACATTCAAAGCTTCCCTTCCAGAAAATAAATCATCTTCTTGTCATATATAATCTGTTAAACCTGAGAAAACAAACAAGGCAACCTCGCGTAAAATCGGCGGCAATCCATATATACTAACAAATCCTAGAAAAATAGCATATATATCATAAATCGCTTTCTAGGAATGTAAAGGATATAACGCTTGTGGAATGAATGTTTGCAGATTTTCGAGAGTTTATAAAACTAAAGAATTAACAAAAACTTTAAGACTCCGTTAGAAAAACAAAACTCGCAAAATTTCTAGAATTTTACACATGACGCCGTCAGGAGTTAATTCCTGACGCCGTCAGAAATGACCTGCAGAAATCTTTACGTTAGGTTTCCAGAAAATTTCTGGAAAAACTTATGTCCTACTTCCTGGAAAATCTTGCAAAACATCATTATGACTCGATACAAGCATTTGACTCTAACAAATACTAATATACATGTTCATTTAATATTGTGGAGAATCATGATCAATTTCATTCTTATAAACAAATTTGGGGTTTCCCCTTACACTTTAGCTTTTGCAAAATACCTTTATATAAAGTTAAGACGAAGTTAAACAACAAAATAAAGCATTTTCACAATTTAGGTTGAAACATGATCTGCCAACAATAAAAATAAAGCATGCATACGGAAACAAATAACAATCAAACAAATAAAAATCACACAAAACAGGGGTTGCCTCCCAAGAAGCGCTTTTCTTTATTTACGAGTCTTGTAGCTAGACTCAAGGTCATGGGCTATTACTTGACCTCATCTTCAAATGTTACATCCTCCTCACTAATCATCTCATTACTACTTTCTTGATAATGTTTTATGCGTTGTATGTTGACAGTGAACTCTCTATTTTCATCGTCTATTAACACAACAGCGCCAGTTTTAGAGGAACTAATCACAGTAAAGGGCCCACACCGTCTATTAACACAACAGCGCCAGTTTTAGAGGAACTTAACCGAGAATTGTACAATAGAACTTTGTCTCCTTCTGAGAACTCCTTAGGTTTCTTAATTCGCTGGTCATGCCATCTTTTCGCCCTTTCTTTATATGTAACGGAGGATTCATACGCTTTGTCACAACTCGTAAAATTCCGGTCATTTTCCAAACCTCGACAATTTACTATTCACAAGTTACTATTCATCAGTTACTATTCATCGATCACTATTCATCATTTTTGAGGTCAATTTGATATTTCGAGAAACATTCAAGAAATTTTACTATTCACCTGACACTATTCATTTCCGAGAGAAAACCACTATTCACGTGCATTACTCATTTCAACGTAAATTTAGTTTACGAGTATTTCGAATTCGCGTAACCGTATTGGTTCAGGAGCGAATTCATGCATTATCATTTGGGACATCTCATACAGACTAGAAGTAGTCTACGTATCATCATTATGGCACTTGCATACTATGCCACTCGTAAGATATTTAAATTAATACTTTTCGTATAACTACCTTTTACGTTTAATTATTTCTAAATAAACGTTAACACGCAATCAATGATGTGGCTAACACGTCCGACACTCCCGACTATGATCCCAATATATTTTTATATTCATTTTAATAATATAAAAATTATAATATTAATTTACCCGGTATTTTGGAAATTTATCTAATTTATATCGTACGCCTAATTTAATTACGACGGTTTTCGTAGAAACTAAACAATAATTATCTAAACACCCAATAATTTTACCCAACCCATTTTTATAATTTTTATAACTTTATTTTATCCCGGTTAACTCCGTTAAAATTTATTTTTAGTTAACCCGGTACCCGGTACACTTTAAAACTACAAAATATACACAAAATAATACAAAGTCACAAAAGTCTTACACTCCAACCCCCCCCCCCCCCCCCCTCCAATTTTCCGCCCCCCCCCCCCCCCCCATAACAATCACTTACAAGTTTACTTACTTACTCTATCTTCATAAATAACTAGTACTAACTACATATAATAATTATAATGCTAATAATACATATACTAGAAAACTAGATCTTTTCTCTCATTTTCACAAGTGCAAGAAATATTTCATCTCTCTTTTCTCTCTACTCACCTCACGGCAACAACATCAAGGAGAAGGCCAAGACCAATTTTTTTTTTCTCAAGATTAAGTGTTTATCTAGTTTAGCTAGGTTATTCTTACAAGGTTTTGAAATACAAACTTAAGAATACTAAGGTTTTCATCATCTAATCACACCATCCTTCAAGTAAGTATAACAAACTCATTTTTATAATTTTACCAAGTTTATACAAGATCCATATGATATATATACTAGATCTACATGCATATGCAATTTATACCACTTTATTTTACAAACTTATAACTTTTGAACCCTAGAAAGTGTATATGGTTAGATCCTTGTTAGATCCACTTGGTTTATGATGTTTAGGAACCCATGACACCCTAAGAAGGTGTATGGTAGGATTAGACTAGTTTTGTGGTGATTGAAAGTGGTTTGATTGAAGTTAGAACTAGTTTGGAGACTTGAAAATGGTTTTTGAAACTATATATTGACCTACTATCCCTATTTTTATTTCGTGGGAAAATTAGTTGATGGTGGTTAAATTTTGACCAAAGATTTAGAAAATACTTTCAAAAACGAAACTTTAGGCGAAAGAACGGATTAAAACGAGTTTATAACGAAGGAGATATGATTTTTGTAAATTTAACGACGAAAACTATTTTTCTAAAAACTGCTTGCTGTTTGGCAGTTTTCGACGGGTAAATAGAGGCATTAAACGTAATCTAGAGGAACCGAGCTATCGAAAATATATTACTACATACTAAAACGAATCCGTGAATATAAAGAACGAGGAAAATGAACCTAAAACGACCAAGTTATACGCGTTTTAAGATCACCAAAACTATATATATATATATATATATATATATATATATTTGATCACAAATAAAAATAATAACTTACGCACTAAATGGTATATTTTCTAGAAACGTTACTAAGGACTATATTCTTAACAAATGAATACGTATGACCCAAGAGAATATTTATACGACTTAACGACGTTATTTTTAGGTTTTCGATACGAGGAATATAATGCTAACATTTTCATACGAGATAATACGACAAGTTATATACTTCTATATTTGGACTTATTTTTCCTAAGTATGGAAACTATTTTACTATGACGATAACTAGTATTTCTAAATTATGAGTGGTATAGGTATCATGTGCATGTGCATTCATTACATCACGGCATGATCTAAATTAGATCACGATTATTCATTTAGGTTGCGGCTAGTGTTCGCGCCTCATTGTCCCGATTACTTTACCATCGTTGTACCATCTTTGTACTATCACTCCAGGTGAGTTCTCATAGCCCCGTTTTTAGTACTTATTTGATTTTAAATCCCACGGGGGAGAATACATTGCACAATTATTTTTGTACATGCCTAAGTATTAAATTCTATACATTGCTTAAGTTGTTAGTACTATCACTTCAAGTCCCCTTATTATCATGGACCGTTAATTATATTGCCAAGCGAGAGTGAGTGGATAGATCTATCGAGGGTGACGCCTCCATTCGTGTTTGGGTTGCTCCATAAGGAAAACGAATGCATTTCATGTCTAATTATAGTACGAGTGCCTGATAAACACTCCTTTGGGGCCAATTTTAGTACGTCTAGCTTCGGTGCCATGAGCTTAAGAGACAATGTAGCACTTTTGACATTTTAGTACTTTACTTTATACTTATGGCTATTGTACATACGATTTAACTTATAAACCTATGATTATTCACCAACTTTATGTTGACCGTTTTTCGCAATGTATTTCTCAGGTTATTAAGGTAGCTCATGTTGCATACATTTGGACCTTCATGGAGTCGCGGAGTCGACGCGTCTCACCATATTTTCTGCACTTATGAAACGTTTGATCTTGTTGAACTTATTTTAACTATATTGGCAAACTCTTTTGGGACCTAAGCTTTGAAAACTCTGAATGTTTTAATGATCAAACGTTGTATTTTCTAAACGACACTTTAGGTCGTTCAATATAACTGTAACTATGGTGCTATGACAGTCACCCCCAGGTATTCCATTCCGCTGCTAAAAACAGGTATTTTGGGGGTGTGACAGATTGGTACCAGAGCTAAGGTTATAGCGAACTAGGATGTATCATGGACCCTAGACTATAACCACATCATCATAGCATCTCATCATTTCATCATAGGTGCATATTCACTATACATGTTGCTTTACGCACACACTGTAGGAGTTATTCATACCCATACTCATATATATATATGATTATTTTGACCTGGTTCACTAGTGACATGTCTTCAGATACCCACGCTGTTATCCTTTCGTCGGATTCCGACATTGAAGATGCCTTGTCATCTTCCACTACCATTATACCACCTGTTGCACTTATGCCGCTATTAGCACCATTGAATTGTTAAAGGAATAAGGTTCTCCTATCATTCAGCCTATACATAGAATGCCGTTTGGTAGAGTAGTCAGACTTAATTTTTAATGGACTTATTAGGATGATTATTGCAAGGGAGATGGTATGTTTTCTTTCCTTCACTAGTAGGGCGCTTACTACTCAGATACTACCGCCACCATCAGCCGCTTATTACACTATTGGTCGTCCCATAGTGCATACTTCAACTTTACCTCTTAGATGTCGCGAGATTGTGCGAAAGAGGGTAGTATTCCATTTACTATTATCATCATTATCTCCTAACCCATCACTAGGATCTCATCGTCACCAATGTTATTCTCATCCTTTAGAATACCACTATTGTCATTTCCCTTTTTCCATTTTCACTTGCCACGAATTAGATAACACCTTTTGGATAATACCAAGATTACGGACTCGACAGGAACATCTGCAGGTTCCTCAAGAATGGCTTAGAATCTACACTATCTAGGACTTGATCGATGCACAACTTCAGACACCACTTCAGGACTATCTCGACCTTATGATGCCATAAACCTGATTTCACCTAGAAGGACTACAGGAAATCTTTAGACTAGATTTATATCTTTACTGGCTTTTACTATTATCCTAGCCACGGGAGGTGTGGCATAGTTCAAAGAAACTTGTAGTATTTTGATTGTTGTACAAACGAAATCACCAAGTGTTGACTCTACCATTTGGATATGGTTGTGCTATCTATGATATTGGTCCATATAGACCGAAACCTTCATGTATTGTATTCATGTGTTATGAATAGGATGATCCTTATTACCCATAGATTCTCATGGACTCTTATGATTTGATGAAAATAGATTTAAGCAAACCACTTCAAGCATGACGCAAGTCGCCGTTGGACAATCCATTGCCAGGAACGTAACTACCCGCCCTCACCAAGGAACTTACTCACGTGGAATTTATGGGTTGTAATCCCTCCTCCTTTAGCGGAAATATAGACACAAAGGAATTTCTCAAATGGTTCGAAGAATTAGAAACAATCTTTCAATGTGGTGACTGCCGTAAGGAAGACAAAGTTAAGTTCGCCACTTGCACTTTTCGGGAGCATGCCCAGAAATGGTGGACTAAGTATGTCCAGGTAGTAGGAGTTGATGCTGCTTACTCACACTCTTGGGAGAAACTAAAAAGGATGATGAGTTTGAAGTTCTGTGTGAAAAGCGAATTACAAGCAATCGAATAGGAAACACTAAACCTTACCATGGTAGGAGATGATGTTGTTAAGTATACTGCTTCTTTCTATGATTTCGCTCGACTAGGCTCTGCAATGGATGAACCAGAAAGCAAGAAACTTGAAAGGTACATCGGAGGACTTTCTCCTGAAATTCGTATGTTGGTCAACTCATTGGAACCCGATACCATGCCTGAAGCTATCAGGATGGCGATCGAAGCAAAGGAACGCATAGCTCACCCCAAGATCTTAGGAAGAAAAAGTGACAATAAAAGGAAGTGGAACAACAACCGAGGTGAGAATGCCACACAAGGACCACCCAAGAGACAAGGAGTTGCTAAACCTAATGCTACAGGTCTAAAGGAAAAGAATGATTACCTTGGTATTTTACCTAAGTGTGAAGAGTGCCAACATCATCATAACCCAGGTCGTTGCCCGGAACCATGTGGCAACTGTAAGAAGGTTAACCACAAAACCAGGGACTGCAGGTTTCCAACTGAGGGTGATAATCAGAAATCATCAATAACATGTTTTGGCTGTGGTGTAGTGGGACACTTCAAGAGTGAATGCCCAGAGTTGGGAAGCCAGAATTGGAAGAAGAAGTTTATGTTTTAGTTATGTGAACCATCGTTTGAGCCCTCTAGGGTTGTACTTTCTTTTGGTACTTTCCATAAGTACGTTGGTGTAACCTAGTAGTATTAACCACTTTCCTATCTAATGTAATGACTATCTTTTGTTACCTTCTGTGATAACCATAACTTTCGTTTACTTCATTTTCTATCCCAATCGTTCAATCTTTAAATCGTTTCGCAACATTATACCATTGTCTTATTTAGGGAATAGACCGATTTCGTATTTGACGGATTAGTAGATTATTACCATTCCATAGTATTTACCCATGTATCCAATAAACCATTCAACAAGTTTTATTTCAAACTATTTTACTACTTTATGGGGAAATTGTTTTTACCGAATTTCTAAAATAAGCCGTTTTGTTACCGTACTATAAACTGATTTTTCCGATATTACACCAAATATTTACTATTATTACGCGAAACAATTTTTATATTACTTTGAAAGGAAATGACTAGAATACCATTCTTCGAAACAAAACGTTGAACACCATCTAAAACTTTTGAGAAAAATAATATTATTTTGACTAAATCAAGCATCGCATCATTAGTCCTCAACTATACATAGCCTGATCACCTATGTATACTTCAGGAAGGATTATGCCATGAAGGAAATAGTTACTTTTTAAAGTATTGCTAATAACAATCTTCATTTAAAAGCGTTTTAAACAAGTAAACTCTTTTATAAATATCTTTTTCTGACAAACTCTCCCTGGATACTTACCCCACCTGTCACACACTTAGTCATTAAGTTGGACTTTCCATTGACTTCTTTAGGAGAGACTTCCCATATTAAGTACTAGGAGGATTCCTCGATACAAGAAAAACAATAAAAGGATTACGAAACTACTAACCTAGACTAGAAGTATACACCAAGACAATTTATAACTCAACAACAATTCTAAAATGCCACTGGACCATCCGACCCACCATCTCTGACCTAGTTGTCCAATTTATTATTCAAAGGTACTAGCTAGACTGAGCTACAGGATCAAACACATTGTGAAGGTATGCTAAGCAACACCATGGGAATAAACCAAGCCTCCTAACCGATACTGTAGAGTGTTTTGAGTTAACATGGTCTCATCCATACGCAAACTTCCCTGCAGTGAGTTTACGCCAAGAATGATTGATTCGAATTATGGATATCGATATAGATTCCCCTAAAGCATTATGTTCTCTAGAACTTCTGGATAACCTCACCTATACATCGAGAAAGGCATCAGACTCAAGAATATCTCCCCAGCTACATGTGAAGACAATACGGTAATTCATCGACAGAGTATCAATTGAAACCCTCATATTGCCAACATGATGACAATTTCAACGATAAACCACCTCAAGACTTAAGTTGGTTGAATACCTAGGCTTGTAGTTCTGCCTGATAACCACCAATAGGCACCATCCAATATTAGGAACCGAACATCAGACATTTATGCATTATGCGAACATTACCTATCCTACTATTTTATCCTTGTTAGTATTTTCACTTTAAGTAATGTCGATTTAAAAATTTGTGTTTATACAAATCACATATCTCGAAGAAAATAATTTTTGAATTGCCTATTTTGAACAAATACGATCCTTTTAATCAATATTTAGCTAAACCGTTGTACAATGGGAAATATATAAACATCAAACTTTGGTAAACAGTCCTATTCACAACCTATTTGAAAACCGCGTCACATTTCCTAACTATTGAATTTTGAATCATCAAGAAAGATATTATTTAGTAAACCATTTGCTTCATTTTCTAAATTCGTTTATTCAGAAAAAGATTTCGACCAAAAACTCAAAAATCGCGAGATAAATTTTGAAAACCAATCACCATGCTACGTCGCTTATGCATTTAGGGCTTTGTGATTTGACAATAAGGAATATTGGATTATGTAATGAAGGAAATTAGGAGGAACACCATAGAACGATTACAAACGTCAGTAATGGAGACCAAGCACAGTAGGCAAAGAATGACACATGTCATAGCAATCCATTAGACCAAAACACAAAGAATCAAACATTGTTACCCATATTTTATCTTCTTCGTATAACGCCGTGTTCGAAAGACGTAACGTTGTGGAATTAGTCACAATATTTATTGTACCTATTTCAATTGTTCCTGAGAAAGGTGATCGAATCACCTCAGACTTCTAGCTATCATTTTAAGACTTCCTTCGGAACCCCATTTAGATGTAAACACCGCCTACTATCCTCAGACCGATGGTCAGAACGAGAGAACGATTCAAACATAGGAAAGTCATGCTTAGAGCATAAGTGATTGACTCTAGAAATGGTTGGACTAACCCTTTATCATAAATCAGATTCGTTTGCAACCATAGTTATCGCGCGAGCATAGAGACTACACCATTTGAGGCACTTTATGGTCGAAGTACCAATTACCCATTTACAGACCGAAATCGGAAAGTTAAATTCACTGGTCTAGAACTAAACTATGGAACAACAAAGGAAATTTCACAAGTCAAGAACCATTTACAAGCAACGAGAAACTGGTAGAAGTTAGGTTGGTACATGACGCACATCATACGGATTGGGTATCCTTGAACAGCAAACTAACCAGGTTCACGTGAAAGAACGAGCTAAGTTGAAAGCTTTGCCTTGGAGAGGCATGATACGATTTTGGTAACACGAGAGATTGAACCTTTAAGTATATTGGACCATTTCAGATTCATGTTAGAATCGACCAGCTGACATATAAGATTTGAGTTCTGGCAGAGTTCAGCAACATATATTACCCATATTACATTATAAACCTGAAAAAGCACTGATCATCTATTGACGAACCAAACTCGGAAAAAGCCAAACTCACTATTCCAATAGGCATTCATGAAATAACCAGAAATTTCCTACAAGTCAAGAATCAGTTACAAATTCTATAAGTTGTAAACTAGTAAAATCTCAAATTGGTAACCAGATTATGTTGAAAGTTCTGCCTAGGAAAGGCATGATATTTTTCAGGAAATTTGAAAGTTAAACCCGATATACACTGGACCACGTAATAGTTCAGACAGAGTAGGCCTAGTAGCCTTCAGACTTGAGCCTTGTTAGAGAACAGCCGTATTACACAACTATGTTTCACCTATTCAAATCCCAGGAAATGACTATCAGATTAGTCACTCATAATCCCATTTGGAAAGGAATCCAACCCAAAGACAAATGTAAACTTGGTAAGAGAACCAATAGAAATCATGGGCTGTTAGGTCGAACGGTTGAAGCAGAATCGAATCCCTATCGTGAAAGTTCGCTGAAATTCTCAATTATTATCATCTTTTCACCAATACCACTCCAGAGACCAACACAAACTGAACTTCGGGACGAAGTTCCTGTTAGAGGGGAAGACTGTCACAACTCGTAAAATTCCGGTCATTTTCCAAACCTCGACAATTTACTATTCACAAGTTACTATTCATCAGTTACTATTCATCGATCACTATTCATCATTTTTGAGGTCAATTTGACATTCCGAGAAACATTCAAGAAATTTTACTATTCACCTGACACTATTCATTCCCGAGAGAAAACCACTATTCACGTGCATTACTCATTTCAACGTAAATTTAGTTTACGAGTATTTCGAATTCGCGTAACCGTATTGGTTCAGGAGCGAATTCATGCATTATCATTTGGGACATCTCATACAGACTAGAAGTAGTCTACGTATCATCATTATGGCACTTGCATACTATGCCACTCGTAGGATATTTAAATTAGTACTTTTCGTATAACTACCTTTTACGTTTAATTATTTCTAAATAAACGTTAACACGCGATCAATGATGTGGCTAACACGTCCGACACTCCCGACTATGATCCCAATATATTTTTATATTCATTTTAATAATATAAAAATTATAATATTAATTTACCCGGTATTTTGGAAATTTATCTAATTTATATCGTACGCCTAATTTAATTACGACGGTTTTCGTAGAAACTAAACAATAATTATCTAAACACCCAATAATTTTACCCAACCCATTTTTATAATTTTTATAACTTTATTTTATCCCGGTTAACTCCGTTAAAATTTATTTTTAGTTAACCCGGTACCCGGTACACTTTAAAACTACAAAATATACACAAAATAATACAAAGTCACAAAAGTCTTACACTCACTCCAACCCCCCCCCCCCCCTCCAATTTTCCGCCCCCCCCCCCCCATAACAATCACTTACAAGTTTACTTACTTACTCTATCTTCATAAATAACTAGTACTAACTACATATAATAATTATAATGCTAATAATACATATACTAGAAAACTAGATCTTTTCTATCATTTTCACAAGTGCAAGAAATATTTCATCTCTCTTTTCTCTCTACTCACCTCACGGCAACAACATCAAGGAGAAGGCCAACACCAATTTTTTTTCTTTCTCAAGATTAAGTGTTTATCTAGTTTAGCTAGGTTATTCTTACAAGGTTTTGAAATACAAACTTAAGAATACTAAGGTTTTCATCATCTAATCACACCATCCTTCAAGTAAGTATAACAAACTCATTTTTATAATTTTACCAAGTTTATACAAGATCCATATGATATATATACTAGATCTACATGCATATGCAATTTATACCACTTTATTTTACAAACTTATAACTTTTGAACCCTAGAAAGTGTATATGGTTAGATCCTTGTTAGATCCACTTGGTTTATGATGTTTAGGAACCCATGACACCCTAAGAAGGTGTATGGTAGGATTAGACTAGTTTTGTGGTGATTGAAAGTGGTTTGATTGAAGTTAGAACTAGTTTGGAGACTTGAAAATGGTTTTTGAAACTACATATTGACCTACTGTCCCTATTTTTATTTCGTGGGAAAATTAGTTGATGGTGGTTAAATTTTGACCAAAGATTTAGAAAATACTTTCAAAAACGAAACTTTAGGCGAAATAACGGATTAAAACGAGTTTATAACGAAGGAGATATGATTTTTGTAAATTTAACGACGAAAACTATTTTTCTAAAAACTGCTTGCTGTTTGGCAGTTTTCGACGGGTAAATAGAGGCATTAAACGTAATCTAGAGGAACCGAGCTATCGAAAATATATTACTACATACTAAAACGAATCCGTGAATATAAAGAACGAGGAAAATGAACCTAAAACGACCAAGTTATACGCGTTTTAAGATCACCAAAACTATATATATATATATTTGGTCACAAATAAAAATAATAACTTACGCACTAAATGGTATATTTTCTAGAAACGTTACTAAGGACTATATTCTTAACAAATGAATACGTACGACCCAAGAGAATATTTATACGACTTAACGACGTTATTTTAAGGTTTTCGATACGAGGAATATAATGCTAACATTTTCATACGAGATAATACGACAAGTTATATACTTCTATATTTGGACTTATTTTTCCTAAGTATGGAAACTATTTTACTATGACGATAACTAGTATTTCTAAATTATGAGTGGTATAGGTATCATGTGCATGTGCATTCATTACATCACGGCATGATCTAAATTAGATCACGATTATTCATTTAGGTTGTGGCTAGTGTTCGCGCCTCATTGTCCCGATTACTTTACCATCGTTGTACCATCTTTGTACTATCACTCCAGGTGAGTTCTCATAGCCCCGTTTTTAGTACTTATTTGATTTTAAATCCCACGGGGGAGAATACATTGCACAATTATTTTTGTACATGCCCAAGTATTAAATTCTATACATTGCTTAAGTTGTTAGTACTATCACTTCAAGTCCCCTTATTATCATGGACCGTTAATTATATTGCCAAGCGAGAGTGAGTGGATAGATCTATCGAGGGTGACGCCTCCATTCGTGTTTGGGTTGCTCCATAAGGAAAACGAATGCATTTCATGTCTAATTATAGTACGAGTGCCTGATAAACATTCCTTTGGGGCCAATTTTAGTACGTCTAGCATCGGTGCCATGAGCTTAAGAGACAATGTAGCACTTTTGACATTTTAGTACTTTACTTTATACTTGTGGCTATTGTACATACGATTTAACTTATAAACCTATGATTATTCACCAACTTTATGTTGACCGTTTTTCGCAATGTATTTCTCAGGTTATTAAGGTAGCTCATGTTGCATACATTTGGACCTTCATGGAGTCGCGGAGTCGACGCGTCTCACCATATTTTCTGCACTTATGAAACGTTTGATCTTGTTGAACTTATTTTAACTATATTGGCAAACTCTTTTGGGACCTAAGCTTTGAAAACTCTGAATGTTTTAATGATCAAACGTTGTATTTTCTAAACGACACTTTAGGTCGTTCAATATAACTGTAACTATGGTGCTATGACAGTCACCCCCAGGTATTCCATTCCGCTGCTAAAAACAGGTATTTTGGGGGTGTGACACGCTTCTAGCCTTAGCTCATCAAGCTCATGGAGTTGCACGAACCGATTCGTTCTAGCGACCGTATTATCCAAATTACATGCCTTAAGTGCCCAATAAGCCTTGTGTTCGAGTTCCACGGGAAGGTGACACGCCTTGCCATAAACCATGCGGAATAGGGTCGTTCTAATAGGTGTCTTGTAGGCAGTTCGGAATGCCCATAAGGCCTCATCGAGTTTAGATGACCACTCCTTTCTGTTTTGATTAACCGTCTTTTCTAATATTCTTTTAATTGCCCTGTTGGGGTTTTCGACTTGACCGTTGGTTTGTGGGTGATAGGCGGTGGAGAAACGGTGGTAAACTCCATACCTCTTCATGACCTTTTCCATTTGCGCATTGCAAAAGTGGGTCCCCCTATCACTAATAAGAGCTTTAGGAATGCCGAACCTAGCAAACAGCTTTTTCAGAAAATGAATAACTACCCTAGCATCGTTGGTCTTAAGGGCTTGTGCCTCTACCCATTTTGAAACATAATCAATGGCCACTAAAATGTATTCGTTCCCCTGATGATGGAAAGGGTCCCATGAAATCAATTCCCCAAACATCGAAAACCTCACAAACTTGTATAAAATTCTGAGGTGCTTCATCTCTACTCGATATATTCTCGGCCCATTGACATGCATCGCATGCTTGTAGCATCTCCTTTACATCAAAAAATATTGTGGGCCAATAAAATCCTGCATCAAAAATCTTTTGAGCGGTGGTGTTTATCCCATGATGGCCGCCAGAAGGGCCCGAATGACATTCTTTCATAATCTTTATTGCCTCTTTTCCCGAAACACAGCGCTTGATTATTTGATCAGGACATCTTCGGAATAAGAAGGGTTCGCCACAGAAGTAGTATTTTAGTTGGGCAAAGAACCTTTTCTTTTCGTATCTAGTCATGTGTTCCGGAATGAGCCTGCTTGCATGGTAATTAGCATAATCAGTGAACCAAGGTTCAGAATCTGTCATTGACATGAGCTGTTCGTCAGGGAATGAATCCCGAATCTCACTTTTGTCAAGCTCACTAAGGAGGGGATTTTCGAGACGAGAGAGGTGATCAGCAGCCAAATTCTCTGCCCCCTTTTTATCACGAATTTCAACATCAAATTTTTGCAACAATAAGATCCACCGAATTAGTCGTGGTTTAGCGTCTTGCTTAGCAAAAAGGTATCGGAGATCCGAATGATCTGTAAAAATGACAGTCTTTGAAAGGACAAGATATTGGCGGAATTTGTCGAAAGCGAACACCACGGCTAATAGTTCTTTTTCAGTGGTAGAATAATTGTCTTGAGTGGGATTCATAGTTTTGCTAGCGTAGTATATAGGTTGGAATTGTTTGTTACGCCTTTGGCCTAATACTGCCCCAACAACATAGTCGCTAGCGTCGCACATGATCTCGAAATGTAATTCCCAGTTGGGTGTAACCATGATTGGGGCTAGCGTGAGTTCCTTTTTCAGGAGATTGAATGCATCCTTGAATTCTTGAGAGAAATCGAAAGAGGCATCCTTTACAAGCAATTGAGTCATTGGCCAAGCTATTTTAGAGAAGTCTTTAATGAATCTCCTATAGAAACCGGCATGACCCAAGAAGCTACGTATTGCTTTAACAGTCGTGGGATAAGGTAGTTTAGATATAGCTTCAACCTTTGCTTGGTCCACCTCAATCCCATTTCCTGAGACCTTATGCCCTAGCACAATCCCTTCTTTTACTATAAAATGGCATTTTTCCCAGTTCAGGACCAAGTTGGTTTCTTCGCAACGTTTGAGCATTTTTCGAGGTTAGTGAGCCAGCGGTCGAAAGAGTCCCCAAAGACTGAGAAATCATCCATGAAAACTTCCATGCTGTCTTCCATTAACTCGTGAAAGATTTCAGTCATGCATCGCTGAAAAGTGGCGGGAGCGTTACACAACCTAAAAGGCATCCTCTTATAAGCGACTGTTCCATAAGGGCAAGTAAATGTGGTTTTTTCTTGGTCCTCAGGGGCTATGGGAATTTGGAAATACCCTAAGAATCCATCCAAGAAACAGTAGTACTCGTGCCCGGATAATCTTTCCAACATTTTGTCAATGAACGGGATGGGAAAGTGATCCTTTCTGGTGGCATCATTGAGCTTTCTGTAATCGATGCATACCCGCCAACCAGTAACCGTTCTCTGGGATACCATCTCACCGTTGTCATTTTTCACCACAGTCATTCCTCCTTTCTTTGGTACAACCTGTACAGGACTAACCCACGGGTATCCGAAATCGGGTAAATCAGCCCTGCATCCAAAAATTTGATAACTTCTTTTTGCACCACCTCCTTAATATTGGGATTCACCCGCCTCTCGAGTTGCACGGCTAGTTTATAGTCTTCCTCCATAAGAATCTTATGCATGCAAAAGGTTGAGTCAATCCCCTTAATGTCGGCAACACTCCATGCAAGGACTCCCCTGTATTTCTTTAGGACTCCTAAGAGCCTATCCTTTTGCTCATGTTCGAGGTAAGAGTTTATGACTACTGGCAGTTGATCCTCTCCTTGGAGGAAGGCATACTCTAGGTGATTTGGGAGTTCTTTAAGTTCTAGCTTAGGTGGTTCGATAATGGAGGGTTTTAGCTTGTTCTCAGATTTACGGAGTTCGAGCTGTTCAGTGGTCTCTTGTCTGGGATAGAAAGAGACTGCGTTAGGGCCATCCGTCTTCTCCTCCTCCATTATGGGGAGGAAACTCTCATCCCGTAACCAGCCTTTTTTTATTTTTTCAACAACACAGTTGTCGATGACATCAGTTAGTTCATCGACCTCTCCTATGAAATAGAGCCGATTAGCTGCTTCGAGAGATAGATTCATAGTGTCTTTAATATCAAAGGTCAAGCTATCGGTTCCTACTCGTAAGGTTAACTTGCCATCATGAACATCAATGACTCCATGAGCGGTAGCAAGAAAGGGTCTCCCTAAGATGATAGGCACCAGGTCATCCTCCTTCATCTCCAAGATCACGAAGTCAACCGGAAATTTGAACTTCCCTACTTTGACTAGCACATTCTCGCATATCCCTAAGGGATATTTGACCGATCTATCGGCTAGCTATATGTTCATACGGGTAGGCTTTAATCCGGAATATCCTAGTTTAAGGAACATAGAGTGGGGCATGAGGTTGATGCTCACCCCTAAATCGGCAAGAGCATTCTTTATTGATAGAGATCCTATGGAACAGGGTAAGGTGAAGCTGCCTGGATCGTCTACCTTTTTTGGTAGCCCTCATTGGGTCACCACCGAACATTCTTCTCCCAGAGTTACAAGACCCTCGAGTTTCTTTCGGTTGGCAAGCAATCTTTTGAAGTATGAGCTATACTTGGGCATGTGATAGCAAGCATCAAGGAGAGGTATGGTGACCACTGAATCTTTTAGATATGACAAGAATCTCTTATTATCGTTTTCAATCTTCTGGTTTTTTAGGCGGGATAGAAATGGGACTCTCACAGGTTGGTTAGGTGGAGTTGATGGAGATGGGGTCACCAAAGGAGGTTGTTCAGGAGCCTCGTTGCTCACATTACCTTCCTCCTTGTGGGGATCGTTTGGCTTAATGGTGACAGGATGTGAGCTCGGATAAGGAGGGTCCTTGGTTGTCGTTCCAGCTCGAGTAGTCACTGCGAGCATGGGATCTCTTTGGCTTACTGGGGGCCTGTTATGGCCATCGAGGGTGGCATTAAGCTTATTGAACCATTTTTCCATGTCATTCTGTTGCTCAGCGATGAGCTCGTCAAGCCCTTTCAATTGTAAGCCTTTTTCCTGAGTAAAGTGACCAAGGTCATCCTCAAAAGTGCTCCTGATTTTATATTTAGGGCCTTCCTCTCCTTCTTTTCTTTTCACCAGATTCCCCCAAAGGGTGTAATCATCATTTTGGTAAAAAGGCAAAAGGGAGGGGTCAGCGTAGATGTCTTGTCCCGACAAACACGCATGTTCGGTCGGGGTTTCTCCTCCGCACTCCTCTACCTCGTGCGGGGCCCCACAGTAGTCTCAGATTAAGTAGGGATTTGAAATTTTTTTAGTTTTTCGCGACCCTGCAAGGTATTCCACTCTTTTGTGAAATTTTCTTAACCGATCTGAGGGTGTGTGTGTGATTTCGGAAGTGCTCATAGTCAAATTGGGTTTATCCCAAGTATCGTCCTGGTCTTGAGCATATTCCTCAATCCTATTCCACCTTTCCTCGGCACTTAGATTAGATATTTTCCCTTTTCTTGAATTGTTGATTCCGTTCTGGTCGGTTGAGGAGACATTGTCGTAGAAGATTTGGACCAGAAGCCAAAGTTCGATGCCATGATGGGGAACTTGTCTTATTAAATCCTTGAATCTAATCCATGATTTATGGATGGGTTCGTCCTTTCCCTTTCGGAAACGGAGGATCCTATCCCTAAATACTGAGGTTTTCCCTGCTGGGAAGAACTTCTCATAAAACTTGGATATAAGTTGCTCCCATGTAAAGATAGACTCAGGGGGAAGTCTATCATACCACTCTTTGGCTTTTTCATAAAGAGTGAAAGGAAATAATCGTAATCGGGACGTGTTTCTAGTGGCCCCATCCGTATGGAGGGTGTCCACTATCTTCAAGAAGTCCCTGATGTGTTGAATTGGGTCATCGTTATGTAATCCGCGAAACTTGCACACACTTTGGACAAGCCAAACATCGCTTGCACGCAAGTCCTTATCGGTGTGTTCGTTTGGGAAAACAATGGCATTTGAGAAGCCACGAGGATTCGGGGAGGAGTAGTCCTTAAGGCGCTTAGGGATGGGAGTTTCGGGGGTGCTCATATCGTTGTTGGATTGGGGGTTAGAGGGTGTGAGGTGATCATCTGAATCTTCTTCAGAAAGGGCCTCATCAAAGTTGATAGCTATGCTAGATGGCTCGGGTGTTGAGAGAGATTGCTTTAGCTTATGCATTTCCCTTTCGGGTTCTGCATATGGCAAGATGAGATTTCTAACAGAACTACGACTCCTAGTGACTCTAAGGTTAGAGAGATCTTCATTTGCCATGATGGCGGATGGTGATGGTTACGAACAAAGACACAAAGAAATGAGATAGACTAAAGAAAACCTAAAAATAAAAATAAAATCTTACTAGAAAGGAATCTAGCAAGTAGACCTAATAAAAAGAAATCCTAACCTAGACAATAACTATTTCCCCGGGCTGCGGCACCAAAAACTTGATGCGCGGGAATTGCACCCTCACAAAATGTTTTACCTCTCAAGGGATCTTGAGAAGCTTACAACCCTCACCAGGCAGTGTACCTGATCGTTGTAGTATAGTATAGTGACAAGTACCGGGGGATTGATCGTTCAACTCAGGAATAGTGTCGCTAGGATTAGAAAGTCTCCTAAACTAAGTCTAGAGGTGAGAGATGATTCTTTTTGTGTTTTTATATTTTTATGAAAGCAATTAAAAATATCGGGTTTTGGAAGAGTGGGCGGAATTAGTTGCTAGCCAACTAACCCAATAAACTAAGATGCAATCAAAATAAATAATGCGTAAAAACGTTATTAATATTTTTCGATATCCCTATGTTTTGACGATCACAAAATATAAAATCATTAAACGTAAAATCATTACGTAAATAAGTATTTAGTGACAAAATATGATTATATCCAACTAATTCACTTAAGGTATGAATAAACAAGTGCCTAATAAATTTCATGATCAAAGGAAGGTTTATTTACTAATTACAAATTATATAAAATGGTATAAACATTTTATATATTTAAGAAAAACACTTTTGGTAATTAAAGGAAAATGTTTATTTCATAATAAATATATGAATTAAATTTTTTAACCAAATTCAGTTAAATTTTCACCAAATAAACTTTCCCCAGAAAAAGACAAAGAATCTGACCATTTCATATGGACGGCCCCCTTAATTATAAGGGGCCCGGCACACAATTAAGGTGGCCGGCATACGCTCCTCTGTCAGATTTCTTTACCTATAAATACTGGTTCAAATCTGGATTTTTTCCTCATCTT